>JAMLFY010000014.1:7137765-7588875 GCA_030441495.1 Dalbergia oliveri | reverse complement strand
ATTTTGATTTGTTGGGATTTTGACTTTTCTAATATTTTATTTGAATCCAAATGGGGGATATTTCCTCATTTATATTTATATTTTAAAGTTAATGGAGAGTAAAATAAATGAGGATATTGACTTATGTAAATAAGTGAGAAACCATTCTGAAGAGTGCTGAGCTTAAGGAATGTAAGAAGCGATACAGGGGACGATTTTATGCTTTGTGGTGAGTGCTTGTAAGTAACGGGTTAGAAAAACCCTCCATTTAGGGTCCACGCACCCTCACCCCCCAAACACAAAACCCTTGGTTCTCATGCCTTTCTCAATCCTAATTTCATTAATCTAACACCAATCTTTCACTTCCAAGGCTTAAAGGTAAGAGATTCTACTAGTTTTACCTCCTATTTCCTCTATTCTTCCTTGTTCTTGGGGTTAGATCTTGAGTTTCTCCTTGTTCTTATGTCATAATGTTCTTCCACCATTGATGGGGGTTAGAATAGAGTTATTCTGAGATTGATCTAGAGTTTTATTATTTATTGGCAAATAGTGGTGTCATTTCTACCTCTAAGGTCTCTGTTGGCGTCAATCTTGTTTATTTCACCATTCCAGATGAGTGGGTTCGCACTTGTGATCTCTATGTTGTCCATTAGAGTTATTTTTATGAAACTATTACCCAAAGTATGATTTTTAGAGATTGTTATATAATATTTGAGATTTATGCTGAATTATGAAATTGTAGTTTTTAAAATAGCATGAACTATGTTTTAGAAAACGTGGACCATTATTGATAAAATAATTCTGATTAGGGTTGGTTTCAATTGTGATTATTAGAGATTTATCATTGTTAAAATGTTTGTTTTATGTTGAATATAGATTATGTAAGTGATTACTAGAGAACTTTGAGATTTTAAGGAATGTTATTATGATTTTAGAATTTTCAAGCTCAAGAATGTTATTGAGAAATGATTTAGAAACTCAGACATAACAGGGGTTTTAGAGCTTGAATCTTCACAAGATTCAAAATAGTTGACAACTACATACTTCTGTAGAGGTATGGAAGCAAAAATGTCTACAAAGGTGATCCCTTGGACATGATTCCATAGCCACAATTATGCTAAAGTGAGATGTAAGATAGATTCGAAGTTCTCAAAGTACTACGAGTTACTATTAATGAGAAATAATCTAGAGATTTAAACATAAAAGGATTTTAAAGCATGAATTATTCGTATGACTTAAAACAGTGGACGGATACATGTTTTGTGGACTTGAAATCACTATGTATGATTTCATAGTCACAGTTATGCTAAGGTCAAACTTTAGAGTTATAGAAATTCAGAGATCTCAAACTACTAGAACTTAAATAGATTCAGATTTACTTGAGTTATGAATAGACTAGTTTAGACAATAGCTATAGAGAAACAGAATCAATTAACGGTTGCATGATTGTTAACCTTAATACTAAGTTTCTTGAGGGCAATCTCACAGATTAGAGGAGAGAATGGAATCTATTTAGGTGTCCAAATTCATTCTTATGAACAATTGAGAGAAAATATTAGACTATGAATAATAGACATAATTCAGATGTTACTATTTCTCTAGGAGCCATTACACCATGAGCTTATAAGATTTTAGGTATGAAAGTAAATTGAGGAATTGTTTTGAGTTTATGAAATGATTATTTGAATATATGTATATAATATATACATATACTTGATTATGTATGACTTTCGAGTACTATTGATTTTATTATGATTTCATGCATTACTTCCTTGATATCCCATGAAGGGGATTACAAGTGGGGATTCACTTACTAAGTTTTGCACAAAACTCACCCCCTCCTTTCTCCTTTACATATACAATAGCTGCTAATTTTTCCCATTCACCACCCTCCCAGCAGGAGAGTTTCGCGGAAGTTACACTTGAGTGAAGTATTTGTAGTTTTGTCTAGAGTGCTCCATATATGTAGGGTAGATCCCAACTATAGAGCATGTTTACATTTTTGCATATTATAACACTATTTTGGTTTGTATTGAAAAGTTTAGTACTTATGGATATTTCAAATCAAAGTAGCTTTATATATATATGTTTTGTATTATGATTTACAAACTATAGAGTTTGAATTGTGAAATTTCAAATATACCAATATGATTTAATAAATAAGTAATTTGTACATAGAAAATGAATATGTGTTTTGAATAATTTTATAATCAATTTAGGTCATAAGACTTAGATAATGGAACTCTCACGTGTCCTTATTGGCTTAAATCAGGTTGTGACAATTAAACCATATAAATAACAAGGATTTAGTTACTAACCTCTATAGTAGTATAAAAATCACAAAATGTGGAAAGCTCTCAACGTCAACCAAATCCAATCCTGAAAATCCAATATGATAAATTTAAATCAACACACTTATATAAATAGAAAACATAAAATAACATAAGGAGTAAGGATGACAAACCAATCCTAAAATCAATAATTGCTGTCACCCTTAAACAAAACTACTATAACAAAGTAATAACAATAATTATTTCCCAATGTAATAAAACACAACACACTATGGGCACCCCAACGAACAGAAAAACTAAACCAAATTAAAAAAAAAACTAAATCGATTAAAATACTCACCAAAGCCCGTAGATCGTAATGGTGGTCTCCATCTCTCGAATGGAGTTCTCTGCGCGCATGGGCAAATAGGCAGCAAGTGGCAAGTGAGAGAGAGGTTAGAGAGAGAGTGTGTTTGATAGAATGAGGAAGAAGGCTCACGGGGAAATATGTGGGTTCCGATGGGTAACCAATTAATGAAATGATATGTTTCAATCATTAGTAATTATTGACGGTTTTACCAACGACAATGGGAAATACCAAAGGCTTGCGGCAACGTGTAAAATTTCAAAAATCGTTGGTACACCTGTTGGTAATAAATAATAATTAATAATTTTAAAATAAATACTCGATAATATTTACTAAAAATAATTTAAAGATATTATTAAGCACCCTTTAAATATACCTCGGTTTATTTTAATAAAAATAAAATTCAAAGATAATATTAAATTATACCTTCTAATTAACCTTCAATAATATGAAAATAAAGTAATTTAAATATAATAATATAATTAACCCATTAACAATAATCAGTAATATTGAAATAAAAGTAATTTAAGTATGATAATATATTACCTTAATAAACCTATCAGTATTATTTACTAAAAATAATTTAAAATATATTATTAATCACCGTTGATTAATTTCAATCAAAATAAAATTCAAAGATAATATTAAATATACCAGCAGTGACCTGCGTAATAGTTAGTATTAAAAAACATTATTAAATACTTGTCGTACACTCATCGGACACTATGCACGCCATGTGGTGCATGGTGGTGCCGTATTTATTACGGTTTTATTGATGGGTATGTCACATTATTGATAACCTCATTTATTAGCAAAAACATGACAACCTTGATATGTTGTCGGTAATTTTCTATGGGTTTAAACTCTTGCTAGTGTTTATCGGTATTCCCTATTTTCTAGTAGTGGGAATTGTGGGTATGCTTAAGGAGGAGTTTTTGCTTCCTTTTCCTCACTAGCAAGCTTCAAAGGAGCTCATTTGCCCTTGTTCTTCAACAAAAACTTGTTTTGGTAGGGATTTGTTTTCAAACATGTCTTTTTACTTGGTTTTTCCATCTTTGTTAAAAAGACTTGGGTTTTAGTGATAGTTCTTGCTTGAAAGTTGGTTCTTTTACTCAAAAATCCTCTTTTTCTTTTAAATGTTTGAAAAGCTCATCTTTTCTTTCCCTTTAATATATTGGTTTTCATCATTTATTGTAGATAAGGAATTTTGCTTCAAAATCTAATACCATAACTGTAATCTACATTTAAAAGGAGTGATTTTTATATATTTTATGAAATTTTTAGTAAGCTTTGGATTATTGTGAGATAGGGCTGTGTGTATGGGTTTAGTAGGTTAGAAAGGTTTGTTATAAAAACTACTTTGATAGTTAAAGACTACACACAAAAGGAAGCACATTCATGTATGCATGTACTCATATGACTATGTTTCATCCTTTCATGTATGTATGCAGCGTAGATGATATGTTCCACTCCCTCCATACATGCATGCTCTTGAAAAATGTAATTGCGAATATGAAGCACTTTTCATGCATAAATGTATTAACTTGATGCATATGGAACAACTGATAGAGAAATTTTAAGGCACCTATTATGGTTACATACTTGGCCTAATTGGTTTCTACATGTGTTTAATTTTGATGATTTAATTGAGTTTTTCATAATTGGGCTTCATTGGATTTAATTGTCAAAACTTGGTTAATCTTGGATTTTACACTCACTATGACCTTTCCATGTTGCACAGATCATTTTGGGCTCTATAGACATTGGATTTTTGTGATTTTGGTGTCTCCTGAAAGCTAAGACCGAGATCTACAATTTTGGGTTTCACAAGCTTCATCAAATTCGGCCCGATTCATGGCCTAATTGGGCTGCAAAGTTCCGGAGCTCGTGCTGACGCGGGTCCAAGACCTTTCCTCACATAATTGGGCATATCTCACTCATTTTGGTCCAAATGAGTCATATAATATGTCTATAGAAAGCTTATCCAGAGAGGATTATCTTATCCAGATCAGATTTCAAAAATCTGGAATTATTTTGATAGATAACATCTGGATAAGATGTAATCCAAAAGGACACTTTTGATTGGAAGGAAATCCTTCTTTTCAGATTTTTCAAGGTTTATCTTATCTTTTCATTTTCTATTTAAGCCTAAGTTGTTCATTCAAAGAAGACACATCAGAATCTCTCATCTCTCTCTACTTGTCTTCTTATTTTTCTTTTGTATCTAAGGTGTTCATATAGAAAGCTTTCAATGGAGATATCCATGGAAGGCTAAACTATTTTCAATCCCTGGACATCATAGATAATTGGTTTGAATTTAAAGTTTCCGTTTTGTAATTTTCCATTTTCGTATGTATGCTTTCCTTTCTACTTCAATTTCAAATATGAATTCAGTTATTGAACATGATTATATTTGAATTGTATTAATTACATAAAATTTGTTGAAATCAAGTAAGGCTAAGAACTGATTAGTTATCCAGGTTAATCCAAATTGCATGTAATTCAACATTCATTTAAAATTACGATTGTGATTTGAAGGTTGTTGAATAATAACTATATGATCATATAGTAAATTTGGGTTAAGAGTAGCATCCGATTTGGACTCTTTTAAACCATGATGAATTCTGCCAATAATCGTGATGTTGGGATTGATTTCTGATCAATAGCATTTCATTCCCTTCTGTCATTTTTACATTCTGAAAATCACAAACCCCCCCCCTTTGTTGTATTTAGCAATTTTGGTTTGATAACATAACCCTGTATCCTTAGGAAGAATGACCTAAGTTACCTATACTGCAAATAAGGGACTTAGACTATTTTGATAGGAAGATGCCAGAGCTATCAACAACTAGCTTTTACTATAAATTAAATTAAAAATTATAAGTCAAAATTTCACAATTTTGGAAATTGAACAATAATAGAAATGATCGGAAAAAATTACCCAGGAATGGGATGAATAGTGACTTTTCAAGCCGCCGATGAATAGTAACTCTAAAATTGGAGTGTGGCGAGTAGACCTAGCCTTGATGAATATTATTTTTCGCTTCTTTGATTCATTTTTGTTTTTTCTATTTGAATAAAAAAATGAATATTAAGAATTAATGTTCATTCCAATGAAAATAAAAAATCCCTATTTTGACCACTTCAATTGTGTAGTTGTTGTTGCCTTTTTATCTTTTGGATTATTTGAATATTCGAATTTGTTCTCTTTTTTGAAAGTTATCCATAAGCTTTGATTCCCTTTTTTTGGTTACAAACTCTCTGTTGATAATTTTTTTTAATTTATTGTTATCTCTTATTTATGAGTAACTTTGATAAAAATTGTTCTCTCTTTGTTCTCTGTTTTATCCCTTTATAGGCTTGATTCAATGTCATATTCAAAAATGGATCTGAAATTAGAATGTGGAAAAATATTTGACTTCATTAACTGTTTTGATTTGCAAATAGGTTAAGTCAGCTAGATACATTGTGTTTTGGGATTTTGCAGGTTGAGTTACTTGGTATGTCTTTTCCCTCAATTATCATTTTCATTGATATTCTAATTGGCCAAAATTGTCGACGATTTCAACTGGGCAATTTGGAAATGCAATGGAAATCCCCTTTTGGGGATTAAATCATATTTATTTTGTAGTGAATAAAGGTAATAGAAATCCCCTTTGGGAAGAATTTACACATTATTCACACTTGTAAATGAACTATTACTAAGAATAAAATGAATAACAAACCTTCAATATCAGAGTCATTTTCTTCTTCATAGAATGGCACAACTTGCTTTAGAACTGAATCATCAAAGCCATTAATCACTGGAACATACATCACAAAAACAACAAACAATTTGGCTTTTAAAAGTCATGTACAATAAATTTTGCTTGAAGTTGTGAAATGAATCAAAGGTGCGCAATTTACCTTCTTCATAGCCAAACCATCTTCACTTGGCTGATCATTTAGCTAAACCATCTTCACGATTTTCATCACTATTAATTTGGATCTCATTTTGCAATATCATATGGATTTTCAGCGAGGTTGTGTATTATAAATGATTTCTATTTTGTATGTTTTTGGTTTCCAATATCATGGCTGAAAAAAAGTGATTGGTTAATCATTTTATGTAAATATAGTATTTGTATTATATGTTAAATATATAATTTTGATATATTCACCCAATTACCTCTGTAGCAATCTATCGTTATATGTCTTGATACTGTTACTTGATGGTGAGAAGTCTGATAAAGGAATGCTAGCTGTATTAGTAGAAGATATGTTAGGGAAAGTTTCTTTAGAAAAATTTGATTTGCCCATCTTTGTAAATCCAAGTCAGGGTTTCATTGACAACTCTCTCTCTTGCTTTAGATCATGTGTTGTTGCTATAATAAGAAAGTAATTACAAAACAACATAATATTTTTAATTCTAGTAAAATTATTAGTTAATTAATAAATAACACACAAGGACATATACAAATACCATTGGATACCATTGCTATAGCCCCCATCTGACTAAATTATAGAATTGTTGGAAGACGTAGGAATTACCTGTATTAGTAAATAATGTTAGTTCTTCCAATGACATGAATGCTCTTCAGTAAGTATTTCTTCATTGAATAATCAGCTGCCATGTGACCAAATTTTTGTACTAAATTTTCAGAAATAGACCTTATTCCTGAAGAGCTGTATAATATGCTTTCCCTTCTATAATTTGGTGCTAAGAATAAAAGAAAGAATTAACTCATTTAAAAAGAAATTAATGGCCAGATTATAAAGTAAAACAGTGGTAATTTGAGTGCATACTTTTTTTGGAAGTAATCTAAAACACTAATATTTGATTGGTTGCTGCGTTTACTAAATCTCTTAGGCATTTCAACCGAAAATGATAAGTTCCTTTCACTGGGACTTTTGATTTGATTACACGTGTTTTCATCAATGCAATCACTCTTCCTCTTTGAATGTAGGTTGCTACTTATAGTGTTTATGCCTAAGCCGCTATCCTTATTTCCATCGTAGAGAATGGTTGTTGTAAGAAGAAACAAAATCAATATATTTCGAGGACGACAATAAATTATTAAAGTACATGATACTGAAAATATTCAAATATAAGTAAAAGGAATACAAACGAACCATTTGTTAAATTTGATAGAGGTAGGCGGTCATGTTGTAGTGCTTTTGAATCTTCCTTTAAGTTGGGAATAACGGATGATGAAGCACGTGTTTTATGCGTTGTGGAAGAAATTCCCAGAGGCTGAAATAAAACTCGTGGAAGTGGATAAACATTAACAAATAATGAGTAATAGAAGATTTTTGGATAGAAACAAATAGAAATTAATAACATAACATAAGAAACAAAATACCGTCTAAAAATATATAATGACAGATATGTTTGTAATATGATTTATTCAATAATGCTTACATTTCATCCTCTTACACTTTAATACCATTCTTCTTGTGTATCTAGCTAGTTTGCTGTCATCCTCCTTGGTGGGATCCATGGATTTCAATGAATGTGATTGTTATTGATACAAAAGGTCTGGAGAATGGAGATGAGGTTCTCGCTTAGGGGTATTGATAAGGTTTTAATAGCACATGCCTCTATATATGATGAGCATTATTATATGATAATGATAATTCTTGTACATTATATGTGACCATGAGTTATCACGCATGCAAATGATTATAATTGATTAGTCTTGCTTTTATGGAGATGTGCATTGGAAGTTACATGTAGAGAAAAATTGTAATTATGTTTCATTAATTACTTAATGGTAATGTAATTTTTATTAAATGCAAAACATGAGACTAAACCATATTGTTGAAGAAATACAAAAACATAACTACCCAATGTTGTTCCACTTACTTAGTGGGTAGTGCACAATGTTAACAGTTAATGCTTGTCTTAAAATTCCTATAAGAACACCTTTATATGATGTAGTTATTATTATTTTTATTGGAAGTCAAATAGGCATATTGGGTAGCATTTAGAAATCTATTGCGGCAAAATTTATTTTTTTTGGGAAATTCAAAAGAAATGGGATAACACAACTGATATGGCCTAACATTATAAGTGGATTAATTATTATTAGAATGACACAAGCTCATTTAGGAATGATAGCCGATCAAGCTTTGGAAGTTTCAAAAATTGGTTTTATCATCTAGTGTTAATATAGATTATAAGAACATAAGTAGTAATTGGTAAGTAAATAAATTCATTCCTATCAACCGTGGAAGTTAATCGGTCACCACTTTTGCATTTGAATAAGTATCATTGTATAAAGTATATCTATAGTACTGAAATTAAAGAAGTTATGGTGAAGTGTATTCATGCAAAGCTTATGTGAATAATTTTTTTTATATGATTAATGAAATGTTTTATGAAATCGAATGGACACTTAAGACATATCAATTGTTAGATATTTAAGAAGGGTGCATTATGTTTTATGTGTTTATTGTCTTTTTATAAAACTTGAATCAAATATTATTTAACTTAACATGAATACTCTTATGTTATTACAACCGATAATTTTATTTAACATTTTAGAAAACTCTAACTTTTTGTTATCATTGTTGATTTTCAATTTTGTGGCAATATAGTCTTATTTCATAAACTTATAAATTTACTTTCTTTACAAAAAGTAATAATAGAACCTGGCTCATCATATCCGGGCCAATCCAATTTATCCAATACACCATCGACTCATGAACAATTGTCTTCGAACCAAACTTAATAATATTTGTATTTGGCATTTTTATCAGGGTGGACTACACTTGATCAATGGAAGAGTAAGTTGTGATGTAATGACAATTTACAAGATGATCATGTTTAAAGAGATGAAGTATAACATAATAAAGAGTGCCTGGTATATAGCCAAATGCATGCTCACAATTGAACGTGTAGCCTCTATGCTCCACAGGGTTGATGATAAGACGTGAATCCCTAGTAAGAGGATTCCAAGCAATTATCTTACTCTCACCACCATCAGAAGAATCTCATGCAAAGGACACCATTATCTACACCTATAATTCGGAACCATTCATAAGTTTTGAACTCAAAAGGCAATTGAAATGGACTTTTGCCGCCACCACCAATAGAAACTCTTGTCACCGAATCTGGTCTTAAAGACCAGTATGGGTACCCCAAATGCAGCAAAATACTTTTTGAAGACCTAGTCATCTTGCAGTGCGCATCAGGAAATGAGGATTGGTGATTGTGTGTAACCATGACTTGGAAAGAATGACACACTTGTCAAGTGTCTTATGATTAGCACGAACAAGAATCTCAAAAATAAGATCATTACAGAGGAATGGTAGAAAATTTGAGGGTGGAGATATGTGACTCATTATTGGTGGGAATTTTTTTCAGAACACAATAGGGAAGTTGATCAACAATATAGATTGTACTTGGAGATATGAGAGTGACAACAACAGTGAAAATGAAAGCACATGCTTCCTTATATAATAATAATAATAATAGTATACGAATGACCATTCAGGTTGGTGGCTTGGAGAAGTTTAACAATTAACTCTTGGAAATATAACCAATGAAATTGGAGATTGATTGTGTGATTGTTCGGTGGCTTTTTTATTGCTATTGCTATAATAATAATAATAATAATAATGAGCAATATAGGAAACAGAATGACCATTTAGTTCTCATGTTTGATTGGTTTTCTATAATTAAGTGTTGAGAATATAATAATGATGATGATGATGATGATGATGATGCAATGAGCACTATAGCAAAGAGAATGACCATTCAATTCTCACGTTTGGAGAAGTTCTATAATTATGTGTTGGGAAATGCAATATATTAAATGTGAGAGGATTTCTATGCATCATTAAACAAATAGTTCTCTCACCTACTTAATTCGTGGTAAATGTATTGGAACAAAGCCATATACATAATATAATGGAATTATTATTATTATTATTAAAACCCTATTAGCATATATGTCATCCAATAAGACGAAACCACTAGGGAAAATTGTTTAGGCGGGAAAATGAATTGCCAAGTGGCGATTGATAGTGCATGCTATTATCCTTCTTTTACATAAATATATAGATATAGATATAGATTAATGTCAATAGCATCAAATCAAATATTTTGTCATTAATTACATTAGGGCAAAAATGTGTATGTATAAATAGTTGTTATTAGTCAATTAAAAGCTGGCTGATAGAGAAAATTTAAGGAGAGGGCTCATTAGTTTCATCTTTGTTTTTAAGTCTCCGAGTACAATGGAGAGAGTTGTGTGGTTTGCATTTTTTGCCCCATCCTTATTAGTTTCATGCTCAGGGCATTACCATTCATGAGGTATTAGACTCAATCCTTTATATTGTGATGCATTATGATATTAGATTTGATTTGATTATAGCTTTTTTCCTTACTCCAATTAGGATTGCAATGCTAGGCTAGCTTGTCCACCTCCATTTCTTTTTTTTTTTTTAATTCCCACTACAACTCTTTCTTTTGTTTGTCTTCTTTTTTTAGTTCGTTTGCTAACTTCTTTTGTTCATATCATTGTAGGCTAAAACCATTTCCCAAGGCTTGTGCATTTGCACTTTTTGCATATAGTCTATTCCATTTCCTTTTTGTTTCCCTTTTTTGGTATTTAAAACTACTAGCAAATATGGCATATTAAAAGAAAAAATTGAATTCTTCCTTTTGAATTTTGGCTAGATATGTTTAGAGTATATATGTGTGCAAATGTAAAATGCAAAAAGTGAGTTCCAAGTGGAAAAATTATAAAATTCTGAGTCTAATTTTCGAAGGTCTGATATTGACATTGTTTCAAATGTGGTTTCAATTTCTTTTAACAAACAACTTCTTCTTTATAAATAATTAAAATTAATCAACATATACTTATTTTTTAGAAGAAAAATGTGACTTTGAATTTTTATTGCACCAAGAGGATACGTAGGAGTAGATATTTTCTGTCAAGTCAAAATTAAATTTTCTTAAATTTGTTTTCTCTTTTTTTGCAATTTTTTAATTAAATTATGTAAATTTTGTTTGGCTTTAATTCTTTTATAGGGGAAGATAAAATTGTTAAAGTTATTGTTTAATTTACACAATAAATTTCAGGTAATCGCCATGAGAGGATGTATTATGGGTGCAGTGATTAAATTTCTATCCTTCCCTAAACACAATCAGATTCTTGAACCCAATTGTTTCTTTTTTTTAAAAAAAAAAAGACCAATTTTGCCAAATTGAAAGGTTTTCCAATTTTTCCTTAAATAAAATTGGTGGCATGTAATACCATAAATAAGGAATTTATTAATATCTGAACTATCATTATTGTTACTTATTTTTACTATTATAGTCATTATTATTATTATTATTATTATTATTATATGTTAGCTAAATAGCACTACAAGTAGCACTACTATATTATTATTATTATTATATATATATATGTGTGTGTGTGTGTGTGTGTGTGTGTGTGTGCATGTGCATGTAGGTGAAGTGTTATTTAGTATATATATATATGTGTGTGTGTGTGCGCATTAGGTAAATGTTATTTAAATATATATGTGTGTGTGTTAGGTGAAATTATATATATATATATATATATATATAAGAAGACCTTGAATCATTGTAGCCAGAACATGCTCACATTATCCGATCACTGCGTTTGTGCACGGGCTCTAACGGTTCCATTCTCGAATTTTTGTTGTCTCCTAGTATATATTTGACACATCATAATACTCATAAATATTTTTCTAAGAACCCTAGCTGCCCAAGGATTTTTTTCCTAGAGAGAGATACGTGATCCTCTCAATTTCTTTGATTAATCCTTTTTGGTAAGTGATCTCCATGGAATTTAATTAGTTTCTTCCCCTTTTTATCTAGTCTATGACTATCAAGCATGATTTTCTCTCACCATTTTTCCTCTCTACCATCCCAAACTTAGCTTGGATGATAAAGTCAAATTATTTATGTTTTTATTATATTGTTTGGCAACTCCTGTTATTTCAGGCCTTTAGAGTTATGTTGTTAGTGGAAGCACACTCTTGGCTACCAATTGTGAGTGAGTTTAAGCTCATGGCCATGCTTTTGGTCATTATTAGTGTTTTCCTAGCATTATACTAAATTGTTTATGAAATTCTAGAATGACTTATGCCAAATACATGCTTCACGGATTATGCCTAATTTCAAAAAATTACTATTTTTCAGTTATCATGAAAATCTTATTTTAAAAAGCTCAATAGAGCATATTTGATACCTTGCATGTTATAGAATATCTTTTTCCTAGTTTATGAAATTATGAGACATCAGTTTAATGTTTAGAAGTATTGATTATCATGTTTTCAGACTATGGATTTCCTATTAAGATTTTAGAATATTAGATATGATTTATTGAAAGTGTGAAACAAAGTATGATTCATAACAATTGTTAGATATATACTTTGTTGGCTTCTGAAATCATTATGTCTACAAGTTGGTGATCCCTTGAGCATGATTTTAGAACCTCAGTTATGCTAAAGTCAGGTTGTTAGAATTATATGAATTTAGAGCTTCAGATTTATTCAATTTATGTACAAGTTCTTTTGTAGTAATTAGTGAGAAACGGAATAGCGAGTTAAGCTTTAGGATTGATCGTTAACCTTATTACCAAGTGGTCCGCCACCCAGTAAGGAATCTAGTATGGTGTCCATTTATGTGACCTAGTTAGGTGCCCATCAGATTAATCATTGGTTAATATTCAGCTATTACTAGAATATTTATGTATAGAACATCTCTTGTTTCTCTACTAATTATTGCTATGGATTTAGTTAAATTATTATTTTTAGTACAATTATATATGTGTGTTTGTGTGTGTGTCTATATATATATATATAATATTTTTACATCAGTCACATGTATATGTTATGTATATGTGTTGTTGTCCCATGTGGGTTGTGAGTGGAGGCTCATCAGTTTTAATGAACTCACCCTCTCTTTCCTCCCACTCCAGATATAGCTACATGTTCAGTTGCACCACAGGTTCAGTAGTGCTCCAGATTCTTTGGTGAGTTTCGCTTTGGAGTGAAGCTTACTATTGATTATGTAGATTTAGTAATGTTGTAATAATTGTGTAGGCAGATTCAGAACATCCATTCTAGTTAGTCATTTATTTAAATATGTTTGGCTTTGGCCCGATTATGGTTATGACATAGTTTTTTATTCAAGATTTATGTTTTGAAATATTTTCAGAATTATAGAATTTAGTTAAACTTAAGATATTTTGAATATATTTGATTCATTTATACATATTAGCCAGTTACTTTACCAGAGGCTTCGTGGACCCAAATCCCTCACGTGCCGATTATGTCTCTAGGTGGGTTGTGACATGGCGACTCCATTGATCTATTAAAAATTAAAATATTTTCTCATCACGGCGCCCTCCAAGGACGTTGTGACACCTATGTTGATTAATTATGAGTTCCAATATTTTGGTATATGCGAATTAAGTGATTGAATTTCTTTTTTAAAAAAATACCAACTTTGGAAGGATGGTTTTGAATTTTAAAATGAACCTTTATTATGTTAATTCATGATCACTTTTTTTTAATAAACCGAAGTGGCTGAGATGACAATGATAATATTGATTGTTGTATATTTTGGGATACCCTACTGAGAATTTCACAATTCTCACCCCTATATTGGTGCGTTCCCATGTCGTCGTTAGATAGCTCAAGAGAATAATGGAGTTGATCATACTAGAAGTGTTGACTCAGAATATCTTGACTACCAAAGACCATTGTCAGTTATTATATATATATATAAATGTTTAAGAAGACAGATGTTCTATTAAAGCTCACAAAAGAGCTTTTTCATGTATTCAAATATATACTCTATAGTATTAGTGTCATATTATACACATTATGTATTCTTGTGGACACCTAATTTGTCCAACACATAAAAAAGAAAACCCAAAAATCGGCATTTTTTTTTTATAGTTTGGGAAGAATGCTCATTATCTCTTTTAGCACATTATTTTTCCATTTCTTTTGAGCTAAAAAAAGAAGAAAAGAGCTATCTTTTGGTTTAAAAAAATTAAAATGAAAAATGAAAAAAACATGTTTGCCTATTCCTTTTCTTTTAATCATAGCCCATTTCTTGAGCCTTTTTGGTAGCTTTGTTTTGTGGAACTAAATTTTGGATAATCTCTTGAGTCAATCCATCTTGATTGAAGCCCATAATTTTTTTTCTTCTTTATTAATGTAATTTCTTTTGAAATATACAAAAAAAATAAAAATGGAAAATGATGGAAGATTGATAGTAATTGCACATTGCCAACTCTTGAGCCCTTCTTTTCTCAAATTAATAAACACATTGAGCCTCTAATCTAAGCTGAAACCACGGACAAGCAAAGTGCTAAAATGGCATTTCCTTGTAAAAGAGTTTGCTCCCAATGAAAGATGCAAAGCAGGATACCAAAAGAAGATGAAAACTCATAAAATAGGGAAGGGCATTCAAAAAAAAAGCAAAGAGAATCAAAACAAAAGAGAATGGGGAGGGAGAGACCTCCATAGCAAGGCTTTCACCTCCCTCTATCTACACAACCATAAATCCATTGCTTACAATCAACACAACTATAACCATTTATACACCCATTAGTAGTAAACCTTTCAAACCCAAAAAAGGAAAAAAAACACAAAAGAGCCAAACAATTTCAACCATGCCAAGTCCCAAACCATAACAAACAACAAACACAACCTCTTAAACAAAAATCCACCATAACCCTTTCGACATAAGATCCCAATATACACAACAAAGCCAAAAGCCATACACAAAATCACAAAAAAAAAACCCTTTTTCAACATCACAACAAGTACTTAACTTAAAAAAAAACTAGAAAAAAGGAATAAAAATAGAGAAAATAAAAAAAGGATGAGAATGAAGAAATAAAAGGGAGGAAGGCTATAGTCCCATGCTTCCATCATGAACCACCACCATCGTGGGAGTCACCTCCTCTATCACAGTCTCATCATTGCCTCCACCTGCCTGGCCATGAATCAATGCCACACCTCCACGCAAAGACCATTGGGACCACGGTCGCACACCTTTGCTTCAAGTCGTCGTGACCTTATGCCTTCATCATTCTCCTCTTCAGTCACACCAACACCGAACGAACCACAAACCACCACCGCTATGGAAAGCACCTCAGCATCACCATTCTTGCCACCCCGCATCCCATCACTGCCACGAGCTCCATTTTTGCTCCACCATGTCTCGCCGCACCACTAGGATCACCACCATTACTTGCCCGTCAATGCGCACCTTCACGACCTTAGCCATACCATCGCGTCATCGCCATGTCGTGGTCGTCATCAAGTTCATGTCCTCTATAACTACATGCACTGAGTAGCTGAGCCTTTCTCTCACTCTCATTTTGACCAAGCCCCAATCCCTCTGCCTCCTTTTCAAAAATCAAAACTCTAAAAACCAAACCCCTATTTTCAAATTGGGGGCTTCTCACTTGCATGTGGATAAAAAACTACAAAATAAAGATCCTATATGGTCAAAAAATAGACTCATCATATTGTATTATTGAAAAGTCAAACCTAGGTTGTTTAATTTAGATTAAAAATTAAATCTAAATCTAAATATTAATTACAAAACAAATGACCTTCATTGTTGGCCTTTCCCATCCCCCCTCTATCCATCGGCCGTTGATCATTCCCTTCAAATGCGTCGGTCTGCTCCTATGCCTATGGCCAATCTCATTACTCGTTGTAACTCCACCGTCATACTCACAAGCTTCACTACGTCGTCAGTGAGCAAGCACTGCATTTAAGACCCAGTCACGACATCGACGGCGCTATGCTTCTTCAACGTCTCTTGCCAAATGCCACTGTAACCTTCAAGTTCTTCAGGTTCTTCTACTTTGCCTTCTTGGCCTCCTTCATAATGACCACCCTTCATGTCTCCAAAGTTTGTCTCATCGTTCCTTTGTTTGCAATGGAAGCAAAATCACAGCAATAGTTATTATGGAATTGTAGATTGTAACTTTTTTTCCTTTTAATTTTGGAAACAAAATCATAGCATCCTTCCCCAACTATTATAGACGACGCTGCGACCTCGAGCTTCCTCCAGGTGATGCACAGAGGAGAGACGTGGGGGAGTGCACCGATTGCATGGGCAACGGCACAGAGTTCTCGTGGTAGGCCAGAACGATGCTAATGATGGAGTCCAGTGGTGGTGGCGATGGGGGCGGCGGTGGCAGGGTGGTAGGTTTTTGGTGGACTAAAAGGAGGCACCAACGAAGGGGATCATTTAACATTTTTTTATATATATTTTTTTCTCTTATGCTAATTACGATCATTAAGCCCAACTAATGAGTGTTTCATTACTTTAAACCACACTTTTAACTTATTGTGATATGGTCCCCACATTGTGTATATGTCATCTCCCATTGGATATACATCAGTTCTGCATGCTACAGATTGTTTGTTTCTGCATGTGAGAATGCACCTTTCAATTTCAAGTCACAAGAGCATTCTTGTTTTTACTTGCTGATTCCTTGTTTTTATTTATTTTTCTTGTTTTATTTGCCTTTTAGTTTTTGTTAACTAGAGTTTGGACTTGTCTTGGTAGTATCTTTCTAGCTTGTGCACATCCAAAAACCCAACATTGAATGTTTGTTTAAAATTAACCAAAAAAAAAATTGTTCATTTAAAAGGCCAATATTGGGTAATGTGTTCCTTTATTTTATTTATTTTTTGTACTTTGTTCCTTTATTTACTTGTGTACTTGTTTTCTAATTTTTCTTTTTTAAGTTTGGGCTTAAAATTGTATTTTGGTTTGCTTCAAGATAAATGAATAAATGATTAAAAAACTCATAATTTTGTTTTTCTTTTAGTTAAGTTAGCTATGACAGCTTGTTAATTATGTGTTGTAGAATATTTTAGCTGTGACAACTTGAGATTCTGAAATCTTTCAAATAATGTATTTTATAAGAAAATAAATCAATGTTTTGTAATAAAAAATGGTAAAATAAATATTTTGAAAGGTTATTAATGATTAGCATAATCAATTAAGGTAACCGTAGCAATACAAATGTATCAGAGGTGCTACAAAATACCAGTTCTAACCCATGTCTTAGAGCTAGAGCAAGTGCAACTAAGAGAGGACTTGACCTTTAGCCTGCAACCCACAAGGATAATGGATAGAGGAGTCAAGGTTGAGGAATAAAATAGTACCTCTGGTTAAGGTGGCTTGGGATAGGGAAAGGCAAAGGAATTCACTTGGGAATTGGAGTAGAGATGAAATCCAAGTACCCCAATCTATTCCAGGTAATGAATTTCGAGAGCGTAATTCCTTTTAAGGAGGGAGAGAAATGCAATGCCTGATTTTCCTTTTTGTTCAAATGACCAAAATGCCTCTAAGATATTTTTCCATGAAATATTGAGGACAATAAGTCCGACTATCCTCAAAGGATTAATTTAAAGTTTGAAAGGAATTATATGTGTTTTGGATAGTGATCAGTATGAAAATATCAATTTTTGATTTTTCCCATACACAAAATTATTAAAATGCCCCAAAGGTAATTTAATGCAAGATTAAGTGATGATTCGACCTGGTCATCACTTGGGAGTTGGATACAATAAGTTAAGGGGATATATGATAATTGGATAGGCTTGGTGAAGATTAATGTAGAATTATCATTTTGTCTTAAGTTAGTGCTAATTAAGTTTAATCAAAACAATTAAGGGCAATATAGGTAATATTAGGCTGAAATTAATGATTAATTATTTTTATAAATTAATTTTGGGTTAAGATAATTATTTTGATTAGATTAAGGCCCAAGAATGATTAAACAAGCTTAATTCCATTCTTAATTTCCATTAACAAGTGTGACATGATGATGTCACCATACTAAAAGACAAGAGAATAAAGTTGCTTGATCACATTTTCTTTTCCATGAGATTAGGAGTAATGTTTCATTTGAAATTTGAATTAATTAAGGTTTACTCATTTAAGCATACATGAAACCCCTTAACTAAAGTTTAGAGTGTCTTAAACACTTTATTTTCATTTTCTAATATTTTCTCTAATTAAACACCCACCCCAATTTCCACATATTAAAACACAAAAAATATCATATCTAACCCCCAAGGAGGCTGCAACAATGCACACATTTACGCTCTCATTTTTATTTTTTGAAGCAAGCATACACACCCACACTCTCTCACATACACTCATTCTCTCCATTCACTTATTTTTTTTTACACAACTTGAGTATCAAGTTTGTGCAAAAACTCTCTCCATTCTCTCTACTTCAAACACTTCTCTTTCCTCCACCAAAACAACATATTTTTGCTAACAAACCAAAGCTTTGAGCTTCAAACAAACACACACTTACCATGAATTATTCCCCAAACACTTAGTATTTACCCTTTATAAACCAAATCACCAAAAAATGTCTCCTTCCTCCTCATTCTCTCTTGGCCAAAGCCACATAGCAACCAAAGAGAAGATTTTTCTTTTCTTTTTCTTTGCAAGCACAAGCCTTTTTAAATTTTGAGCAAGAAGCATTACTTGATGGGATTTTTTTATGCTTTCTTTTCATTTCCTCTTCGTCTCTTTCTATTTTTGGTTGAAAATGAAAGTTATGACTTGATGATTATGGCTCTTTGATGATTACAACCATCATATTGAGGTTTCTAAAGATTGAATCTTAATCCTTTTTATTTTCAGAGAGAGAGAGAGAGAGAGGAAGAATGCACATTTTCTTCATTTATTTATTTTTGGTTGCATATACGAGTTTGATAATGAGTCTATATGAACAAGGTTCTTGGAACAACAAAAAGAGAGACTCTAAAGCTTGATCATGCCCTCTTGAGGGCTAAGTTCATGCATCTTGCATTTTTATTAGAAAAGACTTTATTTTTCATAGCTTGAAGGTTTAAAGTTCCATATTTTTTTAGGTTCTTGGCTTCCAAAGCTTCAATATCTAATGTAATCATTTAAAAATGTTTATTAGGAGTTTGGTTATGGTTCTAAGTGTCTATTAGGATTTATGTTTGGTAAAGTTTGAGTCTTTATGCATGAAAGTATTGTTTATATGATTGTTATTTTATTTTAGCCTCAAGATTGCATTTTTGTTAAGAAAAACGAGTTTTCAAATAATAGAAACTATGGTGATGGTGGCGGTTTGAAGGGCTCATGGGTTTGGAAAAATATTGGTTTTGTTGTTTTGATGTGCTAGTGAGTTTAAACTAGTGTCTTAAATGTTTTAAGCATGAGACATATACTTTTGAGCGATCCTAAAATACGTGGGTATCGGTTTGGCCATGCATGTTTAAGAGGTTTGGAGTTAGTTTTATTTAATTTAAATCTTGTATCCTGTGTTTATAGTGTTCAAAGGAAGTTTTGAAAGTGTAAAAAACTAATAAGGGGCAAAAATATAATTTTATATATGAAGGATACAAATACATGATTTTTCGGCCTAACCACTGTTTTTTAGTCCAAAGTTGGGTTTGTTAAGTGTAAAAATGATTTCTTGTATTTAAAGTGTCTTAGGATAATTTTTGAAAAAAACCAGCAACTAGAAAGGGGCGACAACGTAATTTTTAACTCTTACCATATTTTCGATTTTTGCTCCTGTTTTGGAGGTTTGGAATGTTAAATTTTTGTAAAAATTATTTTTAGCATTCTAGGTAGTTAAAAGGATTTCTTAGGGTAGAGGTGTACTTGATTTGATCTTGATAATACATCTTCTTGTGTTGTCAAGCCATTTTCTGATGCTCCATCTTACTTTTAGATGAGTCTCACATACTATAACTCACTTTCTAAGCTATTTTTCATACTTTAAAAACTTATGAACTCTTTGAATGAGTCTTATATCATGTCAAATCATGATAGTATGAAAAATATAATCAAGAAACTGATTCATATATGATAAGACATTTCCTGTTTGTTCAAGAAATTCATGTAAACCATTACTCCTTTCTCTAAAATATTTTAATAAAATTTACTTTGTTATTACTCAAAACTTAGCTGTGATGACTTTCTGAAGGGTTCTAGAGCTAATAACTTCCAAGTGGTGAGGTTCACCTCATAGTGATTCTTGGTAGTTATTAGTCTTATTTCAGTAATCTAGAGTACTCCAATAAGTATGCAAGTAGGGTTCTAGACTAGTTTATACCATACACAAGTTATTTCAATTATGTTAATTATTTTTCTTTTCTTAGATAGTGATTTTTTTTCACTTAATTTAAGTTTATAAGAATGATTCAATGTATATAAAATTTATGAATCAAGTATTTCAGTTAGTCTAGATAAATATTTATTTTGTGAAGTATTTAATTGCATGAAAATTTGTATTTATTTTTGCATGCCACATCATTACGAACCATTAGTAGGTTCACATAAGGGGCAATACCCTTATACACCAGTAATGGCTTAGTGGTTCATTATAGTTGATATCATAGCAAAGTGGGAGTGATGCATAACACCCTGATCCTTAGGAACTTTCACACTTGACCGTGTACTGTGGTTCTTCGTCCAAGGGCTTACACTAGGGATGGTGATAAGTAATGCCTAAATGTGAGTATTTTGATAGGTAACCTTTGTTGCAACACTAGGAAAAGCTGCCAATGGAGCTAGAGCTATATAGACGTGACAAAGTTGATATCAGAGCAAAAAGGCTAGCCCAATCCCTAGGAATCTCACATGCGTGAATGGTGGCAAACATGACTCTCTAACTAAGGGCTTACACTGAGGAAAAGGCTACCCATAGAGGTGGAGCCGCCTAGTGTGATTGCTTTGGTAGATGCCTTTTGTTGATCCATTGGGAAATGAAGTCCATAGAGGTGGAGATGCCCAAGCATGACTTATTTTCTCAGATCATGAATTTATTAATTTAAGTTGAATTTAGTTTCATGAAAGCAATCCAATTTATTTATAGATTAAGTTTTCTAGTTAGTTAATGAAATTATTTATTTTCTAAAGTTAATTATTGTATGAAAATGGTATTTTTTTCACACCATGTCAGCACAAACACGTTAGTAGGTTTGCGTAAGGGCCAATACCCCTTATATGTTAGTAATAGCTTAGTTGGGTTGTTAGAACACTGTAAAAAATAGAATTTAACCAAAATAATATCACACTTGATATTATGGTATATATATAATGATGTAAAAAGGAAACAAAGGACTAAATTTCTAGAATGATTAAAATGAGCATAAGACTTGGTGAAATGCGAATACTAGGTGATCTACTTCTCTTTCTTGTGGACACTATGCAACATGAACTTCAATTAGTCTTGTTCAAATTCAATTAGGTGATGGTTGTATCTTTATATTCATTAATTAAGAGCCTTTCTCAATATCACCCAGGTTTACTAAATTAGACTTAAACACTTAATCTCTTAGCACCTTTGAATCTAAATAAACTGATGGTCCTCAATTACCACATGAATTTGCCTATCTCTAGGTGTCATCCAATCCATGGCATTACATTCATAGGCTTGGTTCACTGATGGAAATCTTTTGTCTTCAAATGGTGTCTCCTTCTCTATCCCTCAATTGTATATTGACACATGCAAAATAAAAATCAAAACAGATCTAAAAATTTATAAGTTACCAAATATACAATACATATTTTTCATGTGTCACTAAATGATTAGGGAGATAGGAAATAGACACCATTTTGGGAGAAGATTTTCATCCTTAGTTTACACATCTTTTCTCAAGCTAGCATAAACCCCTAGAATCTCAAATAGACTGCTAGACAATACAAGATCAATCAAAACAAGTGCAATACTCACAATCAAATAAGAACAAGACATAATTTTCATTCATGCTAACATAATATCAAACAATTAAGAAGATCCATAAATCACCCTAACAAAGAGGGTTTAGTTACACATTGTGCAAATATGAAACAAAAACAACAAAAATAGAAGATGAATTAGAGGAACTTATTAAACATGAGATGATTAAGTAATTGAAAAAGCAAGAGGAAAAAATCTCCTCCTCTTCTTTCAACTCCAATGGCCTTAAGCCTCCTTTCCCAATTAGGTTAGAATGAGGTAGTCAAAATCCATGGATCATAATTTCATGCAGCCTATGATTTTAAAGTACCAATCACGAGCTGTACTTGAGGTACAGAGCCCAGTGCAAGTGTGAAGCTTGTGTGACCATGATGTAGTGTGGCTATGGCCATACTATAGTTGCGTTTAAGTGATCTTCGAAAACTTGTTCAACATGCCACGTTGTAGCATGGGTTTTCATGTTGCAGCATGGCTCATATCACGAAACTAATTATGAAAAAATGGTTCTTGGTAGCCACGTTGGGTACTATGCTATAGCTTGGGTCACGATTCAACAATAATAGAAATTTCCCTTTTGGTCACTTCAAGGGCCTTTAAGCCCCAATCTTTCAAATTAGCTCTCAATGTCTTCATGAAAGTTGTAGATCTTTTCATTCTTTTCATACGTGATACCTTATTTACCTTATTTGGATTTGGAATAAGGGAGTAATGGTCTAATCTTTGTGGTATGTCCAAGTCCAAATTGAAAGTCATAGGGTCTTGCTTTTTTGACTCTTTTCTCCACTTCCTTGCCTCAAATACTTCCAAGTAAGTTCCTTATAAGTTAGAGACACCATTTTTAAGTGTCTAAAACACAATGAATCAATCAAAACAAAAAATCTCAACAAAACACATGTGTATGCAAGGTTTTCAGTCAAACCACAAATTCATGCAAATAATAAGAAAATAAGTACAATTAAAGGCTAAAATGTTAAGCTTGGGGAACAATATATATGTCCGAAATCACACTCGTCACATTAGAGATAACATGGTTGAATAATAGGGTCAATTGCTAGCTTGTGTCAATTATATCAACAATGTTATTTATATGTAAAATTCATCTTATAGGTTTTATTTATTCTTATCTTCATGTAATTTAATTGGCAAAGACCAAATAAAATATCAACATATCATTGACATGTCAATTAACATAAAATATCAACAAAAATATGAAGCCACAATTATAGAAGAATAGTTGAACTAATATGACCCATATTTTACAATTTCAAAATCTGAAAAGTGAATATCTAAAATTAAAAAACTAAAATAACTTACACAGAATTTCATCGGCAAAGTTGAACATTTGATAAAATTTTGTTAACAAAGTGGTGTTAAGCATCAATTTAAAATCTATAAGTTTAGGTGTAATATTGATAATCCTCAAACTAAGGAGCACGAACATAGGACTTAGTGGTGTGTTTGTGTGTGACACGTTTTGCACACCACACGACACATGTTGAACACGCATCCATATGTGTCCAATTAAAAAATAATTTTTTTGAGCTATACGCAGACACAAAAAACTAGTTGAGTTATTTGAAAAATTCTAGGTTGATAAGAAACAATAAAAAGAAGAATTAATTAAATAAAAAAATTATACAAACACTACAAAAAAATTCAAACCAAAAAAAGATAAAAAAAATCATATAACAAGATATATATATATATATATATATATATGTATATTATCTTATAATTTTTTAAGCTCTGGTATATCTCTATATTTATATATGTGTTGTATCCTATATCCGTCTCAATGTCCGAGCTTCGTTGCCCTCAAAGAATATCTGTGTGTGCAATTTACTAATTTACCCAAAAATTAAAAGAATGAAAATGAATAAATAAAACAACCATGCAGTGAGTTACAGACACGTAAGCTACTTCATCTAATCCACAATACGACCTGAAACTCACAAACAAAACTGAACAATACGCGCCCCAAGCAACATCTCTTCGCAACCGTCCCTTCCACCTTCCTCATCATTTCTTAATCTTCCCAACATTTTGGGGTATCCCCATTCTCAATTTCCTGAAAATTTCCCCCCAATTTCATCTCCTGTTTTTTTCTTGGGTTTTTGTTCAGAGCCTCAGTTTTTCAATGGAATCGTGGGGGATGAGGAGGGTTGGGGATCGGAGATCTTGGTGGCGATGTTGCTGTGTGGGAGCCTCTCATGCTCCTGCTCCTGCGCCGCACCGCCTTCTAAGGTTCCCCTCTGTCCCAAGTACTCCCTCTCCGATTTTGCCCTAGGGTTCCGACAATCCACCTGTTCCCTTACCGATTCTATTGGATCCATCGATTATATCCCTGTCACCGAGGTAACTTACTTTTTTTTAAAAAAAAAAATTAAAAATAATTCCTTTTCTCATGTTTATTATTTTTTTCTGCTTGTAAGTTGTAATTACAATTTTCTGGTATTGTGTTTATTTGTCCTTTGTAATTGTAAGGCTCTTTTATTTGTTTTTGGGATTTGGGGACTGGGAATGTACGGAGTCTTTGAGATTATAGTTATGAGCTGGTTCGAAAATTTTTCAATCCTGGAAAATTTTGTTGCTGAACCTACTTACATGTTGAACTCATTTCTCTTTAATAGTAATAATTTGCTTGTGAAATCATCATGCTTATCTCCCTAAGTTTGTAAAATCATTACATTGTCCTCCTCCTCCCCTCCATTGCACATTGCATAATGCATCCTAGGGAGGTTGGTGTCACCGAGACAAATAGAGAGTAGCTGGTGTGAATTTCATTAGACCTCATAGGAGTTCAGTATAATTTACCCATAATTAAAACAGGCACCGTTTATGCCAGAGTTTGCTGTTGATAGGACCCAACAAGAAATTTGGGTGTTGTTTGGGTTAAAATCTATATAGTGTTTTACACTCATGATAACCTGGTGTGGTACAACTGGCTAATGTTGCCTTCTTTCAAGAATTTTAGCTGCTTCATGCTACCACTTACCCGTGTGATATTGATATCTGTAAGACTGTAACAATAATATTTAGCATATGGTTATTTTTCTCGGCATATAGGTTTAAGTATACTATTGATGACATGATTGAGTGTATGATTCTTATGGGATTTGGGTATTCCTAATATGCAGGGGAATGAGATTACTTTACAAAAGGCGTTGAATAAGGTTCACAAGAATAACCATGAATATGTAGCTGTACTCTTCTATGCATCATGGTGTCCTTTTTCTAGGATATTTAGGCCAATTTTCTCCATCTTGTCATCCCTTTATCCTTCCATTCCGCATTTTGCCATTGAAGAATCATCCGTCAGGCCGAGGTTTGTGCTTTCTGCTTGAGCCTTCTTTCCATGGGTTTTTTCTGGATTTTTTTGGTGTGGCCAAAGCTAATATGAATTCCTTTCTTGCAGCATACTATCAAAGTATGGTGTTCACGGTTTCCCTACACTATTCATTTTAAATTCTACCATGCGTGTTCGTTATCGTGGCTCTCGCACCATTGGCTCTCTCGTAGGTTTCTACAATGATGTAACTGGTAAGGCCCATTCTTGCACACCATATATTGGGATTTAGTTTTTGTTTTCTTGATATTTTCTATCTATAAATCATTTCATAGTGCAAGTTTGCTTTGAGATTCTCTTATGTAGCTGACACTAGGTGATTAAAAGTTAAAAGGACACTGTAGTAGAAAGGGCAATTCGTTGGGAAGCTATTGTTGACTGCCTATAGTCACAGTAGCATAGACATGGGATTGGTTTAAAATGTAATCCCCAGGCATGATTCCATGGAAGAAATGGATCATGGATGTATTTATTCAACCCATCGACCATAGCATCATTGTGTGACGTAACAAAAAAAATTGTCTACTACTTTACTTTTTCTCTTGTTTCTCATTACCATTTGCCATCATTGCCAATTTATCGTTTCTTCATGTTTTAGAATTTAGATCCTAAGTTCTTTGTTAATGTAGGGATTGCGATTGCTTCACTTGATCAACTATCCCTTGAGAAAATTGGGCATCTATCTGTTCAAGAGAAGCATGGTAAAACCGGTCCAGAAAGTTGTCCATTTTCATGGGCTAGATCTCCAGAAAATCTTCTGCGGCAGGAGACATATTTGGCCTTGGCCACTACATTTGTGGTTTTGAGACTCCTCTACTCATTTTCCCCTATGCTTCTGATATGCTTTCAGTGTGCTTGGCAAAGGTTTATCCAAAATTTCAGATTAGGGAGCTTACTTGAACATCCCTCGGTCTATTTGAAGCAAGTAATGCAGTCTTTTAGTTGTCTAAAAGAGCCTTGCAAGAGAAGTAATCTGCAGGAAGGAGCAATGAATGCCAAAGCATGGGCTTCCAAGTCCCTTGCCACAGTTTCAATTGGGGAGGCAAGCACTAGCCGGGGATGCACCAATAGGCTGATTGTACTAACCAGTTTTTCACCATTGGATGGATATGTGGATATACCCTATCAAAGGCTCTGCCACAAGATGTGCCGTATAGTTCTGTGTCAGGATCATCTTCACACCCTTGATGGGTTTGGCGGAGCTTTATGCCTGGCGAAGGTCAATTATGTTTCTGAATGAAGTCATCTATCCCTGTTTTTCCATATGACTAAGGAAGACTTTATTCAGCTCCCTAGAGGATTGAGACTGAAATGTGTATAGTATGAATGTAGCAAACTCGACCTCAAATCTTTAATTCATTGTCTTGCAGGTTTACTTGAAAGTCAATCCTTGACCACCACATAAATTAATAATTCTTCCGAATGAAATGAATGTAAATCTTGCATAGTCCTGTTTTAGGTTGGTATTTCATGTTTATGTACCGGATGCTTGATTATTTTGAGTTCTAATGTTAATTAGATGCCTATAATCTTACTAAAAATATTATATTTTCTTTTAATATTGAAGGCTAGATTCTTCCGATTGGGATTTGAATCCTCTCTACAAGATTTCGTTTTGGTTATGCATATTACTAATCCCTTCTTTATGGCAGGAAACGAGGAACAATAATGTTACATAAACAAATTCACATATATATTATCTTCCGTCTTTGCATATATTATTTGTTGTCGTTTGATTAGACTAAGTTCACTATACATTTTTACACATTTACATTTTGATTATGGATTGCTTTTATATATATAAAGGAAAAAAAATTATTCATAAAGAAGACCAATAACATTTACCAGTTAAAAATAATATATCAGATTTAAAGTTAATAAAAAATAAAAGTATTTTTAACATTGTGAAGTATCCTTTTATCTTATAATTAGATAGTACATAGGTACGCAATTTCTCTATTAATATATATTATAAGAACATATTTGAATGTCCTTTTGAAAGTAAACACGATGAATGTTGGTAGGGGTGAAATTAGATCACCGTTACAATGTACCGAACAAAATCGGTACATCTAAAATTCTGATACATTACAACCGTTCCAAATGAGTTTGATCGCATCTAGTGGCTAGGAATGCCATAGGGAGTCTATGGTAGAAAGACTTGAAGTTGGTGTTTTGTGATCTCATTAAGAAACCGGTGATCGCATCTAATTTAATATTGCATTTAAAAGAAGGGCAGATATATAAATCCAGAGGAGAAAGTGATCAACACAATTGCAAGGCGAACATGAGTTTAATTTAGCTTAAATTTTTTTAAATAATTTAGCTAACTAATTGGCAACTATTAAATGATGAAAACTATGTCATAATTTATAGGGTAAATAACACAAATCACATTTAAAATTGGCTAAATTACACTCCATCGTGCTCTTCCTAAAAAATTGCACTTTACCAAAAATTATTTTAATATATAATTTCTGTTTTTAGGTAGTGTGTCATGAAAAATAGAAGTAAAAAGATATTAAAATGTTTAAAAAATAGAATATTATATATTTTTAAATTTTTAAATTTTATTAAATTACTGAATAACTATTAAAATTTAAATTAGATTTTAAATTAGATAATAAATTACATTTAATGTATATTATAATTTTAAGTAATAAAACTTAATAAATATTTGCAACAATTATAATTACAAATAATAATTAACAAATGTTTTTTGTTTAATAGCTTTATTTTTTGTTAAATATTTGCTTAAGATTAGAGTAATTTATAATAGTGATAAGCAACTAATTGTATATCATATAATGTATAATGTATGATAAATAACACAAATCATCATTGGGATTTAGATAAATTGCACTCTCAGTCATTAATTTTCAAAACCACCTTTCCATAACTCTAAGGTTTCTTTGGGTATCTAATAGAATAAGATCTTTGGTGTGTCTAATAGGATAAGATCTTGTAGAATAAGACCTTATTATATCAAACCTATTACAATTTTGATACTATACAATATTTTGTGTAACATAATATAAGAAGTTTTATTCTATGATATACAATTATTCTCTCATTATTACAAATAGTTATAATATTAAACAAATATAGGCATATGCCTCGAGGGAATTAATCACCGCTTTTATGATGGATATCCTTAGTTCATCCAAAAATATTTATTTTGTATAGTTATATTTATTAATTTTTATTATTTAAAAATATATAATACTATAATTCTTTTAAATAATTTAATATTTTATACTTATTTTTTCCCTCATATACTACTATATAGGAAAAATTGTATTTTACCTCTCTAAACTATCGTCTTTATGCACTTCACCTTCAAAACTTTAAAAATATACAAATCAACACCCTAATATTTCTTGAATGTGCACTTTGGCTCTTTTATTAAGGTTTTGCTTATTATTAATGAAAAATAAGTGCACTATACGCCTCATCAAGTTTTAAGTTAGATGCAACTCGATACTCTAAACTAATAAATAATATACAACTTGATACTTTAAAAGTCAACAAAAGGGTCAATTTATACATTTTTAAAATGTTGAAGGGTAAAGTGCACAAGAATTATAGTTCAAAGGATAAAGTGTAATTTTTCATACTTTATATAAAAAAATAAAATAATGTTAAAATAATTATTTTTAAACTCATTATTGTATCTCATTCATTATACACGTTAAAATAAGAGGTTAGTTTAATTGCTCCAATTTTCTAATGAAAAAAATGATAAGAAAATTATTACATTTAAATATTAGGATAATGTTATTTTAACGAAAATTGAATGTCTATTGAGACATCTACTTTATAACCATTAAATGTGATGAATGTTAAGAATAGAGAAGTTGAGAGAAGTCTGGGCCACGACTAAGGGAGGTGCGCAGGGTCATGGTGGTCTTCCTATGCATCGTGTGTGTGCTCCTCCTGGAAGCGTTTGAAGCACCTTGAAATGGACAACACCATTGCTATTTGAAATGTACCATCTTCCTCACAACTTGCTGATTCTCTTACTAAAGTGGTGCCCACAACCGTTTTTCTTTGTCATCGATACAAGAAGTGTGTTGCTACAGCATCACCTATCTTGTAGGGGCATAATAAGGCAACATAATATGTTTGCCCATTTCTTTCCTCAAACAACTCTATGCAACCTTCCATTGTTTATCTTTAACCCTTTTTTTTTTTTTTTGAGGTGCTGTAATCTGTAAGTTGCTATTAATTAGTGATTGTGATTTCAAATTTAGTGTTGTCACTTATCAAGTAGTCATTGTAATTGTTGGTGGGCTTCCCTCCTCATTGGGGGCCAACAACTAAAACAAAAAAAAAAAGAAATGAAATTTGAAAAACAAGAAAAGAAAGATACTGTGAGTGACGTGAGGTAGAGCGCGCGGGAGGAAGAAAAGAAGAAAAGGAGCGTAGGTTCATCATCAGACGGAACGTGCTCCGTTTATCATGAAAATTTAGTATGTTGTTCCTGATGTTGAGCTTGATACTTTGACATAGCATGTTAATTTTATTGCCTTCTCTGGTGGTGGTTTTGTGATACCCACATTGTGGAGTTATATGGTTGTGTTCCGCCCATTGGGTGAGTATTCTGTTGATTGTTGAGATTCCCTAGTGCTACTAGGAAGGCTGATTGTATTCCCATTGATCATAGTGGAAGTTTTTCCTGGACTAGGTCCCTGGGTTTTTTGTCCCTCTATTTGGGGTTTTCCCACGTTAAAAATTGCAGTGTCTTCTATATTTTTCTCCAAATTATTATACTCCTAGAGTATTTTTGGTTCTACCTATTTAACTGAAGGGGGAAATATTTGTTGCTTCTGCTATTGATAAGGGTTAATTCCTAAGATTTCCCCAACAAAGTGGTATCCAGAGCTTTGGTTATTTTTTTTATCTGTTTAAATGGAGGAACATCAGGGGCCAAATATGATCAAGTTGAATTCCAAAAATTACTCAGTTTGGAAGACCCTCATGGAAGACATGCTATACAGCAAGGATTTGTATGATCCAATTGAGGGAGATAAATATAAGCTTGCTGATAAGTCTGAAGCCAAATGGAACAGAATGAATGGAAAAGTTTGCTTTGATTAGGCAGTGGTTGGATCTTATGTGTATCCACATGTTGACAAAGAAATTAATGCTCAGAGTATGTGGCAGAAACTGGAGATTTATATGAGAGGAAGAATGTGCAAAATAAGGCATATTTGATTCGGAAGCTGGTAAATATGAAATATAAAGAAGGTGATTCAATGCCAGAGCATTTGAGTAGCTTCCAGGAGATTGTCAATCAGCTGACAACCAATGAGATTACATTGTCTGATGAGTTGCAAACATTGTTGTTGTTGAGTTCTTTACCTCAGTTGGGAAGTCCTGGTTGTAACATTGACTAACTCAGCTCCAAATGGGAAGTTGACGTTATCAATGGTTAAAGAAAGCATGTTGAATGAAGATGCCAGAAGAAGAGAACGGGGTTTGATTAGTGCCTCCACCCAGTCAGAAGCACTTGTTGTAGAGTCACGGGGAGAAGCCAATAGAAGACCTCATAATCCTGAGGTAGAAGCGTAGCAAGTCAATGGGGAAGTCCAAGACAAGAAAAGAATTTAATTGTTATCATTGTGGCAAGCGGGACACATCAAGAAGCATTGCAGATACTTGAAAAGAGAGAAATCAAGAGAAAGAGATGAAGACAAAAATAGTAACAATGATAAAGACTGCTCCGTTGCATATGATGATGTCCTTGTTCTACATCATGAGAACTTCATAAATCTTGCATGTGATGATTCTAATTGGATCATGGATTCTGGTGCCTCATGTCATATTACTCCTAGGCATGAGTTTTTCTCTACTTATACTGCTGGTGACTTTGGCAGAATAAGGCTAGGAGATGAAGGGATATGCAAGATTGTTGGTATGGGAGATGTGTGGCTTGAAACTAGCATGAGTTGTAGATTACAGTTGAAGAATGTTAGGCATGCGCCTGATATGCGTCTTAGCTTGATGTCAATCAAAGCATTGGACGGAGAAGGTTACTACACTACCTTTGGTGGTGGAAAATTCAAAATCACCAAAGGGTCGCTGTTGTTGCAAGAGAAGATAGTAGTTTCACTGCTCTCCATTGCCCAGAAAGTTGTGCAAAGAGGAGGTGAATTTTGTTGATGATTCCTCTTCAGACTTGTGGTATATGCGTCTTGGCCACTTGAGTGAAAAAGGACTTGGTGTTCTGCCAAGAATCAGTCTTTCGGTAAAAGGTACATCTTTAAAGACTTGCACTCATTGTTTTGTTGGAAAGCATGCTAGATTAGCTTTTCATTATTCAGGACCTCATAGGAGACCACATGTGCTAGATTTGGTTCATCCTGATGTTTGCACTATGGACACAAAAACACTAGGAGGTGCATCATATTTTGTGACTTTTATTGATGACCATTCTCGGAAAGTGTGGGCTTTTGTTTTGAAATCTAAAGACCAGGTGCTCGGAGTTTTCAAGAGCTTCCATGCAAGTGTTGAAAGGGAAAAGGGAATGAAATTGAAATGTGTCCGAGCAGATAATGGTGGTGAGTACAGGGGTCCATTTGAAGACTATTGCAGAGAACATGGGATCAGGCTTGAGAAAACAGTTCCCAAGACTCCTCAGCATAATGGAGTTAGAGAGAATGAACCGTACTATTAATGACAGAATGAGGTGTATGTCTCTCATGCAAAGTTGTCTAAATCCTTTTGGGGTGAAGCAATGAGAACTTGGTGGATTTGATCAACCTTTCTCCTTCGGCTCCTCTAGATGGTGATGTTCCACAGAGAGTATGGACAGGGAAAGATGTCTCATACAGTCACTTGAGAGTGTTTGGCTCAGGGCCTTTGTTCATGTTCCAAGAGATGAAAGGTCCAAGCTTGATGGAAGTCCAAGCAGTGTATCTTTGTTGGTTATGGTCATGAAGACTTTGGTTACAGGTTATGGGATTGGTAAGAGAATAATCAGAAGCCGAGATGTGATCTTTCTTGAAGACCAAACCATTGAAGATTTTGAGAAGTCAATAAGCCATGTCTGTTACTATAAGTAACAGTGATGTTGATCAGAGTCTCCTCCTAGTACTCTTGTTGATGGGGGAGATGTAGAGGTTGATGATGGGAACAGGTGATGAGCCTACACCTACTCTTGAGGTGCCAGTTGAGCAAGTTCCACCAGGAATTACCAGTTGAGCCACGATTGAGAAGATCTACAAGACCGATCAGCCTTCTAAGAAATACCCTTCAGATGAGTATGTGACTCTCATCTAGTGGGAGCCAGAGAGCTACCAAGAAGCTATTTCTGATGAGCACAAAGACAAATGGTTGAAGGCCATGCAAGAGGAAATGAATTCCTTGCATGAGAATCACACCTTTGAGTTGATGAAGTTGCCAAAGGGTTGAAAAGCACTAAAAAATAAATGGGTGTTCAAGCTGAAATTTGAAGATAATGTCTCACAACCAAGGTACAAAGCAAGATTGGTTGTGAAAGGTTTTGAGCAGAAGAAAGGAATTGATTTTGAAGAGATTTTCTCACCAGTGGTGAAGATGTCCTCTATTCGAGTTATGCTTGGTTTAGCAAGCTTGAATTTAGAGGTTGAGCGCTTGATGTGAAGACCGCTTTCCTTCATGGTGATTTGGAGGAAGAAATTTATATGGAACAGCTAGAGGGTTTCAAGGTTAAGGGAAGGAGAGCTTGTGTGCAAATTGAAGAAAAGCCTATATGGCCTCAAGCAAGCACCAAGGCAATGGTACAAGAAATTTGATTCTTTTATGGTGGATCATGGGTATAGTAAGATTACTTCAGACCATTGCGTATTTGTCAAGAAATTCTCTGATGGTGATTTCATAATTCTCTTGCTTTATGTGGATGACATGTTGATTGTTGGTCATGACAAGCAGAAGATTCAGAGTCTTAAGAGTGACTTGAGCAAGTCCTTTGCTATGAAGGACTTGGGTTCTGCAAAGCAAATCCTTGGCATGAGGATCACTCGTGCAGGAAGAATGGTAAGTTGTGGTTATCTCAGAAGTACATTGAGAAGGTGTTGGAGAGATTTAACATGAGTAATTCAAAGCCTGTTGGTACTCCACTTGCTAATCATTTCAAGTTGAGTTCACAACAATGCCCTACAAGTGAGAAAGAAAAAGAAGAGATGAAGAAGGTTCCATATGCGTCTAGTTGGAGTTTGATGTATGCTATGGTATGTACTAGGCCAGATATTGCTCATGCTGTTGGTGTTGTTAGCCGGTTTCTCTAATCCTGGTAAGGATCATTGGCAAGCTGAAGTGGATTTTCAGGTATTTGCGAGGCACTTCAGAGTTTGTTTATGCTTTGGTAGTGGTCAGCCTGTGTTGGATGGTTACATAGATGCGGATATGGCTGGTGATCTTGATTCTAGGAAGTCTACTTCCGGGTACTTGATGACTTTTGCGGGGAGCCGTGTCATGGCAGTCCAGACTTAGAAGTGTGTTGCTTTGTCTTCCACTTAGGCCGAATATATTGCTTCCTGAAGCTTCAAAAGAACTCTCGTGGATGCAAAAATTCCTTCAAGAGTTGGGCCTTGATCAAGAGAAGTTTATGTTATTTTGTGATAGCCAGAGTGCTATCCATCTCAGCAAGAACCCAACATTTCATTCCAAATCGAAGCACATAGAGGTACGGTATCATTGGATACGTGAAGCATGGAGATGAGGTTGCTTTCATTGGAAAAGATCCATCCTGATGACAATGGTTCAGATATGATGACTAAAGCTTTGCCGACGGTGAAGTTTGTTTCTTGAGAGAGAGGCGGGCTTAGTGGGAGAGCACATCCCCACTTGAGTCGGAAGGGGAGATTTGTTGGTGGGCTTCCCTCCTCATTGGGGGCCCAACAACTAAAACAAAAAAAAAACCAAAAAAAAAACAAAAAAAAAAAAGAAATGGAATTTGAAAAACAAGAAAGAAAGATCCTGTGAGTGACGTGAGGTAGAGCGCGGGAGGAAGAAAAGAAAAAGGGAGTGGGTTCATCATCAAACGGGTAAACGTGCTCCGTTTATCATGAAAATTTAGTATGTTGTTTCTGATGTTGAGCTTGATACTTTGACATAGCCTGTTAATTTTATTGCCTTCTCTGGTGGTGGTTTTGTGATACCCACATTGTGGAGTTATATGGTTGTGTTCCGCCCATTGGGTGAGTATTCTGTTGATTGTTGAGATTCTAGTGCTACTAGGAAGGCTGATTGTATTCCCATTGATCATAGTGGAAGTTTTTATTGGACTAGGTTCAATGGGTTTTTTGTCCCTCTATTGGGGGTTTTCCCACGTTAAAAATTGCGGTGTCTTCTATTTTATTTTTCTCCCAAATTATTATACTGCCTATAGTATTTTTTGTTCTACCTATTTAACTAAGTGGGGAAATATTTGTTGCTTTCTGCTATTGATAAAGGTTCATTCCTAAGATTTCCCCAGTAATTTGTATACTAGTGATCGTGATTTATTTCTTCCTTTTATAATTTGAGCAAGTATACGATGGAATAACACAAGCCATTTTATCAAGTTCTCCAAACCTCAAATGATAAAGTGCAGCACCCACCTCCTCCCTTCTCTGACCATCATTAGCCTTAACATATTTGAGTGGGTGGAGGAACTAGAGGCAAGGTTAATTGGGAGGTAATGAGATTGGGTGGGAGAACTTTAATGAATGGGTGGAATGGTAAGAAAATTCAAGAAAATGGGTTTGAACAGAGGAAAGAAAGAGTGAAGTGATGGCAGTGAATATTGAAGAAGAAGAAGAAGTATGATGGAATAAGTGATGGGTAAATATGTAATCTTGAGAATGTTATATTTCTAATAAATTATCTATAACATTATAAAATGTTAGATTTGAAGACTACAGCGAAAATCTTATGGTTATTAGGAAAAGGATTGGATATTAGGAAGGGACTAACGTTGGTCCCAAACTAGGAGGGACCAACGAATCCTTGTCCAAGGTGACCATCTGCAATGCTCCGTGTCAAATATTGTGTGCGGTGTGCCATACACCTTGGCCTACAATATCAAATGTGTGTGTTGATATATGTTTATTATATTTCCCTCGGCTGAGATGGTTTGTGGACACCTATAGAGCCAGTTTAACACTTTGAATTAAGGTGTGTTCTAGCATGCCTTGCACCTGTGACAAGGAATGGTGAAGTAAGGCAAGTGGCAAATGGAGGGGAGGACACGTGGAGACATGAAGTAAGTGTCATTGACAAGGATAATTTTAAAATACTCTTATGTGTTGAAGTCCACCGATGCTCCACCCTCTTCATGTCCCCATTCAACACTAGCAAAAAGGCAAAAGCGTTGGCAATGACTCGAGCTTGTAGATCCAATTCCGTTTCTGGCCGCCGTTTTAACATATCGATCACCATCATGCCATGACAGAAAGGAGAGGGTGGTGCTATTTCAATAGATCAATCATCATTATTCGTCAACCCGAACTGGTGATCCAACTCGCGACCCTCTCCAATTTCTTCGTGAGCTTTCCTCCTCACCATTTCAATAGATCGATTGCCATCATGCCTGTGTGGAAGTAGCACGCATCGCGCCCATTAAACGATGTAGCGTAGCTGGGGTTCGTCGTCGATGACGATCAAGTAGAAGTCGAGGTAGAGGGTACGCCCAATGTTGACCGGAAGATGTCGGCGAGTGCATGCACGCGTAGTTGAGGGGTTAGTTGAGCACGCGGCGGATGGAGTACGAGATCTTGCTAAGGACAGGGTTGGAATCGAAGTGGTAAAGGAGGATGTCAAGGATGGGAATGTGGTGGGGTGCTTCGGGCGGCGGTGCGTGGAGGGGATGAAGTGGAAGACGACATTCTCTGGACAGGAAGCATGCTGGAGCACGGAGAACGCTTCAGCGACGAAGCCGCAGAGGTAGGTTGCATTGAAAGTCATAGCGATGTGGATGACGGCTGGGTTATGGTCGCCGGCGACAGCGGAACACGTCGCGTGCTGGTTGATGAAAAGTTACTATTTCTACATTGGTAAGAGGCAGAAGACCTAGATTGCCGACAATTTTCTCGACAACATTCGAACACCGGAGACCTCAACAACCATGGTTAGCAATTGGATATGGAGAAAGAGGTGCGGTGGCCTTCAACTCATGAGGAACACGATCATAAAGTCACTGCCTAGGTGTATCGCAAGGTCGATGATTTCGTCCCCGAATTGGATCTCGCCATGTTTCGACAGGCATCAAGAAGGTCTCCTCCCAAGTACAATCCATCTTCTCCAAGGTTCGCCACACTAGTGTGGTGGACGCTACCTTGGGCCTCATAAATACCGTCTACGACAAGTATGAGCTGAAGGCGAAGCAGTGCACAGCGTTGGCGTGGCAGAGGCTAAACCAGCTATAGTTGTTCCCTCAGGTGGGGGGCACGGTGCTCCCAAGGCAGCGTACTACTCCGAGAAGTATAACTAATAGTGGCCCTCTCTACCAAGAAATGTTACAGAGTCTCCACATATCTTTCGTTGGTACTATTTAAAGGATTGCGAAGGTTTTCAGTGTTGTGAATTGATAAGACTCGGAAATTTGAATTGCTTCATTTGTTTGGTTAATTTTTTTTAAAAGTTTGTACATGAAAATGGTGGTGTTGGATGTCAAAGGATTATTTATAGTGTTGTTGGTTGAGTTTTATATCTTGATCTAACTGAATCTTCAATGCCATAACTATTGTTTGGTCATAAGAATAAACCTCTTCAAATTTGCATATAATGGGCATGGTGATACAGTAACATTAGAGAGCCATTTCAATCCACCATATTCCATTGATTCTCTGGTAACACATCAACAACTGAATTTGGTTTTCACATTCTAACTCTGAGCAAAACCATACAACACAATCAAAGTCCACAATCACCGGCTCACCGCCTAAGAGTTATCATTGATGGGAGACAACAACCAAACAAATGGGTTGCAGAACTAAGGTAGAATAAATAGTGAAGGCTATGGTACAATTGATGAAATATGGTCTACCACACACCAAGCATCTAGTCACATTTATAAAGTATGGCTAAACGTATTAACAATAGTGGTGAATGCATATAGCCACACTTTGCAAATGTGACTAAATGCCTAAGCACTTCATCAAGTGCACCATAGACAAGACCAGAATTAATTAGGGATCACACTTTTCTAATTTTTTATATTGATAAGTGGGTGAAGAAATAGAAAAAGTTAAATTGTCTTATTTACCCTTTTTTAAATTTACCCATTAATTTTCTCTCGACCTCTAATAGCAAGTGAAGGTCTAAGGAGCTTAACACACACTACTTTATAAAGAGTATTGTAGGCTTCACCTTAAACTAGTTTTGACTTCATCTTAAATAGTCTAGACTTGTATTGTAATCCCTTAATCTTATACACAAGTCTATTCAAACTTAAAGCTTCTTTGCAAAACTTACAATTTAAAATATTTTAAATAGGAGAAATGTTAGGGACAACAAGTCCCTACAACAAATGCACAATAAGCACAAAAGGACAAAAGCAGGTATGGGAAAAAAATAGGATGCACATTGGAGAAAAAAAAACCATCCTACACTACAACCCCTTTTACCCATAATCTCACTATGTCCCTCACTATCAGTCTCAACTAAAAAATTAAAGGTAACACATATACTCTTTCTCTCCATCTCTGTCTCCCACTCCAATGAAGCCTCTAGAGTCCATCATCATCGCCATCAAAGACGAAGACTTAGCAATAGAACTTTGTCTTTGATTGCTCAAGCTTTGGTTACCACAAGAGAACAAGGTCAAAGGTGTTGTCTTTCTCTTCTCATCACTTTCCTGTCATTGCTATATCTTCACACCATTTTCCTTTGCCTTTCTTTCACTTTAACTCTTCTTTGAAAAAATCAAAGAAAATGGGTGACAACTAACATCCTACTTATTAACCTCTTATGCGTACATCATAATTGGCCAATCATCAGATTTCTTACATTTTGATGTCATATTTTTAATCATTCGAAAATACTCTTAGTGAAAAGCCTTGTTCATCAATGCATAATTAAAACTAATGCAACCTGGATGTGAAACAACATTTCCATAATAATAAATCCTAGGTAAAGGCAAAAAGCCTGGTTTCAAATACAGTCATCCATAAGGCATACAAATTTCAAGCTATGGAGAAAAACATAAATAAGGATCAATAGTTTACATGTTCAAGAGACAAGTACAAAATATGCGAAAGATAATAATAATGTCTTTAAGCATGGATTAGCTCCATAGTCAAGAAATCAAGGGACTTCAACATTCTGGTCCACTGGCTCATTTGAAGATGATAAAAAAAGAAAAAGGGATGAGAATCCAAAAGAATCTTAGTAATTAAATGAAAACAATATAAGTGTTATCGTTATCTCCAGTCACTTCGGTTTAATTATAAAATAAGTGAGCATACTTTAGTTTATTTTAATTAGTTTGTAAATAAAAGTCTCAAAGTGATCCACATTTTAAGTCTTGTAAAAATTCTTGATCAAACAAATAATAATCTAGAGAGCTTGCCATTATTGTCATATAAATCACATAGAGAGAACTTGCATGAAAGAGTAAAAAGAATCAAGATATCATTCTTTCTCTAGCACTTTGTTTATTAACTTTAATTCTTTTAATATATCACCCACTCTCATGTCACTTAGACCAATCGCATCACCATCCCGGCAATTTTAAATGTCACATAAACTTTGCATCACCTATCGCTTAGGATGAACTCAACCTAACTAGCCGTCGCTAGATTTAAATGGGGATAGAGGGGAATAACTTCACTTAACATTAAGATTAGCTTTATAGAATCTCATGTTCCAATATCATGTAAAGTCTCATAGGTTTTTTAGGAGTGTATATACATATTCTCTATGTATATAAAAGATAAATAATCAATAATCACAATTCAGTCAAGTATGGCATACAAGTATAATAAATAGTCACAATTCATCAATAGATAACTAAGGATCATTCACTTTTTGTCACGATCCGACTTAGGACGTTCGTGAGGAATCCCATCCCACGTAAGCCTTCTGAGTGATGTGTCTCTAAATGCATATAATATATATAATATTATATTTAAAAGATGATTTTCTTCTAAATCAATATCATTTTCTATGTTCAAAACATAATATTTAATATTCAAGCTTTGAAAACTCTTTTTAATTCGTTCTGCAAATGATAAAATCATTAAACTAATTTATCACATGATATTAATCTTAATTTTAATAACTTGCTTAACCATCAAAAATTAATTTATACTACTTAGCTAATCAAATACATAATCTAATCGAAATTAAGAATTTCAAATCCAAACTTAAATCTTGCAACACATATAGGAAACTACATAAACTTTGAAAATAAATACAGTATCTCAAAATACATGTGTGGCTTGAATCCTGCCAAAACTCTGAGCTTTCTAAAATTGACATAAACTTAAATTAAGCTTCACATCAATGCAAAGCTCACCAAAGGATAGCTACAGCTACTAGATCGATGATCGAACAACTTCTACCTGCAACTATGAGAGGAAGAAAGAGGGGTGACTCAATAGACTCAGTGAGTGAGCTCTCACCCATCACCCATATGAGACAAGAGGAACATATATATATATATATATATATATATATATATATATATATATAATATACATGCAACAATATAAACCAATTGATATGTACATACATAGATAGCTAGGAAAACACTTTTCATTCTATAGTTTCATAAACAAGCATTTATAAACATAAAATCATTTAACGAGGTCAGGTAGAGCCTGGGGAAATAGTATTTGCAGCTGAATAAATACATATATAATAACTAAAGCTGTAAAGTCCTGAAGTCCTATTGGACAAGCTAAGGGTACCTAACCAGGTCCCATTTCTGTAACTCCTGGGGGTGAAATTATCCTTTGCAGACAACTTTATACCAAGGTTAACGATCTCAAATTAACTAATCTCCTTTCCTGTCTCTACCATCTAAACTAGTTTGACAAAAAGAAAACTATAGCTGAAAAATGGTACTCTCTCCCTGGCAAAGCAGAGCCCCTAAATTATTAGTACTCTAAGAGTTCTAGATTCAAACAATTCTAACAATTTGACTTTAGCATAACGTGGCTGTGAAAATCATGCCCAATGGATCATCCATATGTAAGCATTCTGATTACAAGCCCACAAAATATGCATCTGAAACTGCTATGAATCATCCTGAATTCCGTACCTCTTGGTACCTTAAAACTGAAGTTCTGAATTCAAATCTTAAGCTAACATAACTTTTCATATACTTAATAAATCTAAAATCATAGTTTAAACACTGGGGTTATAAATCATGAAAACTTAAAAACTATAATAGCATTTTTTCTTCATAAAACAAATCATACTTTCTTCAACATTTCTCAACTAAATATTTTCCCATATATCTCAACGGATATTCTAAAACATGGTCTGTAATCTAGATCATAATTGATACAATAGCAAAGTTGCTATAATACATATTTTCTAAATACATTCCTTTTCAAAGCATGTAAAACATTTTCCATAACACACAACATAGCAATCATGGTCCCATGATTTTGTAAAACTCATTCTTTCATGCTATCATCATAAAACATAATTTTTCTAGCTTAACAAAATCATGAAAAAAATTCATTTTCTATACTTTTCTTATCTCAAATCTCATATTCAATAATCATCATGCAAGAATCATATATATAATGATAAAACTAAGGCTATAGGATCAAACTCACTCATCATTTTAAGGGAGTATGGACACCACCAACTTGGCGTGGAGAGCTTGGAATGGCACCAACAACTCCATAGAGTAACCATAACTCTAGATTAAACTCTAATACTCTCTAGATAACTCTAATCAAACTCTAACAATATTGGGGAGCACCCCCACTTGATAATAATGAGAGAAATAACAAATTCAAACTTAAGATCATGAAAGAACGGAGAGAATGAAGATATAATCTATCAACATTTACTCACCTTGAAGCTTGGGGATGATGGATTGATCTTGGATTGGAAGAAGAAGAAGGAAAAGGGAGAAAAGAGTGAAGGGATTTGGGTTCTGCTTCAAATGGGGAGGGGATCCCAATTTGGGTTTCTTAAGAGGGCCAAGAACGAAACGGTGTCATTCTGACTGTTCCTACATGGCTAGACCGCTATAGTGGTCCTCTCGCCGCGCTCCCCAACCGCAACACTTATGATTGCTATAGTCCCTAACCGCTATAGCGTTAGGCCACGTACCGCACCCGTCTCCTGTGCACTTATGACCGCTATATCGATCCCTCACCGTTATAGCGTTCAGGCCGCATCACCTGGACCGCGCAGCACCGCTATAGCGATCTATGGCCGCTATAGCCCTGGCTTGTCCGCTTCCCGACTGCGTCACTTATGACCGTATGGCGTCCAAGCCTAGCGATCTCCAGAGACCAAAACACACCCTCTCATTCCTGTGTCCTGTTCACCAAAATTGAGGTGCAAGGGTCATTCTTGTATCTCGGGCCTTCCCCCACACGGTGGGTCCCAGGGAACCTAGGTAGTACGGAACTTATCCACTCCACGTATATCCGGGTATCACACTTTTATGGCATCATAAGTAACAAGTCTATTTAAATAAATTGGCTTGAGTTTGATAACATGAATAGCTTGAAGAACATTCTTTTTCCTTTCTTTTTTTCAAATGTTTGTGAAAAACCAAGACTACCTTCCCATAAGCATATGTTTTAATAATTTATTTTCAAAAATCTTAAGATTTCTAATTTTTTCTAAAGAGCCCTCTAACTTCATAAAATTTACAAAACAACCTCTAACTAAATTTTTCATCTAAAATAGGTTTTTCATTCTAATTCCACTTAAGCATAGTTCTGCTATTGAAAATTTTAGAATTTACACAAAAACCCCAAACTTTTGAGAAATTATAATTTGACTCCTCAATTTTACTAAAATTATAAAATGACCAAAAAACTCATTTTTTTTCTTCTAAACACATACCTTACTCGTTTCAGAACCCATTCTTACAGTTTTACTCCCTAAATATTTGGTTTTTGCAGAAACTCCTAAACTTTCTAAAAGTATGTTCGACCCCAAATTTTATATATAATTATAAAAATGTTCAAATCACATGTACCTCTCCATTTTTCATGTAGATTCCAAATATGTGGTTAGTTTTAAAAATAATATTTTCCTTGTAGGAGAAACTACCTTGGTGAATCTATATATTCCAAAATCCAAACTTTTGTAAAACTTTGAAACATAAAATTATGTTGTCCATAAATTTCAATCTCAAAGAAAAATATGATTAAGTTACTAAACATAATCAAAATAGAGCAAAATAATTTTTTTAGAGATAATTCAATATTTCTATGAGGCTCTGTAAAAATTTCAAAGCTTAATAAAGCATCTAGCTATATTAATAAAATTATACAATTTCAGAAGTCAGAAACTTGTTTTTAGTCAATTCAGAAATCCTAATTTTATTACCCAATCGAATGAACTAAAACAATTCTATAAAAATTTGTGGTTAAACTTCAAGATGTCCACAACATCCTGTAAAAATTTCAAGTTAAAATTCAATAATTTGATATAGTAACAAATTATATAAATTCAATGCTTTAGAAATTACTATTCATCCGAAACTCTAACCTTCTCAGTTTCTAAATTTTTAATAAAAGAAAAAGTCATCAAGACACCTCAAGAAAAATACTAAAGGTATCTCCATATGTTAGTTTCATCATATAAAAATTTTAGCTCATAATATTGTCCCCATCTATGTGAATAAAATCATATAAACTTAGTTTGCTAAATCTGAGAATTTCAGCAACATAGCATACAACTTCTTTTGATCTTTTAAGCATAATCATTCATCAAAACTCAAGCTTTCTTAACAAAAGTTAGAGAATAAGTCAAGATAAGTAAGTTTAAACATAAACCCCTATGAAAATATGGTTTTACTGGAGATTAAGGCGGTCATAATCTCCTTGAAGTTTGATCTCCCAAATAAAGAAGCAAAAGCTCTTCTTTTCCTTTGACCGCGAATTTGATCTGCTAGGAACAGGTAGGAGGAGGCTTTTTCTTAAAAAACTAATGGTGGATTTGTGTTTGTTAGGTGGAAGAGCTATAGAAAATTATATTTATTTGTTAGATTTGATAGAGAATTGAAGGAGTTATGGGGTGGAAATGGTGGAGGAAGGTGGTGGTAATGGAGGATGAAGATGAGAGATATTGGTGGAGTGTTTTTGAAAAATAAAATGTGATTGCGTGTGAGTTGGGTGGGTGGTAGCTGCACACTAATGATAAAGAGTGAGTAGTTGAGTTTTTTATTTGTTTGTGGGGTGGTTGGATTAGGTTTAAGGGTATTTTAAGAATTTGATAAAAAAAAGGTGGGATAAATTAGGTAGAAAATGTATTAAAAGACAAGTGTAGTGATCAGTGATATCATCAAATCTGTTTGTCATTATGCCGCTATACTTTTAACTAGTGGTAATTAGATAATTACTAACTCTTTAGATATTCTTGAACAATTAAATGCACGTTATTTTCTTAATTATTTTGATTAGGCCTACTTAGCACTGTATGGGACAAAATGGTAATTTTACATAAAAACTCTCCAGGACTCACCCAAACATCAAATATCCCATCAATTTAACATATCAAATTCCCTTAATAAGGAGTCTAGTTGTCACTTAATCCTACGTTAAATTACCTCAGGGGCATTTTGGTAATTTTATCCAGAAAATTTAGGAATTGCAATTTTCACAATGATTGCTATCTAAAACACATATAGTCCCCTTCAAACATTAAATGAAACCTTTGAGGATTAGAATTGATGCCTCGATTCTCGTACACAAATGCCCTTAGGGGCATTTTGATCATTTTGCACAAAAAGAAAAATCAGGTATTAACGATCGATTAATTGGTATATTTATCCTCTAATTCAATCAAAATTCTTTAAGTTCATGAAGTCACTGTGACATTGTTTCTCTCCAACAACATAGAAACAATGGGAAATAGTTACAAATAATAAATTAAGGTGAAAAATAATAGGGGCAAATGTATTAAGACGTGTAGCTTGTTATTGATCTCAATGTGTTTTGCAACAAGTGTATTATCTAATGGAAATATGAATAAGAATTATATTTACCTGCTTATGCTATTCAGTAAGATATTTTACTAATAACTTATTCACAATATGATTGTAACTTTTGTCTTATGTTGGTAAGTTTCTAATAAAGAGATTTACTATACATTCACATGCAAAGTATTTCTCATTATGGGGTGTACCCTAATATAGGTTTAGATAACCAATAGATTTTTTCATAAAGGGAGTATATTATATATTGAAATGCTTCAGTACACTTCCACATAGGATTACTATTCATTTATTTGCAAGGTAAATGTCCACATTAAAAACTAAATCACTTACAAGTATAACACCAAAATTTCTAGCATTTTTTTGACAACTTATTAGCAAAATTGCCTTACTTATCAGGCAAAGCAGTACTAGTGTACAAGTAAGGCATTTGCTGATAAGTAAGGCATTTTTGTTGATAATTTGTCCAAAAAATGCTAGTAATTTTGGTGTTATGCTTGTAAGTGATTTGGTTTTTAATGTGGACATTTACTTTGCATATAAATACATAGTAATCCTATATGGAAGTGTCCTAAAGCATTTCAAAATTTATTATACCCCTTTGTGAGAAAATATATTGGTTGTCTAAATCCATATTAGGGTACACCCTCTAATTAGAAATACTTTACATGTGAATGTATAATAAATCTCTTTATCATAAACTTAACAACTTACAGCATAAGACCAAAGTTACAAGCATATTGTTAATAAGTTCTCAGCTAAAATATCTTACTTAACAACATAAGCAGTAAATATAATTCTTATTCATATTTCCATTAGATAATACATTTGTTGTGAAACACCGATAATATTAAGATCAATAACAAACTATACATCCTAATACATTTGGCCCAATTATTTTTTCACCTTAACTAATTATTTGTAATTCTTTCCCATTGTTTCTGTGTTGTTGGGAAGAAATGACGCTATAATGACTTCACGAACTAGAAGAATTTTGATTGGATTAAAGGATAGTTATGCCTATTAATTGGTTGCCACCCACTTTCTTTGATTTTTTTCAAAGAAGAGTTAAAGTGAAAGAAGGACAAAAAATAAAGAGTGTAAACACATAGTAGCATGAGACAAAAGTGATGAGAAGAGAAAGACAACATCTTTGGTCTTATTCTCTTGTAGTAATCAAAGCTTGAGCAATCCAAGACAAAGTTCTACTACTGTGAGTCTTCATCTTTTTGGTGATGATGATGGACTCTAAAGCATTCGTCGGAGTGGGAGAGCAGAGATGGGGAGAGAGAGTGTGTGTTACCTTTAATTTTTTAGCTGAGACTGAGTGAGGGAGAGAGTGCAATTATGGATAAAAGGGGTTGCAGTGTAGGTTAGGTTTTTCTTTTTTACTTCGGCGTGCATCCTATTTTCCTTTCCCACGCTGTTTTTGTCCTTTTGTGCCTATGGTACATTTGTTGTGGGGACTTCTTGCCCCGTAAAATTTCTCTTTAAATAGGCATTAAGGTGTTACATGGGCTGAACATAGGCTTAAGCCTTCACACATGCTAGTTTTATATAGCCTCAAAGAGGCCAATGTCTACTATGCTATGTGTCAACCAGTCATGACCCCAATTAAGTTATCTAATTTTTTTTTTCAAGGTCAAAATGACAATGGGAAGTCATTTGGTCACCCACGGTGAGGCTAGCCTCCCTAGTATGGTGAAAGATGACCAAACATACACCTTAGTCAAATTAAAGGCAACTAGACCTCTTAGTCTTTTTGAAAATGTGCTTAGAGGAGATAAGTATAAAGTAACGTGATACATGAGATTGTCTTAAGAGTAAAAAGTAGTTCATAGTCTAAACGATGTGAGATCAAAGCATTCATTGTTTAATTATAGTCATATATATTAATATTTTAATATATTAAATTTTCTCAATTTCCTAATGTGACTATTATTACTGGACGGAGAGAGTATTGTTTAATACTTTTTAAAATTACAAACTATGCATTAAGCCCAAGAAGTTGTGGTGCAGAGAGGTGAAATGGTTAGTCACTCATAAGGGTTTTGTTTTTGAGTCTACTTCAACATTGTATAATTTTTACATAATAAAATAGGTTCCGGCTGGGTTGGCAGACTTCATAGGCCTTATAGTGGGTTTAGACCTAGCTTATTAAGATTATCATGCTTTCAAACTAGACTAAGCCCAATCCTATCATTAAACATATTTTGTATATCGGGTATGATTATAGTGTTTTCAATCCCCACTCTTTTTAGTAAACGAGGATTTAAATACCTGTCCCTAACACCCCGAGTGAGAAACGAAGCCCAATCCTATCATTAAACATATTTTGTATATCGGGTATGAGTATAGTGTTTTCAGTCCCCACTCTTTTTAGTAAACGAGTATTTAAATACCTGTCCCTAACACCTACGTGAGAACACCCGCACCAAAAGAGGGTAAAAAAAATCTTATCCACTTGTGGCACTTATTATCTACAGGAATCCATGGGTGTAGGTAAAATTACCATATCGGAAAAAGATGGCTATTTGCCGCAATTATAGGTCATTTTTTTTTTGTATTTGATGGTTATGTTACTTGAATGATTTTTATTGTTGATTTTGAGGAAACTTTAATTTTAATTTGTCCAATGTATTTTGACTTTTATATTCTTAAGATGATTAATTTTGATGGAACTTTATTATTAATGTGTCCAATCTATCTTGAGTTTAATATTATATATCATATCATGTATCATATATTATACATCGTATGTTTCATATCATATCATATCATATATCATATATATATAATTCTAAAATCGAGTTTTGTAAGAAAGGAAATGGATGACGTGTATTTGATTTTCTGCCCATGAAAAGCTAATAAATGTAGCAATTATATCAAGCAATTCATTTAGTAATAAAAATTGACAATTAAACATTATAATCCCACTTAATAAATGTAAAATGCATAATAATTGACAATTAAAAATTATAATCCCTCTTAATAAATGTAAAATGCATAATAATTGAAATGTCAATCAAATAATTATAATTGCAAATCAAATAATTTTGACTACCAATCAAACTCATTGAATGTGAAATGTTAATCAAATAGTTATAATTGCCAATAAAAAAAATTATGACCGTCAATCAAACAATTATATTTTCGCCCATGAAAGCTTTAAGAAGTTAGGTTATATAAGTGAGCAAATTGTAGAATATATGGTACAATGCACCCTATATCAGTCATCCCCTTCTATCAGCCCTAGTGATAGTGTTAATTTATGATTATTTTTATTTTATATTATTTCTATTTGTCCTCAATCTTTCGATACAATTTATTTTTTCCCATCATTCTATGTCTTAACTTTCATCTTTTTCCTTCCCATTTTAGGCAATCATGATTTAGAATCGATGAAATTCTACAAATTGAACTCATTAAAGAAAGGAAATACTTACACTTTTATTGTGTTTGCTAATAACATGCGAACTTTTCAAATTGTGATAGACAAGATCTAATTTGTGACTGTTGGTGCTTTGATTTTAAAGCTCTCTGTTAATTTTTATTCGAGTTTTTAGTTTATCATTTTTGGTATAGTAGAAATGGGTTTTTTTGTTTTTGTTTTTGTATGCTTTTTAGTTTATTTTAATTTGTTGTTTAGTAAGTTATTTTTTTTTCAAACTAATAAGTTCAGACTATTATTGGTTGCTGATAAACAAGTTTTCATTTTTATGTAATATTTTATTGGACAAGTTTTTTTTTTCTACCAATACTATAGCTGGTTTAATTTCAAATTCATGGGATTTATTACTAAAATCTATATTCAATACTCCTATTTTATGGAATTGACTACCCACATGAAACAGTAGGTTTTTTACACAAAAATATTTGATAAAGAATTAGAAAAATTGATTAGATTATTTTGTTTAAATTATTTTATATAGAGACTATATCAATTATAATAATTGTAATAAGTAAAGTTAATTGTCCTTTACTACAAATCGTGTAGAATAATTTTCGATTAAATCATTTTTCTAGATAATATAATGTGTGAATTTTTTTTTAGATTTGAACATTTTCAAAACTTTCAATTTGAAATTGATATTAAATAATTGGCAATCATATATACAATTAATTGACTAGACTTGATTGAAATAGGAAACAATGTTTTTCGAGTTATTTGTTTAGAGAATGTATCATAATAATTGTAATCAATATAATTAATTATATTTTATATCCAATCATTATTCATTATTCATAATTTTTTACTAAATATTTTGTTTTAGAAATATAATGTTATTTCTTTTAGATTTGATCATTTTTAAATTTCTGAATTTAAAATGTGATTAAATTATTAGTAATAATAAATATAGTGGATTGATTATACTAGATTCCAATTTAAATTTTATTAACAATCATGATTGATGATTCCTAATTTTTGGTTAAATAATATATACTAATTTTATTTTGAATTATATATTTGTTTTGAAGAAAAATATTTGACATAAGACTAGGAAATGGGAATTGATATAGTTTTTTGGGTACATTTGTAATAAGCATAGTTAATTATATTTTATTACCAATCATGTAAAATAATTTTTGATTAAATCATTTTTTAGATAATATAATATTTTATTATTTTTATTTTGAACATTTTTAAAATTTTGAATTTGAAATTGAGAATAAATCATTAGTAATCATATATGCCAAAAAATTATATAATTGATTGATTAGATTCAATTACAATTTTATTATCAATCATGATTCTTAATTTTTGGTTAAACCTGATATATTATTTTCCTTTTAAATTAGATATTTGTTAAAAAGAATAATATTTGATAGGGGATTCTCTAATATCATATAAAATTTATAGGTCCAGGACCTTTTACATAACTTGTGGTTAAAAATTTACCACATGTCTCACAAATTAAATTTATTAATATTTTAAATATTCATAATTAAATTATAACTCTTTGATTCAAAAGGGTACTGATACTAATGGGTTACCAAAAAAAAAACTATTTGATATGAGACTTGAACAAATTAAACCATATTTTTTTGAGTTATTTTTGGAATGTATCATTTAAAATAATTGTAATAAATATAATTAATATTCATATTTTTATTAAATAATTTTTTTAGATAATATGAGATTACATTTTTTTAGATTTAATTATTTTAAATTTATGGATTGAATTTGAGATTAAAATTAATAATAATAATAAATATAGTTGATTGATTATACTTAATACTTGATTCCAATTATATTAGCAGTCATGATTCTTAATTTTTTGTGACATCAGATATACTAGTTTCCTTTTAGAATTGACATTTGTTTTAAAGAATAATATTTGAAGTAGGACATAGAAAAATTAAACTAGATTTTTTTTAGAGTAATTTGTTTAGAGAATATATCAATTATAATTATTTAATAAGTATAGTTAATTATATTCTATTATCAATTGTGTCAAATAATTTTTGATTAACTCATTTTTCAGAGAATATAATATGTTATTTTTCTAGATTTGAACGTTTTCAAAGCTTTGAATTTTAAATTGAGATTAAATTATTAGTAATAAACATATAATTGATTGATTATACTTTACTTCAATTTGATTATCAATCATAATTCCTAATTTGAAGTAGGACTTGGAAAAATCAAGCCAGATTTTATTTTTTGGTTTGTTTAGAGAATTTATAGTTGATAAAAATTTTAATAAATATAATTAATTGTATTTTATTAGTAATCATGATTCATATTTTTTTTATACACTATAGTGTGATATTTTTTAAATCATAAGTAATAATAAATACAGTTGATTGGTTATACTTGATTTCAATTTTATTATCAATCATGAATACTAATTTTTTATTAAATCAGATATATTAATTTCTTTTTAACTAAGATATTTGTTTTAAAGAATAGTATTTGGTTTATGACTTGAAAAAATTAAACCAGGACGTTATTTGTTTAGAGAATAAATTATTTATAGTAATGGTAATTTATAATAACAGTAATAAATATAATGAATGATTATAATTATGTGCATAATCAATTATGTTTTATTACCAATCATGATTCATAATTTTTAATATAATAGTTTTTCAGACATTATAATATGATTTTCTTTTAGGTTTGAACTTTTTAAATTTTTAAATTTAAAATTGGGATTAAATCATTAGTTACAATAAATATAGTTCATTGATTACACTTGATTCCAAATTTATTATCAATTATAATTCCTAATGTTTGATTAAATCAGATATAACAATCTTATTTTGAATTAGATAACTATTTTAAATAATAATATTTGATATAAGACTTCTAAAAATTAAACTTGATTTTCGGGTTAGTCTTTTTAGAGAATGTATTTTTTATAATTATTGTAATAAATATAATAATATAATAATTAATCATATTTTATTACTGATCATTATTCATAATATTTTATTAAAACATTTTTAGAGAGCATAATATGTTATTTCTTTTAGATTTGGTCATGTTTAAATTTTTTAATTTGAAATTGAGATTAAATCATTAGTAATAATAGATATAAATCAAGACTAATTTCATAATAAAAGGAACAATTCTAATTAATATAAATCAACACCTAGAAATTCCAAACCTACTCCAATATTTTCCTATCGGTCAACCACTAAATCAAAAAGCATTTTAAACTACCGTTGAGAAATAAACAATTATGTGCACAATCATTGAAGTCGTGCAATTCCTCTTTGGTTTGATTTGGCATATAACTAAAAATGGAATATAATTAGTTATTAATGATTTATATTAATTATTTCTCTATCGAATTAATTTCAAACAAGACACATTAGTCAAACACCAACTATAATTTTCTGGGATTATTATGATGACATAGGTGAAAATTGCATCATAAATGAGAAATATTTGAGAATATCAATTTAAATGGTATCTTTAACTAGTTTAATTAATATGTTATTATCTACATCTTATATCTATTAAAATAATATCAAATATATGATTCACTATAAAGATGATCATTAGTTATGATTCTCTTCGTTACAATATGTATGCTAAATGAATGATGCTGGAAAATTTATTTATTTACTCATGTACTTAATTTTTTTTTCTAATTGTTTATTTTGTATTATATTTTATAGACATTAATATATTTATGTAAAAAAATGATATAATTTTTCAAACTACACAAATAGGTAAGGAGTGTAATTTTTTAAATATATATATAAATTGAATTTAATGTTCAAAATATAATTTTTTTTTATTAGTAATCATTTGTGCATCACCCGAGTAATAAACTAGTTTGTAAAATAAATTATGATACTTTATGTTAGAGTTGTATGGTAATTTGTTGCCAAATATGTGTTCATTTGGTTTAAGGTTTAATGCATCCTTCCTATTTTATTGCTACATGCAATGGAGTTTTGTGTTTTGATATATGTGTTTAGGATTTGAGATTAATTGGTATTTATTGACGGTGTAAATCCATTTTATACCATCAACCAATTAAAACTTGACATAATATCAGTTACACCTCAAAACATACAACTGTGTAAACAACATCTTTATATCCACCTCAAAATCAGTTCCTTAATGCTTGCTTCTTGACTGCTACACAATAGCCGCATGAGAAAACCAAGGATACTCCATCACACTATTATCAATGCAATGCATCAAAAGCACCTGTGTACCAATTACTGTACCGAAATTACTTGGCCTATTTACCCATGCAGGAGTCTACATAGACTTGGGTTTGTACTATCTTCTATGCTTTATCTTCTTGCTGGTTTCTCTTATGGTGAGGAGGCTTGCACTTTTGTCACATCTGTATCCAATTTTCTGTTTTGTCGTTGTGTAGTGTGTATGTTTCTTATGCTTTGTTGCTCTAGTGGTATCTCTTCCCTTCCTCGTAGCTTACATGACATCAAAGATTGGAATTTAGAGTTTATATTGTCATTTGTACTTATGCATTGTTCCCACACTATGATGTCCTCACTCTTGCACATTTTTACGAACTGTTTGGAGAAGAAACGTTCTGACTAGTAAGTGAAGAATTCCTCCGAGAACTCTACTAGGTTGAGATATGGATAAAGATCTTGGTTAATGTTATGTGCTTTGTGAGAGAGTAAAGAATTTGGTACAAAATTGAAGGTAGATATCAAGTATGGAATCAAAAGTTGGGGAGACTTATGGATTTAGAAGTTCTTGGAAATCAAAATGAATGAGGACGGCATGAACCAACCTCGTTCTTCAAGTCAGAACGTATAATTAGACCAATAAAGGCAGCGTATGAAAAAGGAAAGAAATACAGCACCAAAAAAAGAAATAACAATTAGTAAGACTTTTTTTCTTTTCTTTTTAAGTTTTTGTTCATTTTATTCCAATCATTTTATAGTCACCACTATTAACTACAACATATTCAAGATGTTTCAATTCAAACATAGAGACAGAACTCTACTTATCTAATAAGCCGCTGAACTCCTTTGGCTTGAGCTGCTGAAATAGGCCTCTTGCTTTGGAGCCCAATTGAAAAAGAATGTGTTCAAACAAAATCACCAAATTCACTGGTACCTGTTGCTTCTGTCATACAAGAGTAGAGGTTTCCTTACTTTCAGGGTTTGAACTCACACTGGATTGCTGTTTTGACACTTTAAGAGATGGGCCCTCTTCAGGTAGCTGAAAATCCACTAGAAAGGACTTCAAGGTCCTGTAGAACTCCTTGGTCTTCTCCACATTGAAGGCATGCCCTGCATTCTTAATGACCACCATTTGAGCGTTGTCCCCCAAGTGCCTGTGTTCCAAATCCAATTATTAGTTCTTGATTCAAAAGTGATGGTATTGGTCAGCAGAATAAGAACATTATTAACCTTTTCAATCTGTAGCCCAGTTCCAAAGGGAAAACCTGATCATGTTCTCCCCAGATAATTAAAGTAGGCTGCAGCGGAAGATGAAATGAAGCCTTTTACTTTAGCTGTTACAATGGAAAAAAAAATTTAAAAATAAAAGGCACACCGCAACTAAGAGGGAAGTTGAAATGAACCTGAGAAATCTTGGGGATGTCAGAAAGTTTTCGGTCCTTTGCAATGGCTCGGATCAATTCTCTCCTTTCTTCTACATAGTCCCTGCACATTGCCTATCAAAATTCACCAATTTTAGCCCACTCCACCTCCTTTGTAGTCACACACATCCACCATAAATCCATAATATTATATGCCTAGTTAGTTAAAATGGCAACTGAAATATCATCTAATTCTACAATTCCACATCATTTTATACACGACTAGCCTCTTCTTTTTCCCCTATATTCATGCTTGTCGCCACCACACAATACTATGCTAAACTAATTCTTCTGTTTCACATAAGACCAAACATTAAAAGCCAATTTCCAAATAAATTAAGAAAACCTACAATGACAGAAGAATCTTTTTAATCTAATCGATTTGTCACAGTTAAAAACTAAACAACCACAGGCTCATCCAGTCTAAGAATTGAGTTCCTTCTTTGATACACAAAATCTTAGTGAAAGAGACAAAAGTGAGCCATCCAGGTCCAGTCTCGCTCCTGTCAATACGCGAAAAGTTCACTAGGTAAATCATATTATTTAGAGATTTAATACTAATAATAATCATTCTTGTTGTTTCCTCTTATACTCATGACGTCGGGAAGAATTTCAATTTTCATGTTGAGTATAACACAGAACCACAATCCAATTCTATGAAATTAAAAAAACAACTAAAATGAATCATTCATAATTCCTAATCCATACACTATGAACTGTCAAGTCCAAAACTTATCAAATTCTACGGAACTACATTTTATATTTGGATAAAAATATAAAATTTAATATTCCAAGTCAGTTCCAATTCTTTTAGAATTAGAATTGAAATTAAAATTTCACTTCACAATTCTAATTCTAACAACTAAACCGACCCAATAGTCAAAGTTATTTCAACCATTATAAATTAACCTTGATGCACTAACATTGCCGTTTAATCAAATTCTTCTATTAGCATAATTTTGAAGCAGCGAGTATTAGAAGTTAACGTGACAATACTAAATCATCAAAAATAAGCATAGAAGCAGGGGATAAACCAGCCCTTACTGTCTTACATCGATGAAATCATTGAGGAAGCAAGAGGGCAACCACCCCAGTGGAGGTGGCCTAAAGAAGGTATACCCAACGAGCTCCCTGAGCCTCTCAGGACTCTGTGGCACCAAGATGCTGGCAGCTTCTTCCAAATCCGAGACAGGGAAAAGCCCTTCCTTGATGTCCTTCTCTTCCATGCACACCCCGGAGCAGCAAACCACCACCCTCTCCACAACACCCTCGTACCGCGCCGCCATGCTGTACCCGACGAAGCCGCCGTAGCTCAGGCCCACCACGCTCACCCGCCCGACCCGGTTCGCCTCCATCACCCGCATCACGCACTCCGCCTGGAACCCCTCGCTCCGTTCGGGCCGGGTCGTGCACGACCCGCCGAAGAAGACGAGGTCCGGGACGTAGACGTTGAAGAATGGGGTGAGGTGGCGGATGACGTCACCCCATTGCCAGAGCGCGTTGGCTCCGAGCCCGTGGATCAGGAGGAGGTTCGGGTTCGACTCGGTTCGGGTCTTGGGCACCCAGCAGTGCATCACGGTTCCGTCCCTGAGGTCCGTGATCGTCGATCGGAGGCCCGAACCTGTGAATGCTGACCGGTAGCACCGGTTTCTGGTTTCGGTTAAGCTTAAGAAGCACTGTGTCATGATTGGAGAAGTTTGTAGAAACTCTCGGGAAGTAAACAGAATATATAACAGGGGGAAGTGCTTCGTCACTTAGTTGGTGTGTGATATTCGAACGTGACATAAAAAGGTTAAAAAAAAAAAAAAAAACCAATGAAGTTGTTTAGGATAATTGGGGTTAGATTAGTGTTCTCGTTTCTTAGGTTGAAGTTGAGTAGGGGTTTTGCCCTTGTGTTGTCCTTTGAATGTCGGTGGGCGCCTGAGTGGTGAACGAAAGCTCGCGTCAGGGGAGGAAAATGGGGTGATGATGATAAGGGAAAGCTGAAAAGGACGAAAACATAAAATGATTGCGGGGAAAGAATAAATTGTTTAATGGAAAAATTGGGAAGCAATATGAATCACATGTTCATGGCATGCGTTCACTGGTTATTTGCGAAGATGAATCATTGTTCATTTTTATAAGGACCCTAAAGTCTAAAATTGGGGTAGTTGTTGTTGTTGGTTTTCTTTTCTTTTCTTTTTTTTTTATTCTATTTGGTGGGTTTGGGTTGGTTGGTTGCAGTCTGATGTTTTTTTAAAAATAAATTTTAAATTAATCCTTGAAAAAATTAAATAAATTGATCTCTTAGTAATATAAATATATTTTGTGATACTTTTTAATTAAGAAAATAAATTAGTCCATTCACAATATTTTTAAAAAAATTTGACAAATAAATCCCAACAATTTGTAAAATTAACACAAATATAGTAGGACATCTGCACCCTAGTCTTAGAATTTTTAAAACATGCATATTGAACCGTAACAATTATCAAATCTTCTATTAAATTTTTCATTAATTTATTGTTATAGAAATAGCCATGTGTAAGTGAAGATGTATTATGAAAAAGGGGTTGAATCGTGCTTTTAAAAACATTTTCACTTTCTAAAACTCAAACAAAGTTTGTCAAGTATTTAAACTTGAAGGCAGTGAAAAACACAAGTTAGTAAGCTTCAAAAAGTTATTTTCTAAAATGTTTGAAAACTTAATAAAGTTTCAAAAAACAATTTTAGATAAATGTGAAGATTCACACCAGAGAAAATAATAACACAATACAATTAAAAAGATAAAGAGAAGAGAGAATCACTCAATGGATTTTAAATGTTTTGGCCAAGTGATTACATTCAATTCTCAACAAATCTGTTGAGTTTATCAACCACTTTCTCAACCCAAGAAAGTAAGATATTCTTTTTAATAGCTTTCTCAAACTATCTCCAATGAGTAGTTTGAACAAACAACCCTCACTCACAAGTAGCTTTATTCTAGCCTCCCTAAGTCAATCTCACTCTTATCACTAATGGATCAATGTACAAAGAGTATAAGTTTTTTTTTTTTTTGTTTACACTCAAGAAAAACACTCAAGTTTCCTAAGATAATATAATATTTAAGAAAACAACTTGAGAGATTTTTTCTAATATTCCTAAGAAGAATGTTCGCTAAGAATTACATGAAAGAAGACTTTTCTTTTTAGAAATTGAAATAATATATGAAAGAACTTTAGAAAGTATGAATATAGCTTGAACATTAAGTGTGCAAAAGTTCCTTCAAGTTTGAAGGCTTCCTTCTTTTATACTTGGGTTTGAATTAAACCGTTGTCTCCTTGATTTTTTCCCTCTTGACACGTGTTGATCAATCTTTGTGTATCATAGGATTTGTCTTCTAAAAGCATAGGCTGAGCTATATCGGTACTTGTAATACCTTAGGTATATGTGCCCTTGGATAAGTCCAGGTACCCCAGCTAAGATCCGGGACCTACTTGTGTTGCCGGAAGGCCCGGATGCATGAAGGGCCATGGGATGTAGAGCTAGTGTTGCTCCTCCAAAATTATGAAAGAGACTCGCTACAGCGAGTGGGCATGCTAAGCTATATTCATTCTTTTTCAAGTGCAAAGTTAATGAGAAGTAACTGTTATATCCTGGAGTATTAACTATGAAGACTATCTCATCGAGTAATTGACTCGTGATGGTGCAATACTCTTAAACCTAGTGTCTAGCACGCCTCGACCAATAACATTTATAAGCTACTCTATTTAAATTTATTCTTAGTGTTATTTATTTTCCCTTTTATTTTTGTATTATTGTGAACAATAATATTTTTTTCCATATTCATTGTTGTTTTATTTGTATTATTTTAATTAAAATTTCTAATATACAATACCTTCATCACAATCAATGGTCATAACTTGATCACCAACAAAGTTATTTTCACTATCTTTAAGATCGGTATGTCATCATTGGATTTCGTATTTCCTCTATAATCATCCTCCATTGGCTCAATACGGACTTTTCTATTTCCACATTTATCTGTTGCGTTCTAACATTTGGTCAATAGTCAATGATGGGTAAATTGGCTTTTTCTTCACCTTTTTCAGATTTTGTAGCTCTAAAATATCATGTTAGTTTTCTTCTTCAACTTGTGGGATAGTGAATATCAAATTCTTCCTTTTACGGTCTCCTAGTGCCTGACCTTGCAGAATTTTAATCTGCCCGCTTCTTATTACACTTGGATTTAATTTCATTCAACGTATTATGCCCTACATTTGCATCCATTGTTATAGGCAAAACATTGTTCCATTTATGACTTGATGTCTGACTTTGCATTTCATAATTATTGGGTTCATTTGCAACTTTTCTCTCTTAATTTCAAATTTTCTAAGTGATTCAATGCTTGGTCGATCCCGTATGTTGAAATTAAAACCTTTCTTATTCTTCAAAGGAGATAAAGGGATATTTATAGTTGCACTTTGTGTCCATTAAGAGAGTCGTAAGGGTCGTTATCAAAGACATGTCATTTAACTTCAATGAAATATGCACTGTCATCGATTTAATGAAATACTTTGTTAGAAAATTGATAACCATTATGCCTTTCATGGAAACTTGATGCTTCATGTGATGGCTATAATAGAGCTATACAAAGCCCACTTTGAAACGATGGCAACAATTAGCCTTTGCATATAAAATGATTAGTAACCCTTTATAATAAAATAAATAAATAAATAATATTTATTTAATTTGATAATTATTAAATAATTAATAAACATACTTTAATCCCCTAATATTTACAAGCTAAGTATCATACAAATATATGCATAAGAGAATGGATCACTAGGATTACACATTCCTTTAGTGTAAACTTTAACGTTCTAATGAAGTAATAAGTGTCTAGTTGATTAAACTTATTCTACTTGTGCTAGTACCTAAAAGTCACATACATAAATTGTACCCTTCAAGTTCAAGAATTTATTAACTTTAAGCACTTTTATAGTCATATGTTCATCCTGGTTTCATGGATAGTTACGTGAATAAAATCTCTAAAATTCTCAATTGGAGCAACACCACCCCTATATTTACATAGGTGGAAGCCTTTGATAAATAATATTATCAATCTATTAAGAGTTTTAACTCACCCTCTTAAATAATTATATATAGCACTAAATCATATTTCTTAGTGCGCCGATTGCTAAATAAGTTGTTATTATCCATTAAACCTTGAAACTAGTGTTCCACTATAATAAAGTTGGGTTCACATCATTTAACAATAATAGGTTTTAATCGTATTTTAGTAGTAGTCTCTTTGATCTTATCCCTTGGTAAACATTTAGTTAGTGGGTTTACTAAATTCCCTTGATATTTTATATATGTGATAGTAATTATATCATCTCCTATTAATTGTATCACATACTCATGTCCCAAGCTTGTTGTCTAAACTTTTCATTATAAACCTTGTTATGTGCTCGAGTTGTGTTTAATTCACTATCATAGAAGACCAAAATGACAATTATCGACTGGCCACAACTCTGTATCATATAACAAATTCCTAAGTCATTCTACTTTTTTAACAATGACTGATAAAGCTATAAACTCAACCTCCGTAGAATGTGAAATACAAGTTTGTCTCTTTGAGACCCAACTATTGCTCCACCTCCTATGCTAAAAATCCTTCTTGAAGGGGATTTTTTATCACTTAATTATATGATCCAACTAGCATTGGAATAACCTTCTAGTAGAGGAGGATAATCACTGTAATGTAATCCCTAGTTTATGGTTTTCTTGAGATAACCAAGAATACTTGTCATAGTTTTCCAATGTTGGTGACTTGGTTTTCCTATAAACCTTGATAGTTTGCACACAACAAATGCTATATCTGTCTAATGCAATGCATATTATACATTAAACTTCCTATAGCACTTTCATGCTCTAATTTTGCTATAGGTCTCCCTATATTTTCTTCTAATTTGAAATTAGGATCATAGGGTGTATTGGACTCCTTAATTTTGATGCTCAAACTTTTCCAATACCTTTTTAATGTAATGAGATTGACTTAAAGCAAAACCAATTTCATGTTTAGGCACACACCTTTATGCCTAAAATTGTATCTACTTCATTCAAAGTTTCACCTTGAATTTAGAAGTTAGATACTCCTTTATTTGATGAATCCCTTCTATATTCGTCCCAAAAAATGGCATATCATCTACATTCAAACAAATTATTACTCCATAGTCCTTAGTAAATTTGGAGTGTGTATATATATATACACTATTATTTGAGAAGCCATTTGATAACACTACATAATCAAACTTCTCATACTATTGTTTGGGCACCTATTTTAAGCTATGTAAAGACTTAACAAGTTGCAAACTTTCTTTTGATTTCTAGGTAGCAAGTAGCCTTCAGGTTGTTCCATATAAATTTCTTTCTTAGGATATCTATTAAGAAAACCCATTTTAACATCCATTTGATGCATGTGAAGCTTATAAATGGATATTAACTCTATAATAAGAGTCCTAATAGAAGTCATTATTACCACAAGTGCACAGGTATCAAAATAGTCTACACATTCTTTTGGTCTAAATCCTTTCGCTACCAATCTTGCCTTAAAGGTTTGTAGTGAACTGCATATATCCTTTTAGGGATATTCTAAATTGAGGGTTGAATCATTAATGAATTTGTTTTCAATAAATTCCACCTTTTTTTATTTATTTGACAAGTGTATTGGACATTGAGTCTAAATATGCCTTAGAATTTTAAGCAAATCGTATGAGGATTCTTTTATGGATCTTGGCTCGACTTTAGTTCTCATTTGATCATAAACACGATAAAAAACTAAACACCAGCCACACTTTTAAATAATTTGAGTTTGGTTTTCTTCCTTTCCATATTTCACATGGAGAAGCCTTTTTATATCTTGATGGAATCTTATTATGAATATGACATACTGTCAATAATGTCTCACCTAAAAGATTATGAGCTACCTTAGCATTTAGTAACATTGAATTAATCATATATACTAAGATATGGTTCTTTCTCCACTAAACCATTTTGTTAGAGTATGTAGCAGAACATTCATGCACAGTACCATGTAATTCACCAAAAATTACCAAATTCACTAGAAAATATTCTCCACCTCTATCACTAAGAAGAACTTTTATTTTCTTATAATACATATTTTCTACTTCCATTTTATACTTCTTAAACATTTCAAATATTTCATCTTTATTTCTTATCAAATACACATAAGTGAGAATCTAGAAGAATCATCAATAAAGGTTATAAAGTACCTTTTTCCTTCTGTAGTAATATTTCCATTTAATTCACAAATATCACTATGTATTAATTCTAATAAAGGTGTATTTCTTTCAACTTTAGGAAATAGTTTCTTAGTAATTTTAGATGAGTTTAATTTTGATACTGACAATGTAAATGAGTTTTACACCACCATCCAATCAAAATTTTCCTTTTGCATGACTTTATAAATAGCAGGGTGGAAAGTAACCATATTTACTGATGTGTAATTGTATGATTGGATGACTATGTAAAATTTTTGTACACTCGGTGTATTCCAATTCATTTTAGATATGCAAATATCACATTTCTTATTAAAATCTTATTACTAATATTATTATAATTATTACTATTTCATATATTTAATTGACTTGTAATTTAAATGTTACTAATCTACTATGCCATAAATTACAAGAATCAATAACATACACAAAACATTCACTTTATCATTAATATTAAGTTTAAAACATGACTCTAGTACAATATCCTTCTCCTGTATACATATCATTGCGGATTCTATTACAATTTTGAATTCCTTTTACTACGAAACTAGCAAACTCAGATCCTATCAATGTGCATGCATTGATCTCCCTCGGTTATCATAGTAACCAAGTCTATTTCCTCCACTTGGTTGGCCTAGAACTTGATGTTTCTTTTAAGTTATATATTAACCTTTCTTAGAAGTCAACAATCCTTTATATAATGCCCTTTCATGTGGCAATGATAGCATTCTCTTTGTCTCTTTTTTTATCTTGATTGGTATCCACTAAGGATTTCTTTCTTTTACCTTTATCAACCTTTTCTTCAACATGATTCACCTTAGAACCTTGAGAAAGATAGACGACATTAGGTTTTCGAGTTTCCTCTTCTATACATAAATGCCTTAGTAATCTCTTAATAGAGAAGTCTTCACTAAGATGTAAGAGTTTCTTCCTATAATTATTCTAAGTTGAAGGCAATTTTGAGATAATTGCTCGAGTAAATACCCTAGATAGTCCCCAAAAATATTTCACAAGACAATTTAGTCCCCCAAAAATTGAAACTAAACTCATGGTCCATCAAGATTTTAATAATAGGACACTTTAGACCCTTTGTATATTTGATCCTATAAACACTAAAGAAATTGCACTAGATCACATTAACATGACGTTAAGTGACATACATGTCATCTGAAATAGAATGAAGTTTACAATGACTCATTTTCATGCTTGAAATTACACAAAATGGGTTATTTAAGTTTCCATTACATGTCATAAAATGACCTTTTGAGTAATTTTAGACACCAAAATGAATGTAATATGCTCCAAAACAATATCATTTTGCTTGCATCTAATGTTTTAATGACATGTCATTATTATAATGTGCCATATGTGTAAGTTCACTATCGAGGGAGTATGTGTCCATTATTTTCAACTATGAGGGATTATGAGTTCAATTTTTTTTCTTAGGTCTGATGGAAAAATCTTAATGGACCAAATGAAGTGTTCACTTTAATTACTCCAACTTGTAGTGATTCAAGAATTATCACTTGTAGATTGCGAAGTCTACTTATAAGGATCTGTAACTCATGAACTTGATCCATGGTAAGCATTTCATCAACCATGTTAAACTCAAAATGTTTCAACATGATAAATTTATCCATACCTTGTTGCTCATTGTTGTACTTCTCTTTTTTCTAAATCTCTAGTGGTGATTGAATTGACATGTAGAGAACATATAGCCTATTAGATAAAGTGTTAACATTGTGTCCTTGGCATGCAAAAGTATCATCATAATATTTTTTATTCAATTGAGCAACCTTTTCATTTTTTTCATTAGCAGCATCTTCAATGGCATTGGGAACTAGTGCGGCATTCTAGATCATGCACATAAGCAAGATTGACTATTGTAAGAAGAAACATCATTTTGTACTTCCATAGGTTGAAATTGGTTCCATCCAATCGATCTAATTTAACAAACTCTTGATTCATAACCTTGAAAGCAGGTATTTGACTGAGTCATCTTCAACAAAATATCTCTCTAAAATTGTTAGGAAAAATAGTAGAGGATGATGATAAAAAAACTTAAATATTGTGATTTCAAAGCACGAAAATAATCATTATCTTTAAAGAGATATTCGCCATCACACATAGTTACTATGGATTTATGACAATACTTTTAGCTCCAAAACTCTTTACAAAGCATCAACGCTTAATGTTTTGAGTGATAACATAATCAATTTCGTGAAAATATTTTAAAGAATGACTAATGATTTGCTTAAGTTTCTTCAGTATACAAACATGATCGTTTTCATCAACATATAACTTCATGAACAAGTTTTATTTTCATGAAATCATGTGTAAACATGTTAACTCTCATTCAAAGAGATTTAGAACTTAAACGAAATGGAAAATAATCCTTGAAATAAACGTTGGTATGGTGACCACATGAAAGGAAATTCTCAAGAACAAGAAACCAAGACTCAGATCTTAGAAAGTATCTCGTGACTTAAGAAAGTACTTTTCAAGTAAAGATTTTAATTCATCTCTGAAGCAAAAAGTGTAACGCCCAAATTTTCCTCCGTGCAAAATGACCAAAATGCTCATGCGGTCATTTTGCCCGAAATCAAGGACGGCAACCTGACTATCCTCGAAGGGTTAGTTTGATGTTTGAAGGAGACTAGATGTGTTTTGGATGACAGGAGATGAGGAAATCTCAATTCCTGGTTTTTCCCATGCTCAAAATTACCAAAACGCCCCTAAGGTAATTTAATGCGGGATTAAATGCTGGACCCAATCATCACTTGGGAGTTGAGAATCTTAATTAAAGAGTATATGTGATATTTGGAATGGTCCCGAGGTCCTGAGGAGTTTTTGTATAAAATTATCATTTTGCCACTAGTTAGTACTAATTAAGCTTAATTAGAGTAATTAAGGAAATATAGGTAATATTAGGATCTAATGAAAGATAAATTAATTTTATTTATTAATCTTGAGTCAAAATAATTATTTGAGCTTAATTAGGGCCCAAGGTTGCTTAAGGAAAGTTTAAATCCCTTTCTTATTCAAAGAATGCTCATGAGACCAAAAAGCATAAAGTAGAGACAAAAAACACTTCTCTTCTTTTCCTAAAGATTAGGAACAATATTGGTGTTTGAATTTCAAATTAATCAAGTTTGATTCAACTAAACAAGCAAGACCACTCCTTAAACATGTCTTGAAAGCCTTAACCACCACATTACAACTCCTAACACCAAATTATCAATTTCTAACCAAACCCCTAATTATAATTACCTAAAAACCCTAATTCCCACACCTAAATGAAATGAAAATTTTCCCCTAAAGCCTCTATGTGGCCGGTGGCCACACACACCTTTCCCTCTTTTAATTTTTTCAACACTGACACACTCACAAAAAACTCTCATTCTTACTATCCACTTTTTTGATGAAATCTTGCTCATCAAGACTTGTCAAAAAAACACTCTTATTCTCGCTCAACTCAAGCTTTCCTTTCTTCATCTTCAACATTCAAGAAGCTCCATTCTTGATCTCCATTCAAGCAACAAACATCAAATCACCACACCACCACCATAGATCAACTTCTAAACACCTAACATTTCCATCCCCATATACAAGAACACAAGAAAAATCCTCCTCCCATTTCTTTCCCTAGCCGAAACTTCACTTGGCCTCAAGAGAAGATTTTTCTTCTCTTTTTTTCATGAAAGGCCAAGCTTTCTTTCTTGCAAACAAGAAACCATCTTAATAGGGATTTTATTTTATGTTCTTCCTCTTATTTTCTCTTTTCTTTTTCAGTTTTGGTTTCTTTGATAAAGGTCAAGACTATGGCTTGATGATGATGGTTCTTGATGATGGTTGTGAGGTCATCATGTTCATGACCTCTAGAGCCCAAAGTTTGATCCTTTGCTTTTGAAAGAAAAAGGTTAAAGAATGCTCATTTGGTTTCTTTCTTGTCTTTTAGTTTAATGATGAGTCCAAGAAATGAGGTTCTTTGAACCATGGGAATGAAGGACTCTAAAACTCATTTTCATTTTGTTGAGATTTATGGGGTTACAAGTTTCACTCTTTAAAGTCTTGAGTTGATGAGCTTTAACAAGATGTAAAAAAAGACTTGCATTCATATTTATGTTTCAAGTCTTGCATATTCATGTTTATGTTTCAATGCTTTGCATGTCATGTTTATATATCCAAGTTGTCACTTTAAATGTTAAAGACTTAAAAATGAACTTGCATCCCCATGTTTATATTTCAAGTCTTGCATTTCATGATATCATACAATCTTGAAGACTTAAAAATAGACTTGCACTCTCATGTTTATATTTCAAGTCTTACATATCATGTTTATATTTTTAAGTTATCACCTTAAATGTTAAAGACTTAAAATAGGTTGCATGACATGTTTATAATTCTAACCATCACCTAAGTCTCTAAAGATCAAGACTTGTCCCTTTTGCCTTAAATGGAAATTTTGATCATGGACACACATTCATATATGAATTTCGGCCTTATGACAATATTGGGTTTAAAGTTGATTTTATTTTATTTTGAGACTTGAATCTTGTATCTTGAGTGTACAAAGAAATTTTGAAGGAAATAGGAATTTAAAAGAGACAAAAATGTGATTTTAAGTGAGTGAAAAACCTTATCTATAAAAATTTAAGTTTTGCTACTGATTTAAATGATAACAATTAATTTCTCATAGTGATAAAATGATTTCAAATGTTTTTGGTGTCTTAGAATAGTTTTTGAGAGAAACTAGTAACTAGAAATGATTACAAATGTAATTTCTACAACTCTTGAGTTTTTATCAATTATGTACTGTTCATTATGGATGCACTGTTCACTATTGTAGGTTACTGTTCATAGGGTCAAAAATGTATTAAAAATTATTTCATATGTCTTTGATATCTTAGAAAGGTTTTTGGGAAAAACTAGTAATTAGAAAGGATTAAAAATATAATTTTCCAAAAATTTTGAAATTTTAATTTTTGTTACCTGTTACAAATGTTCATTATTGTCCATTATTGTAGGTTACTGTTCATATACATAAAAATTATTAATAAGTGTTGTAAAAATTATTTTTAACATTTTGGGAAAAACTAGTAACTAGAAAGGATTAAAAATGAAAATTTCCAAGGCTTTTAAAATTTTAATTTTCTGGTATTGTTCATTACTGGTCACATATATAAAAATTATTAATAAGTGTTGTAAAAATTATTTCTAGCATTTTAGGAAAAACTAGTTATTGGAAAGGGTCAAAAAGTAATTTCCTATAGCTTATGGAATAGTAATTTTTGGCATTGTTCACTACTGTTCACGTACATAGAGTTCATTAATAATTGTTGTAAAACTTATTTTTGGTGTCTTGGGTGCTTCAAAGAATAATTATAAGTGTTAGTTTTGACGTTTTGCTAAATGCGAAAGTGTGCTTTAAACTATTGTTATGAAATTTTGGCTGAATGGATTTAATTAGAGTTGGTAATGATTTTGGATGTGTTCATGTATTCAAAATACCATTTATGATGTTTAGAAAAAGTTTTAAAATATTGACACTTGCTAAGTGTCAAGAATGGGAAACTTTGCACTTTGACCTTTAAAATCTAACAAAATTTGGCCAATGGCCCAAAACGATTTTTATGATAAATTTAGATGATTTCTAAGTGGTATGGGTCTCTTAAAAGTGTAAATTAATTTTGGGATCGTTAGTTTGAGAAAATGTGTTGAAAAGGGAAATTTATTACACTTTGACCCACAAACTCTTAGAAATTACAGTTTTGACCCCTTTTGGGATTAAAGAGTAATTATCAATAATTTGATGATGTTGATGTGATTGATATGTTATGAAGGCTATGTTCAAATGATTTAGTTGGAAATTATATGACTTGAAATAATTATGCAAGATTATATATTGATGACTATGCATTCTTGATTATTGAACTATGCAAGTAATTGTTTCGATTATGTTGTATATATCCTGTTGAACATGGCATATACATTAGCTAAGTTCGGTCTTGATATCCGGTATAATGGGTAGGAGCATGTTTACTTTTCAATGAGACATTGATGATAACATGTTTGTGGATATATGCAAAGAATGTGATGCATGCTTATGTAATCAATTACATGATGATTTGTGGCATGTTATGATTATGTATGAATGATTGACATGCATGATTGATGTGTTCTATGACATGAAGAAAATTTAGGGAAGCTCCGTTCCAGACGTTATGCTGAATTTTCGCCAAATTTGTGGACTTAGAAAAATTATGAAGTTATGAGCATGAAATATTAAATGATAAGTTATGATGACAGCTATGATTATATGCTCATTGTTTGCATATCTAAATAACATGCTAAGATTAAAGGTGACATAAGACACATGGAGATGACCGTTTAGACTCTAGGAATTAATGGTTAGGAGAGGTGATCCAATAAGGTGATCTTTTAGACTCCATGAATTAATGGTTATGAAAGGTGATCCTATGCCTCCTATCCCACACTCTGGGAGTTGGGAATTAGCTTATGAGAGGATAAGTATAGACCCTAGAAACTCTCAAGAGGAGAGAGTATTAGGGTGGCCCCATAGAAAAGAATGAGAAGGTTAAGTCATCTAAGTGAACAAGAGAGAAAGATCACGTTATGTTACTCTATGCATCTCATGCTATGTTAAGTTATTATGACTCTTGTGATATGTTGCATTAAGTATTGACATGCATTCATAATATCGTATGATGCATTGATGACATTAAGATTCATGCTAAAAGACACGGGTCTCGGCTAAGGGTATTTGGAACTTAATAAATTAACCATATGCAAGTTCACCATTTTCATAATGAAACCCAAGATTCCTGAGGACGAAGATGATGACATTTGCATGGAGATGAAAGCCCTACTGAGATTCTTGTTTAAGTTTCTCATTCCCTCTCTCTTTCTTTCTATCTCATCTTCAGAGGGTGATGGCGATGTTCGTGACCTATGTTGATGCACCCACCTGGGGGATGTACTTCGATCCTGCCAACCAGTCTTATTATTTTGTAGGTCGATATGTTGTTCGTGTTTGTTCATTTTCTTGGATCGTCCTTTCACGCACCTAGTCACTAGCTTTTGGTTTTCGACCGCTACTCCTTTACTGATGACTTTGTTTTCGAGCGTGCTCATCCACATACAGAGCAATTCCCTTGTGGTCCCCCTGCGCTTCAGCCATCCGCGACTTCCTACTTACATGCCTCGATCACCACCTCGTCCTACGGAGCCATGGTCAAACCTATCAGAGGAGTCACCATCCCAGCACTCTTCAAGAGATTCCGCACCTACTATTCCCATGGAGGTGGGAAGTAGTAGTGACGGGGAGGCTCCTGTTCAGCCCATGAGAAGAGTCCAGCACATTCGTAGGGGAGCCACTCGTCCACGCGGAGAGCTCATGTTTATCCCGTGGGTCGTCTTGCTACTCCTATCAACCTTGCTCGTGTGCTCGGCTACATGCCTCCCTCTCGGGAGCGTCATTAATAGATGTTGATGGTGGACCTCTTGGAGCGCTTGTGCATATCATGGAGAGGGTAGCTTTCTTTTGATATTTTTGTTAGAGGCTATCTACTCTAGGCGTGCCCTAGTAGGAGTAGTGGGAGGAGAGGTTTTAGTAGGTTGTTAGTTTCTATCCACATATTGTTTATGATTTTTTCGGATGATTGTATCTAGCCCAACCTCTGTTGGTGGGCATGATATCTTTTCAATAGTTTATTTTAGTGCGTAATGTGCAACGGTTAATACTTATGCTATAATATATATGATGATGTGCTTATGTTCATGAGTTTGTTGTGTTTGTATTGTATGCGTGTCATGAATTGTTTTTATTTCTCTTCTATGTGTGCGAGACAAATGATGGGTTTTCCTTAGTACGCGTGGCTCACGTTTTGTTTTCAAAGTTCAAAAAAAAAAAATTTACCCGTATTTTTACTAAAGTAATTTCAAGAGTTAAAGACAAAGATTGGAACAAAAGAGTAAATTCTAATAATTAACTTAAATGCATCCTAGGCGTGTTGTGTTAAATATTAGGGTGTTACAAAAAGTGGTTATCATCTTCAATTATTATGATCGTAATGTTTCATTCACCAACAAGCTCTGATTGAAGCAAAGAAGATCAAAAGGAAAGTCTAGAAACTGAAACAACATTTCAGAAAGCACGTTTACTATAAATGGTGCACTTTCAGAAATGGGAGGGAAAATTCAAATTTCAAATTAAAGTCAAACTCAGTTAGGGACTAATAGTGACATTGCTTTTCAACTTGGTTACCAAGCTTCTAAAAGAAAATGTTCAGAAATCTCGTTTAGAAAGCAAAATATAGTTTCTAAAGATGGACTCAGAAGCCTCCATTAGACAATGGCTTTTGCAACTGGAAAAGTAACTCTGACATGTCAAGCTACTCTTCTAGACTATATTTCCAAGACACAAAACGATGATCAACATATGTCACTAGGAAAACAGAATCAAGGGCAATGGTCATAAATGAAAGATCAAGTATAAAAGGAGGTCATGCACTTACAACTCAAGACTTTTGGTTGAATCATTTGAAAAACTCTCAAGAACAATTTCATTCTTTTGCAAAGTTATTACAGCTTATAATCAATTTCATTCTTTTGCAAAAGTCTTCTTTCTAAGTTCCTATTAAATAACATCTTCTTTTGAGAAAGAACTTAAAGAAGTCATTCAAGTTTTCAGGATACATTGTTTCATCTAGAGAAAACATGAGTATTTGATTGTTGGAGTGAACCAACCCACAAAATTCATTGTACCATGATCCAGGAATGATCATTGTGAGGTAACTTGAAGAGGCTAGTCAAAGACTACTTGGAAGTGTAGAGTGAGTTCCTGGTCACGTGAGATAGCTTGAGAAAGTTATAGAAAGACTATCTAACTTTCTTGGGGTTAAGAAATGATTGTTTAGTGGAACTCAAAGGTTATTGAGAACTGGATATAGGCAAGTTGGCCAAACCAGGATAAAAAGACCTTGTGCAGTATCTTCTCCTTCCCTAAATTTCCTTTATATTTTGTTTTGTACTTATTATAATTGCTTTTCTGAAAAAATTCCTTAAATCTGGTTTTCATATTTGTTTTAGTTTAGAAAGTTACTTTCTAACATATACTAACAATATTTCCGCTACACATCAAATTCACACTTGATAGTTTGTGTTTAAAGTTTTTCAAAAACGAAAAAGAAAAGAAAAGTGAAAGCACGATTCAACCCCGTTTCTTGTACACTTTTCAACCTACAGATACTCCTCTAGGATACAATGAGACCTTTAAATTTCTTATCTAGCAATAACAAAAAATTTCCTCACTTGAATTTGAAAATTAAGAACACTCAAACTCACACATTACTTAAAATAAAAGTAAGTGATTTGTTCGATGATGAGGGGATATTTATCATTTCACTTTGTGTCCATCTGAGAAGAGTTATACGGGTTGTTATCAAAAGACATACCATTTAACTTCAATGAAACATGTACTGTTCATCGATTCAATGAAACATTTTGTTAGAAAATTTATAACCATTATGCCTTTTTCTTGGAAACTTAATGCTTCATGGGCAACAATTAGCCATTGCATATACAACTGTTAGTAACCATTAATAATAAATTAAATAAATAATTAATATTTAGTTAATGTAATACTTGTAAATAATTAATAAACACACTTTAGAGCCTAGTGTAGCAAAACTGAGTATCATAGTACAGGCGTTGGTGTTTTTAAAATAAAGGGCGTAATAATCTTTTTGCACAAAGGTAAGCGAGTTAACTACGTTTGATACGAGGGGAGGTATGTGCAACAATGAAAAATAGGTGTAAATGTAACATGGAATGACCTTATAGGAGGAATGTTAACCTTCCCTTGAATAAATAGTTTATACTTGAGAGCATGCTCTTACATGGCAAGAGCCTCGGGTAGCAAAAATGAGTATAACTTTGATACAATGACTCTTATATCATTACCAGTCAAATCATTCTATATATATGACTATTCACATAGTAAATCTGAAAGTTAATCATATTTGCATATATAACAATGCATGATTGAAAGACAATGTACTTTTTCTTTTTTTGAATCAAAACTAAATTCAAACTTTATACGTATGTTTGCATTAGATCTTTTAGGTTTCATGTTGTTTGAAAACTGAACTAAATAGTTCCTTCACTGATTTTAAACACAGCAGAGTCCTCGCTGGAGTTTGAATAGGCATTGCGGGTTCTGATAAACGTCGTAATTGCAGGGTAAATAAATAGCCTATATGGCCATTTTTTATCTTTTTCACAATTCACTTTATTGCACTTTCTGCATAGCAAAATGAAAAGGAGAAAGCTAGGTATTGTATATAGACATAAATTCATGTTCAGTTTCAAATTGCTCATAACTGAACTTGTCACATTTTCTTTGTAGGCCTACTTCTGGGCCTTCAGTGAATCCTGCAAGGAATTTTGGCCTTGCCATCGTGTCTGGTGTTTACAAAAATGTTTGGGTTTATATCATAGGCACTACTCTGGGAGCAGTCTTAGCAAGCATGCTTTACATGTTCCTCAGAGACCGCACCTGAACCATGACACACGACATTCGGAACCATTGATCGATATACTCCATGATCTAGCTCTTTGAGGATCTGTAATCTGTAGTTAATCTAGAAATAAACAATCTGATCATGCCTTGTTAAATCAGATTGGATCTGTAGTCTGAAGTGCACAAATTATTATGCCACATATACTATTATGAGTATCCAGTACGATAAGAGTATGGTACGGAAATAAGCTATAAATCAAATTAAAAAAGTAAAATATGATTAGAAGTATTTAAAAGTACCGGAAAAGTATCCAATACAACATGCATTTGGTACCGATACGTTGACTATTTGAAGAATGCATGTATCATGGCTGTTATGATGGCTGACACAACAGTTGCTAAGTTACTAAAATTATTGCAAGTATTTGAATCTCTTCACTCAAGCATAGGTAATTTCAGGAATGAGAATAACCAGAGAAAACATAGAACAGTTTAGCAGTGTCTTTTAGTATGCCTTATAGAGACGTTTCAGAGATGTGAGCACCAATATCAGTGCACTTTCCAGTGATCAAAACAGATATACAGACCAGGAAATGTAAATAAAGCAGGGATTATAGAGTAATATATCTGCCTTATATGATAAGCACAAACCTGAGTTTATTAGAGGACCGAAGATCCTATAGGCTCTTCCTCCCTCAATGCACAAAATATACTATACAGTAGGCCTACACATAATGTTCACGGAAGCAAAAGGGAGGGGACCGCAGACGAAACTGCCAGTGTGAATCGAAGATTTCGTACAAATTGGAGGTCAGCCGTTAATCATATGTCAAGACCGGTTTTAGGAGTAGGAAATGAACACAAGTTTGTCCAATGTGATGTTCCCTGTTCATCTTCCCACTTTCTCAAAAGAAGAGGTGAGAATGCATTTGTCAACCTGCCTGCTTTTAATCTGCTTGTTCTAGATGTGAATTACCTGTAATTAAAATATTAATTGTTACAAACAACATAAAAGCAAGAAGACAAAAGCAGAAAAAGATCAGAAACATCATCATTCAGAAAATTGGAATTCATTTTGATGATTTTCAAATACTTGGAAAATACTTCAGTTCACTCTTCACATAAACAGAACAACCAGAAGAGTGAAAAGGGAAAAACCGAAGCAGAAAGCCAGCTTGCTAAGAAAGAGAAAAGAAAAATTGAATACTGAATCTAAAAGCAAAGAAGAATGAGGAAGAAGAGTTTTATGGATCTCAAAGAAGACTAGCAAAATTGAATAGAATCACTTTAACCACACTAGTTTCCATAATGCTCAACAACAACAACTAAATCTTGTTCAACCAGGTGAGGGTTTCCAAAAACCTCAACTGGTTGGAAAATAGGATGTAGCAACGCAAATGCTTAGCAGGAAATATGCAGTATAGAATTTTGTTTTTTATTAACACTTAAGTGTTTTGAGAAATCTCACCCAGTCTGAGGTAGCCGCGTCCAATTCATCAACTGGTGAGACTGAGGATGATTCTGCAAGTAAGATGAACTGGCTCCTATACCATTTTCATCATCTACAAAGGGCTCCGCGTAACTAGAAGATGCAGGAGACCATACTGGAACTACTCCTCCATCCCTTTCTCTCCTAGTACTACTTGAAGATTCTGCTGTGGAATCTTCAGCTGCATTTCTCAGCCACACTCTAGGATTATACTGTGGTTGAGTGTTTCTATTAACATTCTGCAACATTCCTTGGTTTGGAATTTCTCTTGCATGTTGTTGTGCATTTACATTAATTGGCACTTCAGCTCTGCTGTCTTCTGTTGAGTTCCGAAGAGCTGAAGTAGTTTCATCCTCTTCCACCCTCAACAAGGAAGCAGTGATACTTGGGACCATCTGATCCTCGTAGCGCCTAGTACCAACAGGGGGATTGTTCCTAAGAGGTTCAGGTCTTTCCTCCATTTGTACATCTTGAGGAAAAGTAATAGGAGTTGATTCAGAGGTGTCTCCAAGCCCTTCCTCAACTCCATTTTCAATTGCTGCTCTTGAAGCTGCTGCTTGTTGCCACATCTGTATAAGTGCTTCTTGCAATCTTGCTTTTGCTGCATCTATTCCCACAATTGGAAGAGGGTAGTTCGAGCCGAGTTCAATTCCAGCAGCTTGAAGTACGGACTCTGGTGCATTCCATGGATGATGTATCCATTCAGTTGGCAATCTAGCAAGTTCAGGAAGCCAGCGTCGAACATATTCTCCATTTGGATCAAATTTGTATCCCTCGAACTAGAAAATAGAATAATTGAAATGAGTGCATCTATCACAAGAAATCTACCATGTTCAAGGATTCAAATAATTGACATTGATAGTATCATACAACTCAAAATGTCAATATCAGCGTTCATAATCACAATCTCAAAATCCAATGCAATTGCCTCTAAAATTGGAGAATAAAAGACATCAATCTAAGCAAAATTAAAGTTGCCCAAAAAGAAACAAGGAAAATCTTCCATTCACAAAGTTTTGACTGATCATATATTTGACCATATTCACAAACCATTGGAATAAATAATTACTTCAAATTTTCAATAGGGAAAGTTCAAACAAGGCAATAGAAGCCAGAGTTTTTTCTCGTTATCTACCCTGAGAATAAAAAGTATAACAGGATTGTGCAACACATCATAAGGCTTTCCATTTACAGATTCAAGAAATAAAAGGAAGAGCATGAAAACTGATTATCATATATCCAAATGGCATATATAAAGCAAGCAACTGTACCTGTGGATTATCTATTCGGTCAAATTCACGACCATCAGGTAGAGTACCAGATATGTACTGCCAACCAAGAGCATCACTTTCAAGATCCGCATCCAAGAGGGTATCCCAAAAATATTTCATTCCCCATCTCCAGGGAAGCTGCAGAACCTTCACAAAGAAACTGGAAACTACAACACGTATCCGATCATGCAGCCAACCGGTGGCCCACAACTCTCGCATGCCAGCATCCACCAAAGGGTAACCTGTTCTGCCTTGTCTCCATGCCTTAAAATGGCCTTCATTTACTACCCAAGGGAAAAACTTGAGGTGGCCAAGAAGAGGCCTTTCATGACTATAAGGGTGGTTGAAACTGATGTACCTTGAATATTCTCTAAGACCAATAGACTTAAGAAACAAATTCACACTTTCTTCACCAGCTTGGTTTCCTTCATTGGCCCAAAGGACTTGCTTAATGCGGACAAGATGGAAAACTTTTTTGACACTCACCTCACCAAAATGCAAATGTGGGGAGAGGAATGAGGTTGTGGCACTATCAGCCTTCCTGCGATTTTTGAGTACTCAATTAATGGACCATTTATGAATGCTGTCAAAGCCTTGTCAGCATTGCTCCATCCAGGTGACCATGCTCGAGCAAGAAGTGCATTGCTTGCCTTCTCTGATTCATCTTCAAATACCAATGTATCACAAGGACACCTTGATACATCTCCTGAAAAAAGAGAAATAGTTGTTAGCATAATGCCTCAGAGAAAAAGCATGTATCAAACATTGAAGTACTAATTCCATCTAAAGATCACAAAAGTTGCAGACTAAGGACCCATTTGGATAATACTACTTATGACTTTCGTAAACTCTTTATAAGTTAAAAATCACATTTTTTGTCTTGGTTAATCATATAACTTATCATTTCCCAAAAAGTTATTTTTAATACTTTTTAGAAATTAAAATAATTAGCTTCTCAAAAAGCATTTTTATAAACACTCAAAATAAGCACTTTTGTTTTTACATATTCATATACAAAGTAACTGAAAAATTATTTTTGGAAGTTCCTTTCACATAAGGGCTTAAAAAACCTATGTATCCAAACGGGGCACTAAGCCAATTTTGATATCAGAAGCTAGAATGTAACAATTCAACAGAACATATCTTGAATTTCTATTTTGGTTCTTTATAATCGTTGAACAAACCATATTTGGAAGCCTATTAGTTAATTAGGCACAATGATTCCATATTGATAAATGATATGCTTCAATTTTTGCACCGTTTTAGCTTATATAGCAACCTTCAAGCATATGTGTTTCTCTCCCAACTGGCACAATTCGTTCAGTAATTCCGAATTCAAACAAGCCCCACAAGAATTCAATGACTTAAGGAGTTGGCAACCAACCCATGTGAATAAAATTTAATGAAATGTGAGGCTAAGGAAAGAAGTGAACAAAAGTAGACCTGGAATAATCCTTTTAGGTGGGAGAAGTGGTGCTTGTGGGTCATAAGGCATGCTAAGGCATCTTTCCCAAAAAGCATCAAAAGTTGTGAATGGTTGGCCATTAGCATCATTCACATCCCACGGCTCATACAACAAATCCGAGTTGAACGAACGAACGGTTATGCCTTGAGCAGTCAGAACCTCCTTTGCTCGGTGATCCCTGATAAGTGACAAGGGATCTGCAACACGGAATATTAAAATTAAAATATTTGTACACAACAGTTTTTCCTCCAAGATTTTGCAACCAATAATTGATGAATTGAAGCAAAACACCATCAATTTTCTTTTGAGACTATTGAAAACTATCCGAAAAGAAGAATAGTGATGACACATGAAGAAGTGAAGGAAAAATATGAAATCATAAATCAAACCACAATGATGCATTTTTTTTGTTTCCCAGTAAATTGCTACCTAACTAAAGAAAAACAAACACAATTCACCAAATAACAAAGAAACAATGAAAGATCGTACAATTTGCACTAATGCTGTTTCGTTTCTAAGGAATGAACCAACCAAACTCCTGGCATCATAATTGCACACATCAACAGGTGAATTGTTAAAATCCAAAGCAAAGCATAATAATAATAATAATAATAACAATGATAGACAAGAAAAAAGGAAATTAAGAAGTGGAGCCAGAAAGCACTAGAATAATTCAGAGACACATGGAGTAACAGACATTGAGATAGGAGAAAACAAAAAACAAAACAAAAAGGAACACAATCTGACCATATAAATGGTTAAAGAAGAGTTGAGTGGCTCCAGTGGACTTGAGAACCTCCAGCAGGGAAGAAACACAGTCAGTGGACCTTTTTGTGATGAGAGGGGTGCCAAGGCTTCTCAAGGAGGAATCAAGGTGAGCCAAACTGTGCTTGAGCCACCACCTTGACACCCTGCCAGGGTAGTACTGGCCTTCTTCCTCAGGAGCCCATATGAAAACAGCAACGACAGCTCCTGCTCTCACTCCTGCTGCCAGTGCTGGGTTATCCTCTACCCTCAGATCTCTCCTGAACCACACTATGCTGCATCCACCACCTGACATCTCCACAAAAAATGTTCCCTACACACAAACACACACGCAAACTCTTCCTTAACCATATACCAGGTCTCTTTCCTTCCCTTTTATTTTTCTTTTTGTGTTCTGCAGCTTAAGCACATCAATTATAGCTAACCAGTCTCATCTGCTCTTTTTTCCTGTTCTCTGCTTCTCTTTCTCTCTCTCTCTCACTTTTTTTTTTTATGCCCCTTTTTTATTATTTTGGTTGTCTTTGTGAGGGAGATTTTAGGCCACAGAGAGGTAAAAAGCACAGATTGACATTTGAGTTGACAACTTTGAGCCTTGGCACGTATCTTTTTTCGCGCTTCTCCTCCCACGATTTGGCATTTCCTTTTGGGGTGAAATTCTTTACAGGCGAAATTCGTACTTTGGTCCTTTTACCCAAGTGGCAACAAGGGACGTTGAGAGACACTCAGACGGGTCCGAGAGAGAGAGAGAGAGAGAGAGAGAGAGAGAGAGAGAGAGAGAGATGAGATGGAAGGAAGGGCAAGTGAAGAGGATTGGCTAACAGAGTGGGGATACAGTGAATTGATAGACAAACTGCAGCCACAACTTTTGTTTTTCTTTTATGTACATTTTAGAATTTTTTTTTTCTATTATCCCATGCAACAAAACAAAATCACATCCACGTCTCTAGTTTCTTCTATTTTCTATACAAGTGACTGGAGTGAATCCGAAACCGGTAGATTAAAACCATGTATTTTTGCGTACATACATTTCCCAACTTAGACCTATATATACATCTCAAAACGCAACATTATAGTCCTGGCCAACGCTGTCAAACTTCGTTCATCTTTTGCTCATGGAATCTTTTTGAAGTTTGTGCCAGGAAAAATGAATTTATTTCATCATCTAATTGGCATGTGAGAAACTGTTTTTACAATTAATAGAATTGCAAATGAAAAATCACTGGGTGAATACAAGTTTAATATGTGATTTTAACACTCATTCACAATAAAATTTGTGCGTCCTATAATTAAGGAAGTGTGTCTTAAATAAAGTTATTGGAATCATTTTATTGTGAGTATGTATAAATATAAAATATTATACTTATGTTCGGATAAGAATTTCTTGTTGCAAATCTCTTCCATTGATCACATTTTTTTTTCAAATAAGAACAAAAAATGTAAGCCAAAAATGATGCCCAGTTTAAGATTTTAGTTCAGGTGCAGATCAACCAAAAATATAAAAATATATAGTGCAGGTATAATATTTTGTTTTGATGCATATGGGGAAGAAAGGAAGACATCAAGAAGTTGATGCCCGTATAATTTTTAATTCAGGTATAATACAAGTGTGTTTGCTTGTGCTTGTTTTATATAATTTTTTTTTTTTACAAAAACTATCTTGTAAGCTGTTATAAATTATTTGAATAAGTTTTTTAAAAAAGAAATACTAAAACTAATTATTTTTTGCTTTTTATAAAAGAAATGTAAGAGTTGATATCAATAAAATTAATTTTAAAAAAATAACTTCAAACATTATCTTAAAATCAGTTCTTTGAAAAAGATTATGCAAACGTTCCTATGTTAATGTCACCTTATCTTACATTACAATTCGAATTGGTTACTTCATAAGAAATCAAATGTCGTTAACATATAGCGCCTCATTTATTATAGAAGTTTATAAACCGATTTTAAGGCACGCACGGCAGTAAAAGATGTTACTCATAGGCTTCACAACGGTAAAATATTATGTATACTATTAATAAAGGGATTCTTCAAATAGCTATTTTTTGGTGTCTCCTGATTATATTGAATTTTTTTTAAAGTCCATAAATATTTTTTATTAGCATTTATTTTAAAAAATCAGTTATAAAAAATAAATAGAGAAACTGTTTGAAAAATATGCTACTGCTGCATTTTGTTGAAATCTCACTCACAGCCACCTACACCACGCTTGCACTCTTCCTTTTTTTTTTCCTCTTAAATAATAACTAAATCCCCACCGTCCCTCTTTTCCCAGCATCTTAGGAAGAATTCATAGTTTTAATATCTTTGTTTTAAAATATATATATTTAAAAAATAAAAAATGCATCTTGAATGCCTATCAAGACACTAGTATAAGTAAATTTAATATTGAGTAACCAACACATGGTCTCTAGTGGTTAGATGCTCATTTCCCTTAACCAACACTAATATCAAGTTCAAGTCCTGAGTATGGAAAAATCGATGTCAGGAAAGCCATGCCCCTTATGGGTTCCTCAACCTCATTCCCACCTTAACTATCTCCTTTATCCTCACTCCTACCCCTAGAAACAACATTAAGTTTTTATCTTAATTGCAAATTTATCAAATAATAAAGAAAACATCTTTATGTTAATTAAGAAGCAAGAAAAAGCATGGAAATCAAGTAATTAACAAGCAATGATTATGTATGAATAAATATTAAGAGCACACTTTTCAAACTTGGCTTGCCAATCGACTTGCCAAAGTACCAGTATTGATTTCAATCAGTTGTCATAGGTTTAACTAATTGAAAAGGCTTATTAAATTAATATATAAAAATACAAATTAATACAGTTAAACATCTATTTTATATAGGTACTCCATCCTTCCTTCACAAACCCACAACATGGGTTTGAGTCCTAGCATTGGGATGTTTGGAGAATTTCATAGAATTTTAATACAACTAAAGATATATTATATATACAAATAATATCATATATTAACAAACTAAGGTAGCCTAGTGGTCCAGGTATTGCTTCCTTCCTTCATAGGTGCACAACATGGGTTTGAATCCTCACTTTGGCATTTTTGGAGAATTTCATAGCATAGGTTTTAGGCTGGTATGAAAACTATGATTAAGAAATCCAGGCTTTGAATCAACAAACTTGCAAGAATAAATAAGTGTTTCAGTAATCAAGCATTATTGTGATCCCCAATGAGAACGGGGTAGGTGGGGGTGGCGATGACGATTAAGATGGAGACGAAATTGAGAATGAAGGTTAAGGAGCTAGATTAATTCACCCCTTACAAATGATAAGGAGTTTTTACAATTGAGAGACTTCAAGACAAATTTATTTTTGTCAAGGGCCAAACTTCGATAAGTGACATTATTAGAAAACCAATTTGGAGATTTACTCTTTAATATATTTGAATCACAATACAATTTGCAAATTCATTCTAATTTGATAGAATATATAAATTTATTTGGGACGATCTGTTATGTAATTGAAAAATTACTCTAATTTATATTGAATCACAATATCATTTACAAATTCATTCATATTTGATAGAATTTATTAATTTGATTTCAATGTGCTATATCATGTAAAAAAATTTATACATATGACTCGATTATATATTGTCATATCATTCAAATTCAATGTTAATGTAAATACCTCAAAAGTAATAAATGGTATATAATTGGTTGACAGTCTACACAGATTTAGACTAAAAATATATCAAAATAAATCTTTTTACAATAATTATCTAACAATATTAAATAATATTGTTGAAAATAATAATATTAATCTAATTTGATAGCAAATGATGATACAAATTTGACTATGCTTGTCACTTGTGTTTTGAGCACGTTGAAAGAATATTGCTATTTCAACTCCCAAGACACCCACTTTATCACCATTGAATGTATGGATGGGTGAAGATAATGGGAATCTCTCATTCAATGGTGATAACATGAGTGTCTCAAGTAAATACCTACTTTTAGGGTTAAAATAAAACTAATGCATTTGAAATATGCCATGGCCTACTATAGGCCTGGTTGCACTTTTTTGTGGCGACAAAGGTTGGGTTGTTAATGTATCCGGGGGTAGTCGCGCTTGGAATTGATTGCTACTCAATCATAACCAAGTCTTTCAACACGAGTTGAGAGTTGGTTATTACCCAATTAGAGGGTTTCAGGAGAGTTGAGATCGATGTTACCCAATTGAGCGAGTTTTTAGCTGAGAGCCAAGAATTGACTGCTACCTGATTAGAGCGTTTCAGCGAGAGTTGAGAATTATCCTATCAAAGCCAGGTCTTTTGCCAGAGCAGAATTGACTATTATCCGAATTAGAGGACTTTCAGTGAGTGCCAAGAATTACCCGATCATAGCTAGGCCTTTTAGCGAGAGTCTAGAATTATCCAATCAGTGTCGAGTTTTTGAGAGTAGAATTAATTGTTACCTAATTAGGGTCGGTTTTTCGATGAGAGCCGATAATTGATTGTTACTTTGATGAGACATGAATTAATGATGTGAATGGCTACTTATTTAATGAAGACATGAGTACATTGCTTTCTTGATGAAAGGAAACGAGAAACATTCTCAGACGCGCTAAGATCCCTTGCTCTTTTTCTCGACAGGCTCTTTTTCTCGACAGGACCACGTTGGACAACCATGCGATGTATTTGATTTCCCTAATGAATCCTGCTCATAATAGCTTGTTGATATCTTCTTTTCTTCCGCCAATTTCCTTCTGTGTTAGGCACCGGCCTATGCCCAGGTTCAATGTCCAGCTTATGGGGCATTGCTAGGGTTGATGCTAGGAATATCGGCGAGACCCATGTGAATAGGTCAGCATGTTAGCAGAGAACTTCTCTAACTTCTCCTTTAGTCCTTCGGGTAAGTTGGTGTTGATTTTCACATAACCATCTCCTCGGTTGTTGATCCAGACCTTCTAGGTCGCCTTGGGATGCGACCTTCTTCCTGGAAGCCTTCTCAACTTTTGATCGAAAACCTTTGCGTGACCTTTGAGTTTAACTTGATCTTCCACGAATCCAACCATGTCGCTCGACAAGAAGAAATGTCTTCCTAGGTAACTTGAGTTTCTTGAAAGCCTCAATGAATAGAATGTACGAGTTGCCCTGGTCAACCAACACTCTTATTACCTCAAAATTGGCCATCACTCTCCGCATCACCATCAGATCATCGTGGTTGGCTTCTGACTGGAAAGACTTCATTAGAGAAAGTGAGGGGTGGTGGGAAGTTTGCGCGCTCTTGGTAAGGAATGCCCGATACTCATGACAGCCTAGATGGAGGAGAGTGTTTCTCCTTGTTGACTCTGTCTATCCACTATTGGAAAATCCTCCGTGATAGTATTGATTGCTCCTTTGATGGGTGTCTGATTATCAAGATAAGTGGTTTTGCGGTTAGTGGTCAAGGGTCCTAGGAGGTTGGTGTTGGTTGAGTGTCGTGGTAGAGGTTTTTGGTTGAGTGTAGTGGTAGAGGTTTTCTCACATCCTTGGGTATTTATAGATTTATCGTTCTAGCCTATAGGGATCAGATTGAGACAAATAAAGATATTTTGAAAAGTTTAAGAAGTCTTCTAAAACTTTTATGTTTAGCTCAAAACCCAGTTCTAAGAGCAATTTCATGAAAATCGAGTTGCAATATTAAAGGTTGTTGATGTTTTGATATTGTCCAACCTGACCTTCAATTAGTATTTTGGCAATATTTGGAGCTACAGATGTCCGATTGAAGTGATTCTTGTGGCATTAAAAAGCTTATTCAAAGGGTTACAATCACTATTTCTAGTGCCAAAGACAAATTTGAATGTTTAAGGGGCCAAAACTAGCTAAATATAGGAAGACATAAATTCTATCCAAAGTTGGTGTCTCAACGGCACTGAAAAAGACTTCAAAGAGTATAACTCATTGCTAGCACTGCGCTCATTTAGCACCATAGTACTCATGTGACAGTGCGCAAAAACCATATTTTGGCCTAATTTTGGGCCTCACTTGGCATATTTTTGTGTAGGACAAATAAGATTAGCATAGACTTTTAACCTACTTTTGACTCAATTATTTTTAGCCTTTGGCAGCCACTTTCTCTTTTTACATATCTCTACATCTTCTTCTATATTCTTCCATCTCTATAGATTCCATAGGTGAATTTGCTTTGTTTTTGGAGATTATGGCAAGGATTTTTGCTATTATTTTCAGGCACACTTTTAGATTCATTGTTGTAATCCTCCAGATAAAGGAGTAGATTTTCTTACTAGTGTAAGGGTTTCCGAATGGATTTGAATGATGTTTGAGATCTCTTTTGATATTGAATGCATTAGTTTTCTCAATGTTTGCAGTTTTTATTCTTATAATTATTGTTGCGATTGTTACAATTTTCATAGGGACAACTAAATTGGCAATCGTCATTTAGGAAAACCCTTTGGGTATAAATTGATGGATCCATTAGTTTATGTTTGAAGAACAACATTAGAATTAACCTTCCGATTGGCAGTTAGGCTATAGCAATTGGTTCATTAAATCAATGTGATTTCTAATTAAATTGGGATCTTGTTTGTTAGTTATTTGCATTGGTCAAATTCTAGATGTCGATCAATTATTAGTATAATTGCCAGTATTTTATTACTAATAGTCACTAATGTGTTTAATATTTGGTTTGTGATATTTAGTTTCAATCCTAAGAATACATTACACTAGTGCCTTTTAATTATTGCTTATTCTCAATTATTTTTAATTCTTAGTTTAATTCTCAACCCCTTAATTTTCTAACTAAGTGATAAAGCCTCCTTGAGAGAAGACTTAGGTTGTGTCCTCTACTACATTTTTTATGCAACTTATCATATGAATTAACTCTAATTTGAGGAGGTAGTGATATCCTCTGTTTGCCACCCTAGACAGATCTCGTCTAGAGTTTAGGTTGGTGTGATATTTGGGGACTTAGAAAATGGGCAGGGCTTCAATGCTCCTATAAAGACATATAAGGCCAACTTCTGGTCTAGGTCTTTGATCTACATTATTTCTCTATTAAATCCCCGAAGAAGTCCATTTGCAACATGTCATGGCGTTATAGTAGGCCATATAGGCTTTTGATAGTTTTTTTGTTAGTCCTACTAGCAGTGAATTGACTAAGGAACTTCACAATGAGTTTGCCAAAATGGGTAATATGTTGGGTAGGTAGGGAGGAAAACCACTTCAGGGTAGCATTACTTAGTGTTACCAAAATTCTTGCACCACAGGGTATTTAAGTTCCCATTAACCAACATGGCATTCTTGAAAGCATCCACGTGGCTCTAGGGCTTAGTTGTCCTGTCATAGAGTCTAAGGTGTGCAAGCGGTTAGAATGAGGCTAGAATTGGTTCGGTCATGATGAATTCTGAAAGGGTGGCTAGGGTGATGGGGAATTAGTGGTCTGGTTTTTAGTGTGTATTGATAGTTGGAGAAGTTTGACCCATGGGCACAGTGGTTTGAGTAAGTATGGTGTGTCTAGCTCGGGATGTGGTTGAGACTTGCCGTTTGGTTGAGATTCGTTGTCGTTCTCATCAGAGGAGTCGGGTTGGCGATTGTTCATGTTATTGATCTGTTCTTGCATGTCCAACAAGGACTTTAGGATAGATTTTAGGATAGGTGATGGAATGGAGTTTTTATTTTGGGTGTTGCGGTTGTCGTTCTTTGGGTTAAGGATGAGGACGGAGTTATTATTGCTACGGTATATATGGTTGGGGTTAAGGACAGTGTCGTGGGTGTTCCCTTTGTTGCATGTAGTGGCCATGTTGATGGTAATAAGCATGCTACCTTGGGGTTTGGGGTGAAACTAGTATTGCTGATACTACTATGGACCACTATAATGGTCAAGAGTGTGGGATAGTAGAGTTTGGGGACTCTCCCAATCGATATAGTTGTCATGTATTTCCGGATGGGTGGAAGGTGCCCTGACCGCTATAGTGATGTGTGAACAGTGTCGAAATGACACGTTTCACTAAGTGACCCCCTGCCCTTTTAAACCCTCAACTTGGGCTCCTACCCCAAATCTAAAAACCTTTCCTCTCCAACATTCTTCCCACTCTTTCTCTTAATCCTACTCAAATACTTCTCCTCCAAGATCAAAGGTAAGGGATTGTTGTTGGTTTATGATAGATTCTTCCATCCTCTTCCTTCCCTATGTTATAGGTATAATTATTTCTTATTGTTGTCAAGTGAGGGTACTCTCCTAATATTGTTAGAGTTAATGTAGAGTTATCTAGAGAGTATTAGAGATTAATCTAGAGCTTTATGGTTGTTATGGCAAACGTTAATGTCATTCCTACTCCATGGAGCCAGTTAGTGCTGATACCTTTTGTTCCTCCCTTCAAGTGAGTAGGGTCAATCATGTGATCCCTATTTTAATCATTAGAGATATTTTCTTCAGATTGTGGCATAAATGCATGATTTTAGAGGCATTTCAAAGAGATTAGAGGTTATTGTCAAATTTGTCAAGGTATGAAACTATGATTTTCAAGAGCATGAAATATATGTTTTTAAGAAACTCATGGGACCATTATTGCTAAAATGATTTTATGAAGAGCTTGATTATGAATATGATTATATATTTAGAGACCTTATGACTACTATGATGGTCCAAGAGTAGTATATTTATATGATAAAGTTTTTAAAAAGAATAGAGTCAGTTCCAGAGTTTTAGAGAAAAGAATTAGTTTTTATGATTTTGGACTAGATGGTAGCTATAGAGAAATAGGCAGTGAGTTAATAGCTATAAGTGATCATTAATCTTGATACCAAGTTGTCCCTAAGGGACAATCTCACCTAGAGTAAAGATGAAACCTAGTTAGGTGTCCAATTTAGATTCTTAAGGAACCATAGAGATTAGAGAATTTGTTATGCCATGTTTATTATGCATAACCAGAGAATTTATGTCATATTTATTATGTATAACCAGAGAATTTATTTCCACATATTTGTGCATAACCAAATATCCCTATTTCTCTATTAGAATATTGTTACTTATAATTCAAAGAAATTCATGGTTTTGAATTAATATGTATGTAAATATAAAGTTGTTTTAGAGCTTGTTCTATTGTTAATATTATCATGATTTTATACATCTTGGTTGTTGTCCTATAAAGGGGGTTATGGGTGATTATTTACATACTAAGGTTTAGATGAAACTCACCTTTTCCTTTTTCCCATTTAGATACGGCTCCTGTAAATTTTTCCAGCACCTCCTCCAGCATTAGAGCTCTCAATTGGTGAGTTTGCTTAAAGTGAAGTATATATTTTGTATTTTGATATAAAGTGCTCTATTGACATTGCGGGTAGGGTCTGGACCATAGAGATAATTTTGCATTTTGCTACCATGATTAAGATTATTTTGTATGTAAATGATATAACTTTCATGGTTTTTTTTTTGTACAGAGAGCAACTCATTAAATTTTGTATTACAAATATAGATTTAGAGTTTGATTATGAAATTATTATTTATGATGATTTTGATTTCAAAGAGAAAGATATTTGTATTAGAGATAAAATAATGATTTGAACTAGTTTTATGATTTAAAATATGTATATAGAGTGACTCAATGATCATGAGGCTTACATGGGGATAAGATTTCTCATATGTCGATCACGTTCCTAGATCGAGACATGACAAGATGTTGCCAATATGTTATTGTCTTGACTTGGCATAGATAGTAGGCTTGTGTTTAGGTTGGAGAATGAACTCCCTTCCCATTTGCTATGAGGTTGGGTATATATTCTGGTAGGGCATTAATGAGATGGATTACGATTGGGAGCAAATCAGATATCTAGTATGCATGGATTGTAAGCATAGTTGGACAAGGTGATCCACATGTGTTGATTGGTGGACCGAGCTTGGAATCAGTTTCCTACACTATATAGAAAGAATATTTAGAATAAATGTAGAGCTAATTAATTTGGAAGAATATTTGAAAAGATGACAAGATTTTAGAGAAAAGATGAGCAGATATTTTGTACAAGTGCAAGTTGTAGTGCTATCATTGCAAGTGATTGCAACCTTTTTTTCATAGATATTTGAATTTTCTCTCAGGGAGTTATAATATCTTAGATAAAGGGAGACATAGGCAATATGATTAATTCTTGTGCTTCTAAGTGTGGTTTTTTAGGAGTACTAGGAAGTTTTGAGAAATCAAGATTCCAATCTCTAAGGTATTACATGCTTCTTTCAATTGTCATAATATTTTTTTGTGTTATGAAATATATAATAAATGTGGATGTCCTTATTGTGTCTCTTATATCTCTCATCCTTGGCTATAAATGAAGCTTGTGGGTGCTCCATATTTTGTACTTTTTAGAGAATTCAATCTTCTTCTTTATTTTTCTTTCACTCTATTGTTATTGTTTCACAATACATTATTAGCATCAAAACTTTACCACCTAAGAGAATAAGGCTTAAGAAAATGATCAAGATAGATAATGGAGATATTTCTCTTACAAATAGTGCAACTACATATACTATTATTAAAAGCAAGATTTATTTGACTCATCTGGCAATGGAAGAAGCAAGTATTTATACTATTATTAGGAGTACCAATATAGTTGAAGGCTCTGGAAGAGCTATTATTTTGTTCCTTGAGGTAAAGTTTGTTTCCTGTCTCTGACAGTGGAGACAATGACAGTAGAGAGCAGAGACGGAGACATAAAAAATATTGTCTCTATATCATGTTTGGTTATGGAGTACAAGAGATGATAACGTTTCGTATTTTGTTTAGAAACACGAGGATAATACAACAAATATATGGTAGAAGACATATGTACCCTACCGGATCGCCATTGTAGGTCGCCAACATGTTGTCAGGACCACCCAAGGTCGCCGACCAATTGCCAAAGGTTAGACACATTGGGAAATAAATATATGTATCTAAATATTATTGGAAGAAAAAATATTAAATTTCTGTCTCTATATCATGTCCCACTGTCCCTACTTTTTGGAGGGACATAGCTTTTCTATATTTCTACCTAGGGATAGAATTTTTTTTTGTCCATACCTTGTCTCTATCACCAAAAAAGTTTATATCTCTAGTGTCTCTATTTTTGTCCCAAAGACAAGAAATAAATCTTATCTAGAGGAACAAAATTCATCACAAATGATGCATTATTTTCTACCTAGTCACAAAAAAATTTATTGAGTTTCAAAGATATTTGTCGAAATAGATATCATATCGAGACAGGAATGAGGGAAATAATGAGTACCTTTATATTACAACTTATGATTCAAGCAAGAAATTTGTACTAGCGAAATATTACCTTCGATTTCTTCAGTTCTTTATTATACTAAAATTAGTGCAATGGAATCACATGCTACTATGAACCAAAAGTTTACTAGCCCAAATGAGTTTGCCATTTAGTATGACTGGTTGGTAAATCTAAGAGCAATAATGATGTTAAGGACATTCGTTGAAGAGTTATAACGTTACAATTTTACCTGTTTGTGCAAAATAAACAAAATATCCCTAAGGCCATTTCAATGCAAATTTCGAGAATTACATAGGCTATGCTTTTTCAAAAGGTTAATTTAATGTTTTAAGAGGATTAGAAATGTTTGGCATGCTTCTTGATGCAAAAAGATTGAAATCTAGGTGTTTTTGGATAAAATTACCAAAATACCCCTAAGGTAATTTTCTCATATATGAAGTGAAAGAGAACCTCATTACTCGGGCATTAGATGTGTTTTTATGGGGATGTATGATGATCATGTGTGATTTGTCAAATTCTAGTAAAAATTTATGTGAAATTACTATTTTGCCGTTAATTAGTAGTAATTAAGCTTAATCAAAATAATTAAGGAAATATAGTCAATATTAGACTCAAAATAAAGGTAATTTTATTTTATTTATTAATCTTGGGTTAAAATAATTAATTGAAGTGGGTTGGATGATTAGAATTGCTACATATGCTTAATTACATATTAAAGTCAAAATTAAAAAGGGTGAGGTGATACAAAAGGACGAAATAACACTTAAGAGTGCATTATCTCCACTACTCTTGCTTACTTAGGCCTAAATATCCCTCATTAGCATGGATTAAACATATTGATACATTCAAGATTAAATCGTTGCCCTTGGATCAAGATTAAGTACCCTTAATCGATTGTTTTTAATCATAATCATTCTAGAAACCCTATATCACCCATAACCCTAATTCCCATACTCACAAAGTTGCAAAAAATTACGCCTAGCCCATGATGAAGGCTGCGGCACCCCTCCCTATTTCCCCTCTTATTTTTTGTTGTTGCAAGTATCTAAGTTATCTCACACCCAAACTTCTCATACACTCTCTCATTTACATTTTTTTTTTTTAGAGACTTGGTCTCCAAGTTTAGCTCAAAAAATACTCTCACCTCTCTCTTCAAACACTCCCCTCTTTCTTCATTTCTATACCATTTTTGAAATAAAACCAAGCTTTAAACACATACTCTTACTCCATCTACATATTCATTCATCCTCTAAACACTACACTACCCCCATAATCCATCAATTTCCATTGAAATCACATCTTACCCACAACATCTCCATTAGTCCATGGCTAAGAGGATGAGGAGAAATTTTGCTTCATTTTGTGCCCTTAGTCAAATTAGTTAGATCTTCACTTTAGTTGGGACTAATGTTCTTGTTTCTCCCCGTTTTTGGTTTTTCTTTTGACTTTGAGGATAATCTATGAATCTTGATGATGAGAGCTTTCTAATGGTGAAACTTTTTTCTCCATGTTGAAACCTCTAGAAATTCCTAAATGGTCATCTTTGACCTTCAAAAGAAAAGCTCTATTTCTCATTAAAAATGTTTTTAATGGCCATGATGATGAGTTCAAGTGATCATGCTTCTTTCATATATTGATCATGATGCTCTAAAGCTATTCATGCCCCCATGAGGACTAAAGACTACTTATCTTAGACTTTTGTAAGAATATGCTTGCATATGAGCACTTGGAGGTTGAATTTATTTTCATTTGTGGTCCCTTTTGGGTTATAAGGCTTAAAATAGAGTTTCAATCAATTCATTTTCTTTATTTGGTGTGATTTATGATTTTGAATGAATAAGGTGATTTTTGTTTGGTTGCTCTTGGTTTCATGAGCATAAATTTATGGTTTTTGTGCTTATGGAGTTTCTGTTAGTTTTATTAGAATGAAGAATGTTTGAAAATGAATATTTTTTATGATGATGATGTCACGACATGCACCATATGATAGGGAATATGATTTGTTTTGATGATGTAATTTATGTGCTGTTGTGGTTAAAGTGTGAAAAAGTAATTTTGTAATCATTAGAGGTCATTTGGAGGTTAAAATGCAACCTAGAAAAATTATTTTACCTAATAAAAGGTTTTAGCTATGTGTAGTATTTTGGTGTTTAAGTGATGTTTTATGAACTATTATGATGTTTTTTTGTGGTTAGAACTCTTAGAAAAAGTCTTGAAATAAAACTAGTAAGTAATTTTACATTCTTACTATAAAATGTTTTTGTCACTGTTTTAATATGATTTCCTTATTGTTTTGGTTCTATTTTTAGTGCTAAAAATTATGTGTTTGGTTGCAAAAATTATTCTTGAGTCCTTGGTATTCATGAGTATGTTTAAAACTTTACATGTCGAGTGGTTTTGTAAATGTGAAAAGTTGTGTTCATTTTAATTTCACATATGCTTGTAGTGGATTGTTATAAATAGGATTTCATGTCATATAGAGTGTGATCATATGTGTGAAAAGTTTTTATGAAAGCATAAAAGGCCTCATAAGTGTTTGAAAATCCAAAAGAGACAAAAGGTAAAAATTACATTTACACCCTTTGAGTTGTAATATTTTGGCTAACGGCCCAAATGACCTTGGAAATTGTCTTAGAATGGTTTTAAGGTAGTGAAAAGGTTTCTAAAAATGTAAAAAAAAAAGTCCAACCTCGATAAAAGTGGGAAATTATGAAATTTACACCTTGACCTCAAGATTTAAGAAAATTCAATTTTGACCCTAAAATGGGCTAAGTGATATTCCTTTATTGTCTCATGCCATTACATTGTTTAGCACTTGATATTGCTTGAAATAAATGTTCTGATTATTACTTTATTGAATATGTGATGATATATTGTTTAGGATATGCATTCTTAGTTTATGACATGAATATTGTTATACCTAAGCATCACATATGCATTAACTGAAGTCTAGTCCTTATCTCTGGCAATTGGATAAGAGCATGTTTATATATATTCAATGAGATATATACATATGAATATTATGAACATGAGATGATGCATGCTCCTATAAACTTGTGATTTTACCCCTATCTTTACTAATTTTGTTTCAAGGCTTTTTCTGAGTATTTTAATTATCAAGAGCATGATAATACTTCATAAAACATCATTTACACACTAACTTATAGCACATAACAAAAACCTTCATATGAAATAAAATAAGTTTTCTAATTTCCATTTTAACCCCTAAATGACCTCTAATAATTACAAAGTCACTTTCTCACATTTTAAACACAACAACACATAATTTACATCATTAAAATAAATTATGTCTTCTAATATAATATGTAGGTCATGACATCATCATCCTCATACATCATCCATTTTCAAACATGCATTTTAATCCAAATAGACCAACATAAGCTCTACAAAATTCAAGAACCATAAATGACACTTTTAAGCTCATAAAACCAATATTAACCAAACAAAATCACAATATATATTCAAAAGCATATAAATCACATCAAATAAAGAAAATAAGCCAATTAACACTTTCAAACCTCATAACCCAAAAGGGGCTAAAAATGAAATTAAATCCAACATCCAAGTGCTCATATGCAAGCATATTTTTACAAAAGTGTAAGATAAGTAGTGTCTCTAGCCCTCGTGGGTAAAGGTTATCTTTAGAGGATCATGATCAAGGAACAAAAGAATCATGATCACATGAACTCATAATCAAGCCTGTTAAAAGCATGTTTTATTGAGAAAGAGAGCTTTCCTCTTAAAGATCAAGGATACCCATGTAGGAATCCTTAGAGATTTCAACATGGAGAACATGGTTCTCCCATTAGAAAGCTTTCGTAATCAGGATTCATAGATCATCTTCAAAATCAAGAGAAAAATCATAAAGAGGTAGAAACATGAACATAGTCCTTACCAAGGTAAAAATCCAACATTATCAAAGGCACAATGAAGCAAAAATCTTCCTCTCCTCCCAGTCTTGCTCACAATCAAGTGGTGATGATGTGGGTAAAGTGTGTTTTCAATGGAAATTAATGGATTATGAGTTAGTATAGTGTTTAAATGATGAATTAAGGTGCTAGTATGGTGAGAATGTGTGTTTAAGGCTTGGTTCTCCTTCAAAAATGGTGAAGAAATGAAGAGAATAAGAGAGTGTTTGAAAAGAGAGGTGAGAGCATTTTTTTGAATAAACCTTGAGGACTAAGTTTGTCCAAAAAGAAAAGATGCAAGTGAGAGAGTGTGTGAGGTTTGAGAGTGAGATGTCCTAGATATTTGCAACAAAAATAAAATAAAATGAGAGGCAAAATGGGAAAGGGCACTGAGGCCTTATGGCTTGGGAAGGGTTAATTTTTGCAACTTTGTAAGTGTAGGAATTAGGGTTAGAGGCAATACAAGGTTTCTAGAATGATTAGGATTCAAAGCAATCACTTAAGGGCATTTAATCTTGATCCAAGGGCTAGAATTTAATCTTAAATATATCAATATGATTAATCCATGCTAATGAGGGGCATTTAGACTTAAGCAAGCAAGATAAGCGGAGGTAATGCACTCTTAAGTGTTATTTTGTCCTTTTGTGTCAGTCTACCCTTTTTTACCTTTGATTCTAATATGTAATTAAGCATATGTAGCAATTCTAATCACACAATTCACTTCAATTAATTATTTTAACCCAAGATTAATAGGAAAAAAATATATTACCTTTATTTTGAGTCCAATATTAATTATATTTCCTTAATTACATTTAATTAAGCTTAATCACTACTAATCATGGGTAAAATGGTAATTTCAAACATACCAAATATTCACAAATCACATATAATCATCACACATCCTCATAGGATCATATATCTAAGCCCTAAGTGATGACTAGGTCCAGTCTCACTTCATTTTGAAAATTACCTCATGGGTATTTTGGTAATTTTGTCTAAAAACACAGGAATTTTGATTTTCACATCCTAAAGCTACCAAACACTTCTAATTCCCTTCAAGCATCAAACTAACCCTATGAAAATGTACAGACTATGTCATTCTCAAATTTTCACAAAAATGGACTTGGGGCATTTTGGTCATTTTGTACAAATAGAAAAAATCAAGGGCGTTACATAGAGCATTGTCTTATTGCTCTTTGAATTGCTTCAAGGTTGTCTTAGTGTTAACATACCCATCAAAGAGTGCATTGTTCATGCTTTCACTTCTTTGTGTTGTAGACATCCCAGCCCAAAATGTGTTCTTCACATATGTAGGTACCTAACGATGTCTTTCATTATAAAGTCCATTCAACTAATCATTGTCATGAAGATTATAATCAAAATTCATTATTTCCCAAGTCTCCATAAACTCTTCTATAGCAAAAGAATCATACATAACACTTGCAAAACCAACTTGATTAATTAACTCATAGTTAGAATATCCCCTTAACTTCTCTAGGACTTTCTTCATAATATGCCATAAGCACCAACGACAGTAAATATTTGGCAAAACAACCTCAATTGCATTTTGCATTGCTTTGTCTTGGTCAGGAATAATTGCACTAGGAACTTTGCTAGACATGCATGCCAACCATGTCTTAAATAACCACGTATAAGTTTTAGTATCCTCGTTTGACAATAAGGCACAACCAAGTAATATTGATTGCCTATGATGATTAACTCCTACAAAAGGAGCAAAAGGCATATCATATTTGTTTGTCAAATAAGTAGTATCAAATGTCACAACATCTCCAAAATGCTCATATGTAGCCTTACTTCTAGCATTTGCTCAGAACACATTTCTTAATCGACATTTTTCATCCAAGTCCATCATCTAATAAAAATTGCCATTTTGCTCTTGCATTCTATGAAAATATTCTTGTATGGCTTCAACATCTCATGTCCCTAATCTTAGTATTCTAGCTTTCTCAATATAGTTTCTACAATATTTCTGGGTAAATGTTAGATTCTCATATCCTCCAGCTACAACAATAAGTGACTGATGAAAGTTTTTGCTTATGCTAATCCTAACTTGACCATTAGTCTCAAGCCTCTTTTTTACTTAAGAATCTATTTTTCTATTACATCTAAAAATTTGTGATTTGTAAGGACTCATTTCATGATTGTGTTCAAGTATATCACTAGTAATCTTCACCTTTCCATCTAAACCCAAACATGGATTAAGTTTGGCTCTACATTGAGTTTTGGTTGTTGGATTTGACATCAAAAGTTTGCTCTGTTGCTTACTAACTTTCTAGCATTAGTACAAGATATAGTGAAATACTTTCTTCCATCAATGTCAATCTTTGATATTCTTTATGAAACAGTAAAACCTTTTTTCCTAGCAAAGTTAGAATAATATGTCTCAACCTCTTGTTGAGAATCAATACCATCCCAACTTTAGGCTCTTTAATGCTCCTATTCATCTCTTCTTCATTAATTTTTCCAATCTCATCTTTTGATTTTTCTTAATCATGCTCAAAGTCATTATTCTTATCTCCTTTACTCTCATTAGAAGATTTCTCGTTATTGACATGAAAAAAGATCTATCCCAAGCAATTTGTGCTTCCATCTTATCAAATTTAACAAAATCATCAAAAGGAGAATAATTTTTTGAATAAACAAAATCACTAGTTCTAGAGCAGTAATAATCATAACAATGATAGAATAATATAAAATTAGTTAATCTAATAAAATTAACATGAGATCATGAATGGACGAATTTTGTTTTATTTTTGCAAATAATAATAATGGATTTCTAAATAAAAATCAAATATAAAAATTTGGTTATTTAGTTATTCTTTGAGTTGCAAATATTTCAAAGAAACAAGTATCGTTAACGATAATTAAAAAGAAAAGGATTTAACATGGAAATTTCAGGTTTAAGTTTCTTTCCCTTAGTTTTCCTTAAATAGTTAAATACTAGGATTGAAATTGGGAAAATAATAACCACTGGATGGAAAAAGAAATACAATTCCGATCTAAAAAGAAAGAAAGAAAGAAAAAAAGATATAAGAACTAGTCCATTATAAAAGAATAAAAATTAAATTAAATTAAAAATAAAGTGAAAGACTTATAGGAATTCCAACACTCTTATTATTTAATCTTATAGAACTTGTATAGATGAACTCCAATTGAGCCTTGCGATGATATAATGCAGCTGCTTGTAGCTCTGCAATTGTGGTGCCACGTCTTTTTTATCTTTCCTACTAAACCTTATTTGTCATTTGTTTAGAATAGTTAAAATTAGAGGTGAGTGGATGAAAAAAATGTTAGAGTCAGGATTTAGTTATTTAGGAGATGCTAAACCTTGTGTGCCACTTAATTCAGGCAACCCTTGTTTAATTAATTTAATTGGGTTTTTAAATTAAATGACATGGCAAAGTAAACTGATCTAAATGTATTGCCAACTATGTCGGTCTCTCAAATTCGATGTTTGGGGTTCAGCCATGTAGCAATGTTGTATAGTTATTATCAACACCAACATATTCAAAATCTTATGTGGCAACTTTCTCATGCTCAGTCCAAATCCATAGTTTGCCATAAAATCGTCCATGCATAGGGGATACCTAATGGTATCAATATCAAAATATTTCCCACATTTGCATTGAGCAGAGGGACACCACACTTTTTTTTTCATTCATAAATTATTGAACTTGCTGGAAAGCAAGCCATACAAACAGATCAATTCCCACATAAAATTTGGGTTTGATCTCCCCTCAACTGGGTGCAACCTATTATATATTCATGGTCTGTTAAGGAAAACATGATTCTTGAATAAGGAATTTAACCTACAAAATTCATTAAAAACTATCATAAATTACAATTTTATTTAATTATAATTCTATAAGTGAAGGTGTAGCACGAGAACGAGGGTTGAATTGTGTTTTCAAATCTTTTTGAAAAACTCAAACAAAGTCTATAAGTATTTAAACTTGAAGGCAGTGGAAAAATGAATTAGTATGCTTTAGAAAGTAGCTTTCTAAAGTGTTCAGAAACCAAATGACTTTTCAAGAGGTTTAAACAAAGATTAAGATTCACACAAATGAATTGAATAATACACAACAAATAAAAGAGATAAGAAAAAGAGAATATCACACAAAAGGTTTTATATTAGTTCTGCCAAAACACTTCTTACATTTGATTCTCAACCAATCTGTTGAGTTCCAATATTAACCACTTTCTCAACTCGAGAAAGTAAGGTATTCTTTTTAATAGTTTTTTCTTAAGCTATCTCCAGTCTATCGAGGAAGTAAGATATTCTTTTTAATAATTTTATCAAGCTATCTCTAGTGAGTAGCTTGTACAATCAACTCTCACTCACAAGTAGTTTTATCATATCCTAGTCTTTCCACGTCATATGTTCAACAATTACCATAATTGCTTTAATCAAACACATTATTACATGTAAGCTAATTACCATGAATATTCTCCAGGATTTAGGAATTGTAGAGACATGTGTCATGCCCTAACATCATTGACAAAAATTCCACTGATAAGGTGAGAGCAAAACGCTTTATGCGATAATGTTCATAAATTCAAATATTGGGGAATACCCCCAGGAATTTTTAAGCTAAATTTTATTTGAAAAATAATAAATCCTATTTTTACCATAAAAATTTCCTTCACTAATTTTTTTTTCAAAATAAATACCAGGAATCCACCAATAATTCATTCACCACAAATATTGTTTTGGACTTCCATATTTTTCTTAGATCCGCTAGTAAATGAAAGGGGAAAATCTAGGAGTTAGGTTTTTGGGAGTGTAAGTTTGTTAATAAAAAAAATGGGTTAAGTTTGAATATGCTACTTTATATTGCTCTATCTAAATTGGTTTCCCCAACTCAAAAGTATATTATAACTTATTTTTTGATTGGAAAAGAAAAAAGGTATGTGCTCATTTGTGTCATTATTTTGACAACTTAAAAAATGATCTTTTATGTTTTTTGATATGTTTGTGTAAATTTTTTTAGTAAAAGTATAATCACTAGAAAAAGGTTCAAAAATATATTTTTTAGAAGTTATAATTTCTATCTTCTATACAAAAAAAAAATGTTAGTTTAAATCTTCTGGATAAAAATTTGTATAACATAAAAAATATGTTTGAGAATAAATGAAAATATTTTAATATTATGTCCAAACATAAAAACAACCTTTACTTTTTCAATCTTATTTAAAAAAGAATTTTTTTCTTTCTAAAAGCTCACCCAAATCGGCCTATATCACAATTGTTTTATAGTGAAAAATATTTTTTGTTATTATAATAAATAACTAAATAGTTGATAAGCATGTTCAACCATAAACAATGAATTTCTTAACTATAAATCCTCTTTGATTATGATCATTATCCAATTTATTATATATGATGAATATGTTGGTCCCTAAGAATCCGTTTCATGTTCGCCACTACTTTAAACATTCTAATTTTTTCAAGCAATGATAGGAACTTTTCATGCACCATGCTTGTGTTTTTATTTGGAATTAAGAAATGACCTAACATGGATAAGATATAGCTATGGGCATGGCATGCTATCCGCTCTGCAATATCATATGCAAGTGAATTTAAATGAATTGTAAACCAATCAAATTTTATTTCACCAGCAACAACATCGGTTAGTTCCTTTACCACAGCTGCTCACACATATTTATAATTACTTCTAATTGTCGTTAGTGCTTCCAATAACTAGTAAACCTTCAATACGATGCCCAAGCACAATCGCAACATCCTCTAGTGTAATTGAACACTTCCCGCAAGGAAAGTAAAATATGTGTGTTTCTGTCTTCATCTTTCAACTAATGCGCTTATGAGATATTTATTTATTCCCATTTGGCAAATTCGTGCAACGTGATCGATGAAAACCAGCTTGCCTAAATGCTCATGTATATGCACCACGATGGTTCCATGAATGAATGACGGGGCTTTAACAGTTCCCCTCTTGTAACAAATAATAATTTTTTCAGGATCTATCCATATAATAACAACATGGGGCTAATAAAATCATTTAAACTAAAAATACTTTTTTAATTGAAAAAATTATAACACAAGAGAGGAGTGAGTTCCAGGACATTTCTATATATATGAAATAAAAATTTCAAAATAAAAATAACGTAAAACTTTATCTTTCTCTTACTAATACAAGTCATAAAAATATTATGACAAAAAAATAAAAATTAACTTACAATATTTTGACGAACTTTCACTTGATACATTACACAAAAAATGACATTAATATACTCAACTAAGTTGTCTTTTCTAGTTGGAATTGAAGCAAAGACACAGAACATCTTAAGAAGTCACATAAAACCGATACACTTTCCATATCCTCTACTCATGCAACACAAACCATATTATTATATAGTATATTATTATAAGTGTTTTAACCATTGCTATTAAAAATCTAAAAAGATAATTTTTTATTAAAAAATGTGATTATTAAATTTTCAAGAGGTAGGATCTACTAAAAACTTTCACTACTAGGAGTCCGTAGATACGACTTACTTACCAATGGATGTTTCAACGGATAGTATTTATACCAATCCTTAGGGGTATCGGTTTTTCCGTCGATGAAGATTATTACGGTAAATAATTCCAGTTCGTAATTATCGACACATTTACCGACGGAATAAAAATAATTAAAGTCGGTACAATTATATGAAAACTCGTCAAAAGCCGTTAGAGATATATTATTACCGACCGTTTTGTTTTTTTACCGACGGTTATTTAATAAAGTAGAATGTATTTTTACTGATATTACTTACCTTTTTTTTAATATAATTTATTACCGATTATTAACCCGTTGGTACAATTATTAAATATTTTATAAATTTCTTTATTTATAAATAATTAAAATTTAAAAAATATATTTTATAAATATTTATTATTTATTTCTTTATTTAAATAATAACGTAATTATCAATTAAACTAATATTAAATAAGAAAAATAATAAAATGATAAATTAAATTGAATAAATATAATAGTAAATTATAACAATAAAATATATACAAATTACAATAAATGTGAAAAATATCCCAAATTTAAAATGAAAAAGCTAGATAAAAACTAGCTAAAGTCCTGGGCGTCAGGATTATCCCGCTTGCCCGCATCATCATCCCATCATCATCGCCATCTTGTCGACTGTGACTGGCCCTCAAAGATGGAGATGAGTGGATATGGGAGCGTCTTCCTGAGCTGGAAGATCCAGAAGCCTGCATGTCTCTGAAGAACGTCATGACATCTGCAATGATCTTCTGCGCATCTTCCTGAGCTCAGCCTTTGCCTTTGCTTTCTGCCCTTCTTCGTGTTCTCTGCGCCTCCTCCAGGAGAGCTTAAGCTCTCAATCTCAGCTCCTCCTCATGCTCTCGCCCTGCCGCCTCGCCCAGCGTGAAGAGCTATGCTGCCGCTCCTCGCCGCCGGATCACTGGGCCCGCCGAGCTCATGGTTGAGGGCATGGACACACTCCCTCAAGGCATCATCCCCAGCTGACCCAATGGCGGAGGATGAGGACATACTCTCAGGATGGTACCCCATCCTATACATCGCCCATGGGCCCATACATCCTCCTCATTGGGAGGAGGAGGAATGTGAGCATTGGCCCAACCTCAGCCATTGGGTCGGGCCTACTTCCAGGAGGTCTCTTAAACTCGCTGTAAAGGAAAAAAGAAAAAACAAGTTGTAAGTAATAATTATGACAAATGAAAATAATAATAGAAATTAAGTAAAGATATGTCTAAATTTAAACTTACATAGGTCGCCTTGGAGCGAAAGTCTACCCAGACCTTTCCAGGACCTGCCCCTTGCCCCTTTCGGTGTGAGTCTCCCGAAATAGCTCGCCTTGTGTCCCAGGGTGACTTAACTCCCTCGCTTGCATAAATATGCACAATAAAGTCATCAAAATATAGTATTTGTCACAATTCAAATATAGTAAATGTTATTATAAAATGTAGAAACGGTAAAGAATTACCAAGCGCTTGGGTCCCTCCTGGTGCTTGCCCACAATGTGCAATGACCCACCTTTCTACGAAGCTTGGTTTGTCTTCCCCTTGCCGACCTATCCTTGAAGGTCGAGTCGCTAGCCCAGGCGCTGCAACTCAGCCAAGGTGGCGTCGTTCACCATGAGCTTCATGTGTCCCTTACGGACATCATGAAACATATCCCGCATTCACTTGGAGGACCTAATCCTCCAAGCCCTCTTCAGTGGCTCATGCTCTGGTCTCAATATAGAATGTTTTTGCATAAACAAATTCACAACACATTAGTGATTGTATATCAAGCATATAATTAAATAATGTAAACATATTTTTTAACAAAAGCGAAACAATCATATAATTACCTTCCACTCTTTCCACCACGACTCCTTGACATTTAGGAGGGATGTTAGTCCATGTGGGCCCGGATGGTTATACCAACTCTGGATAACCTCCGTGATCCTATGGTGAGCCGGCACAAATGAGAGAAAACTATTACATAAATAATCAAAAACCAATCAAAATTACTCAAATTTCATAAGCAATTTAATTTTAAAATGTAATAACAAACATGTTTCAACTTACCTATCTTTACCCAACCTAATCTGCCAGCGGCCATCAAGCCCAAGTGGCCTGCATCTGGAAAGGCCTCCCATCGGCGTTCCATGCCTATGACCCCGTCGAGGAAGGAGGAGTCTGGTCAGATGCGGTTGGAGTCAGGGCAATGATAGGGCTAGCAGTGGTAAGGCTAGGGGAGAGGTCGGTAATGCGAGTGGGCTAAGTGTGAATATGGGAGGGGTGGCCCATACCCAGGAGTCGGCATCATCCGAAAGCTTGGGTGCTAATGGTTGGACTGAGGTAGAGGTAGTGGAAGGGGAGGTGGTGGAAGGGACGGCTGAGGTGAGGTGGTGGGAGGGATGATGGCTGAGGTCGTGGAGGTGGTGGGAGGGGCCCTGGCTGGGTGGTGGGTACACCGCCTTCCAGGTCGGCCTCTACCTCTACCAGCCATACTGAAACAATTAAAAAATAATCCACAACAAAACATTAATTAAATCAGGAAATTTCAAATAATTGCATAATAATATTGCATATAATATTGAACACCTTAGTTAATCTAAAGTGTTGGACCGTTTTCATCATCACTCTATTGTTGATCACTAAGTGACTCATCAGGAGTACTATCACTTGTTTCATCTTCATGATTTCTGATTGGGTGGTTACTTGTGCATTCGATTAAGTCAACTTCCCTAGTAGTCAATGAAGGGGTTTTCAAGTTGTCTCAGAGAGACCCGCCCTTAAGGATGTGGATCATCCACTTGATACGCATCTTCAAAAGTTCTTCCTCTATCTCAATCATACCTCTTGGTTTGATCTTATTCACAACCCTCCACTTGACCTACTTTTCCCAGGATAAGACATATAATATACTTGTCTGCATTTTGGGCTATAATAAATGGATCATAACTTCTATATCTTCTGTGTGATTGATTTCAATAATTTTGTAATTGTTGTGTTGATGTGTCCTAGTTAGTCGGTTGGGTCATACCATTCACATTTGAATAGGACACATTTATTTGTGAGGTCACCTACGTACTCAAACTCAAGGATTTCCTTAACAACACCATACCAATCACATCTTCGTCCCCAGTATCGCCTTTAACACAAACACCAGGATTGTCATTTTTTTGCACCCAATCAGCTGTGTGAAACTTGTACCCATTAACGTAGTACATGGGCCAGCTCATAACTTTATTTTTTAGGCCCCAAGCTAGATTGAACAAATGGGGACATGTTACACCATTATTTTTGTTATGAACCTACGTACATAAAGTTTGAAATGTCAAACTTACTTGTATCAAACAAAATTAACATAATAATATTTTGGGTTTCATAATCTTAAACAAACGGACTTACATGTAATCTAAACTAATCCCGAAATTGTTCAAGAGAATCTTGACCGTGTCGTTGCTCAAAGTATCTGTTGTTGAAAATATATTTTACGTTATATTTTATATATGCATAACATTACACTCACTCCTACACAAAAAAATGTCGTAAAAAAAAAAGACTTACAATTGAATGGTTGCACTTCGTCACAATTTAGCAAAATATGTAAGTGTGCGGAATTCCACTCCTTAGAAGTCACCATCAAGGCATGCTCTTTCCATGCTTTAACCAGGTTGATTGAATATAGACAAAGTAGGTGGAGTAGAACACTCCCCTCCGTTGTCATTACGACCAACTCGAGTTCTCCTAGATTGAACATGTGGCTGAAAGAAAATGAGAGAAATTTGAAGTCTCCTTCGCTAGATAAGCTTGGCATATTGATCCTTCCACTTGAGACCTATTCTTCACGGTTCTTTTAAACCCTCCTATTTCCCTTTCAAATGGATACATCCACCTATATTGAACCGGTCCACACACTCTTGCTTCATATGCCAAATGTATGGGCAAGTTTTCCATTGAGTCAAAGAATCAGGAGGAAAAATTCTCTCTAATTTACAGAGAATTTTGGGAATATTTTTTTCCATGACAAGCATATCATCACACCGAAGAGTAGAAGAGCATAAATCCCTGAAATATTGACTCAGCTTCTGAGTGGCTTCCAAACAATATCAAGTAGCTCTCTGAATGTAATTGGAAGCAAACACTCCATGAACATGTGACAATCATGGCTTTTCATGCCAACAAGCTTACCTTGTGCAACATTGACACACCTACTTAAGTTTGAAGCATAACCATCGGGCATTTTTAACTCCTTAAGCCACTGACAAACTGCTTGTTGCTGATTGGAACAGGGATATTTGGCCTTTGGTTTATAGAAACGACCATCTCTCAGTTCTTGTAAATGCAAATCAGGCGCGTGCAATACTCAGCCAGATCATGCCTTGCCTTGTCGTTGTCTTTGGTTCGAATATCCAACACAGTATTCATAATGTTGTCAAACACATTTTTCTCAATATGCATGACATCTAAACAATGATACACCAAATTATCCTTCTTATATGGCAACTCCCAGAAAATACTTTGTTTGGTCCAATTATGGTATACTCCATAGCCTTGCGCACTACTTTCCGATTTCCGTTATTTTTGGGATATCCTTAACTCGATCCCACATTTCGTGACCACTTAGTTTAACCGAGGCTCATCATGTTCAACACAATTTCTTTTAAAACCATATCTGCTTTGCCTATAGGGATGATCAGAATCTAAGAACCTTTATGACAATCAAACCAAGAGTTCTTTCCTCCATGTTTCAGGTTGAATGCTTTAGTATCGTCCATACAAATCGGGCATGCTAATTTCCCTTGGGTCATTCATCCAGACAACATTCCATAAGCTGGGAAATCATTGATGGTCCACATTAATGCGACTCTCATCATGAAATTCTGCTTAGTTGAAATGTCGTAAGTAAGAACACCCTGCACCATACTCATTCAATTCATCAATTAGGGGTTGAAGATACACATCAATCTTAGCTTTTGGATTTTCAGGGCCAGGGATTATACATGTTAAGAATAGGTAAGGATCTTTCATGCACATGTCAGGAGGGAGATTATAGGGCATAACTACTATGGGCCAACAAGAATAGGGTTTGCTAAATTGGTTATTTGAGTAAATCCATCTGAAGAGAGTCCCAATCTAACATTTCGTGGGTCACAAGGAAAATCAATTTCATCGAATTTTTTCACGCTTCACCGTGCGATGGATGCGTCATCACACCATCATCCCTTTGATTTTCACTATGCCACCTCATATGAGGAGCCGAACTCATTGACGCGTAGAGTCTTATGAGCCTAGGGATTAAGGGCAGATAGTGCATTTTTCTGAGGGACATCCTTATACCTCCCACTTCCACGTCTCTTGGGTTTAAACCTAGGCTCTTAGCATAATTTATACTCAGTCAATGAACTATCATCTTTATAATAAAGCATATAACCTTTCAAGCAGGATCAATCTTTATTTCCTTCAACCCAAGTTTAGAAACTAATTTTTTAGCTTGATAGAAATCTTTTGGAATTGCATCGGGTTCGAACTTAGCTCACTGACCAGTGGTACCTGATCAAAAGAACTTTGGCTTTGATTCCCTTGGACTTAATGGTCAACATTCAAACTGCTAATGACAATTCAGAGTGCACACAATCCTCCCATAAAGGTTGATTGGTAGCTTCTAGTAGACTATAAAATCGAGTGGCATCTTGGTTGGGCTCCTAGATGAAGGCTGAATAACGAGAGCAATTCAAGACCACCAGCATTAAACACCATCTCATGATGCCTAGCTAGGTTATCCTTCCACAACACATTACCCACATCCTGAGTTATATGGATCCCATCTGAACTACATCTAGTTTCACACATACCCACTTGGTTCCATGTGTTAACTACCTCCCCATGCTCAATCCAAACCCAATAGTCAAGTATGAATACCCACTTCTACAAATGAACCTTTATTGTATCGTCATCCAGATACTTCCTACATTTGCACTTATTACATGGACACCTAACTTTTGCTTCATTAATGAACTGTTGTGTTTTACATGACACACTCATAAATTCTTCAACACCATTATAAAAGTCCAACTTAATCCCCCTCTATTAGGATGTCATACATCCATGATCGATTTGAAGGTAACATTGTGCTTGTGATTAACTCTAGACCTACAATTTTTAAAATAGAAAGTTATTACTTTCAAAAACAAATTCAATTGCTATTTAAATTTTTTTAATCACAGTTACTTTTATTTAATCTGTTTTCATACAAAAAATATTAACAAAATTATCTCCTCTTAAATTAGGAGCTTCCATCATTACATATTTCAGTCAATACAATAATTATAAATGTTATTATAAAGATTGACAACATAATAAATATAGTGAAACAGTCATTTGAACCCACCTTTTAAAAATTATACGTCTATGGTTGTATTGGCTGAAATATATGGATGGAAGAAATTTACAAAGCGTTCTTGTTTGAAACATGGATATTTATTATTTTTTAAATATAACGGGGCTTCTATTTTAAAATCAGAGTGTAAAAGCACATGGCTTTTAGAAGGATTATTCAAGATATAAAAAGACACTATCCAAGATTGTGAAGTTTGCAATGATGACATTGAAAGACATGTAGCACCTGAGGATTATGTACATTTGTTTAAGGTGTACTACAACTTTCAAGAAAGGTACATAATCCTCAAGTGCTACAGGCCTTTCAGTGTCATCATTGCCAACTTCACAATATTGGATAGTGTCTTCGTTATATGAATAATCCTTTCTGAAGCAAAAGGAAGGTAACGTGTGGAAGCCATGTAGGAGGGAAGGCTATTGTGCGCAAGGGAGGGCTATGCATGGAGGCCATGCAGGATGGAAGGCCAAAATCTTGCATTGTGCGAGCTTCCCAATGCCAACCAGGATGCGACGCGTGGCCTGGACTTTTTAAATAAAATCGCACTATGTGAGCTTTTATGTTGCCAATTGCGTTGTGACACGTGTCTCCTTTCTAACGTTGAGACGATGGCTCACAGAATTCCCTTCACGTGTTGCACATGTAAAACCGATAAATCATGACTATAATATCGCTTTATGCGAGATTTAGGACACCATACTTAGTATAATTTTCTCCCAAATCTCATATTATGGCTATTTAATCTTCTAAGCTCCATATTAAAATCAATTCCCCTGATTATAACTTATTTTTTGATTAAAAACAAAAAAAAAGGTATGTGCTCATTTGTGTCATTATTTTGATAACTTAAAAATGATCTTTTATGTTTTTTGATATATTTGTGTAAATTTTTTTTGTAAAAGTATAATCTATAGAAAAAAGTTCAAAAATATTTTTTTTTAGAAGTTATAATTTCTATCTTCTATACAAAAAAGAAAAAACTTTAATTTATATCTTCTGGATAAAAATTTTTATAACATAAAAAATATGTTTGAGAATAAATGAAAATATTTTAATATTACGTCTAAACATAAAAACAACCTTTACTTTTTCAATCTTATTCAAAAAGATTTTTTTTTCTTTCTAAAAGGTCACCCAAACCGGCCATATATCACAATTGAGCATTATTTTATAGTGAAAAATATTTTTTGTTATTATAGATAAATAACTAAATAGTTGATAAGCAGGTTCAACCATAAACAATGAATTTCTTAACTGTAAATCCTGCTTTGATTATGATTGTTATCTAATTTATTATATATGATGAATATGTTGGTCCCTAAGAATCTGTTTCATGTTCGCCACTCCTTTAAACATTCTAAATTAAGCTAAATAAAAAGTTATAAAACCCTCCAGTGTATGTATGAAGATTAGTCATGTACAAACGTATATTATGTTGCTAAAAATATGTTTTTTTTCAATTGATTATGAATATGATTGTTCTACCTATATTCTTTACATCTTTTTCTTCATTGATGGCGCCACTCGCAGAACAGCCATCACTTCCAAATCGTTACCACTAATTATATTGTGTGTTTATTATCTACGCTATTAATCCATCAATCAAACAGCAGCAGCAGGGTTCTACTGTGCTTAATTACTTTAATTTAGACTTTGAAAGTGGTATTTAACATAACATAATAACACAATGACATAAGAAGCTTAATTTAAGTGGTACACAAGGAATATGGTAGAATTAGGTGGTGAAATTTTGGCCCCTCGCTTTTTAATGAGAAGAATATGGAGGAGAGCAAACCTAACCACGAATTGATTTTCTTTGTCATATACTTTGATTAATTACCATGACAAACTTGACCTCAGCCAATCAAATTATTCATATACCTTTGACAAGTCCAGCGGTGCATGGACATGTGTTGGACATCAGTTGCAATGCGAGACAGAAATATTATTTTTGAAGGCTTGGCAGTCAACTTCTTCCTGGTGGAAAAGGAATCATACCTAACTGATCATGTTAGAAATATAAAGGACTTGCATTTGCCCTTTAAGTTTTGGTAATAATATCCTATTCCTATAACTTTAAGCAAGCTAAGGTTGACATATATATATAACAAATCGTACTAATTTCCATTCAGGAATTGGCACTTGAATTAATATAGCATGATAGTAATTTAATTTTCTCTAACTAGTGCTCTAAGAAATTAAGAACAGTAAATTTTATATTGAAAAATGAATTTTTTTTAATTAAGTTTCTAATATGCTGAATATATTAAAAAGCTTACTAGTTTTTAAATTTCTTAAATGAGTGTCCCAACTCCCAATGACACAAGTTAGAAAAATCTTAATTATTTTTTATTTTGCATCCATTTAAAAAGAAAACCATTATTTCTGTGCCAGAAAAGACAAATCAAAATAATTAGGTAAAGGAGATCATGATTCTTGAATATATTATATATTTATGTTCTAGGTAAGAATATTTCCTTATTACTATGATATGGATTGTAGACTAGTAGCAGACTTGTATTATGCACTTCTCTTTAGGCAATACAAACTCCTTCCCTAATCCCTTTCCAGGCTTATTTAGCATTATCTAGTTTAAATATGTTATTCCAACATGCAAAAGTGGGTATCCAATTAGGATATCCACTCCATCACCATTAGATGTGATAATGGTTTTAATTTTCTCCACTCATCCATCACATCCAAAGGTAATAGAATATGGAATTGGGAAAAATGGAAAACGTGATTATTAACTTTACGAGGCCAGGACTAGCAGATTGATGGCAGAAGAAAGGGTTCGCAAGGTCTTCCATGGCAGAGAACAGTCACCAAGAACTACGAAGGAGGTTGCGAAGAGAAGGATTATTGCGGAAGCTAGAGAGCGTGAAAGAATACAACTGGTACCATAACAGAATATGGTATTGGGAAAAATGGAAAACGTGATCATTAACTCTACGGTTACAGGCTTTATATATAATGAGGTAAGACTAACTAGTTCTAGACCAACACACTAACTCTGGTTAGTCCTAGTAAAAAGTGATGGAGTAGGTATCCCAATTGGAGACTCACTTTTGGGTGTTAGAATAGCAATGTTCTATCCAATTTACTTGCATGCTTGAACTTCCCTTCAAGTTGAAATAAAAATTCTTGCTATTGCTTTTCTCCACATTGAAATTAATTAATTAGTTAAAAAGGAAAGGTCAGCTCTGTCCTCTGCTCCCCTTCCGGAGCCTGTACTTACGATAATATATATTTTCTAGAAAGTAAATAATTCCTCTTTAAAATGTAGTTTTCAGTTCATGAAGCAATTAAGTTATTGGTAGTTTATGTTGTCTTTCTCTCCTCATTTCCCTTCCTTATGCTCTTCCTTGCAAGAGAGCAGTTTTTACAACCCTTGATGGCGGAATGAAGGCAGCTGATTGAAATTTGATATACAGAGCCCAAGTTTATAATTATTCATTCGTGCCATTAATTATTCAAACCGGAATATATAGATATATCATATGTTTCAAGTGTGCAAGTTGGCTTGTAAATTAGACCCTCATGTCTCTTCTACTGATACAGGAAGCGTAACTATAGCTTCTCTTATTTTTCCTTATAGAGTTTTATCCGAGGCAAGAATTTTATGCAAACCAAATACTTCAACATAGGGAAAATTAAGTAACATATTAGAAAAGTAAAAAAAAGAAAAAAAATTGAAAGCCAAATTTTAATTCACCCGAAGAACACTTATGTAAATGTTGAATGAAAAATGATAATGACATTCAAACTGAATTTAAGGTTTGTCTCGAATTTATGTACAAAAATGTGTCTTCATATATAAATACGTACATTATGTAAATGCACATATATATCTTTCATATTTATATAGTCTATATATGCATGAATTTTTAAGTTGTAAGAAGAAGCAAACAATAGTCTGATGAAAGCATGTATAACACAGCATAATACAACCTCTTTCAAATTAAATATTACGATAGCTCATGCATAATGGGATCCTCATAAAATAGTTCAGGCCAATTATAAGATGATGTTCCTCCATAGCTGGAAGTGCTGCTGCTGGCATCTCCTGGGTTGCTAGTTGAGGTCCCTGTCATATTTAGTGGAATAGATGAAGCTGCAGGAGATGTTAGAGTAGTCCAGGGAGAGGCATCACCAGTGTGATCCCCTTGACCCATCACTGTAAAGTTAGTTCCTTGACCCTGCTCAGTATTCAAACATGATTGGGAAGTGAAAGAGACTTGTGGGTCTAAAAAGTCAGATAGCATGCTTGAGTGGTGGAGTGGTTGGGAGCTAGAAATTGTCCCATGAGAAAATGAAGCTGGATTATGATCCTGTTGTGGAAAGTCCATAATCGGGTTATTGTTGTCTTTGACATTATTAGTGATTGAATTTAACAAACTGAAAGCTTCCATGTTTGTTATGGCATTTTGGTCATAGGAGTTGGTACTAATTATGGTACTTAAGGAATTGGTGGATTGGAGCACATAGTGAAGGTGTTGAAGCTTTGCCAACTGAAGTGCCTCTGCTTGTAGCCTCACAGCCTGTTCATCAAAAGATTGGTGATCCATAAGGTCTGTCATGTTGGCCAAAGCTAGCAGATATGGCAAGCTTGAAAGAAGGTCAGTTCTTGGTTGGTGTGTCATCGGATCAAAACCCATCTGAATCAACCTTTTCTTTAAGTGAGTGTTCCAGAAATTCTTGATCTCATTATCTGTCCTTCCTGGAAGATGGGTTGCAATTGCTGACCATCTATCAAGAACCATATGCATAGAGGTCAGTAATAATTAACAGTTTAAGGGGAGAAAAAAATACAAACAAAACTCTGGGAAATTTAAGACTCTGTAGATTTTAAGATGGGATACAAATGGGTGAAAATTTCATGAATTAGCTCAATATATATAATTATTTACAGAGCTCAAACATAAAGTTTTAACCCTCAATTTTACTCTCATACCAAACACAGGCCCTTAAATTACTTCAATCAAGTAGAATTAAAAGTTTGAAACTTCCATATCCATTGACCATCTCCCCTCAAAAGCAAGGAATTAATAGCAGTTCAAAGAATAGTGTCGTTCATAAATAATTTAGTTGGATAACAATTGCATGGATAAATGAAACCTCCTCCCAACAAAAGAACAAGAAGAAAAGGGAGGAAGTAGGAAGTGAAAAGTACTTGTTTCCAAGGATGGAATGTAGATGCAGAATTGTTTGCTCCTCTTCTTGAGAAAATTTGCCCCTCTTAATGTCTGGCCTTAAATAGTTTGTCCACCTTAGCCTGCAGCTTTTTCCACATCTGTTAAGACCTGCAAAATTTGCGACCAAATAAATGAATGAGGAAACACTGAAAATGGGTTAAGAGAGATCTATATTTGTTCCACTATTAATTTACAGAACTATAAAATTATGTAGCCAAGTACCTGCTAACTTAGGGAGAGCCCTCCAACTTCCATGGCCATGTTTCTGAATGTAATTGACTAACTTTTGATCTTCTTCAGGAGTCCAGGGTCCTTTCTTAAGGCCATTTTCATCGCAGCATGGGGACCTTCCCATTTTGTGAAATGATTTAAAGCAATTAACTCTACTACTTTTCTTTTCCTCTGCCACTGCCAAATTAGACAAAGGGATGGGGTTCACTATTTATATGCATTATTCTTGCTTGCTATACTTGAATGTCCATTTAAATATTGTTTTCACAATCTTTATTAGGATTTGGGCCATTTTGACCTGGTTAGAGCAGGAAAAACAAAATTAATATTTCATGCCTTGGCTAGTGCACCCTGCAATTTATTACTGCTATACCCGCGCACCATTTTAAATATTACATAATAATTAGTCCTATAATGTGGCTACCTACTTGATATATATTTGATGAAGGATAAGATTTCAGAATGTATTTATAAATCCTGTACTATAAGGTTGCGAGAAACGAAGAGAAAAGTTATTAATCACATAATTTTCCAAATGTTTGTGTATCTGTACTGACTAAATATACCCCAGATAAATTAATAATATTCTATATGTTCTTATAATGAATATATATATTTCTATTCTGGTATACAGACATGGCTTCTCAATTAATAATAAGCACAATAATTAACAAGTTACACTTTTACTGGATTAATCAAAATTTTAATTTTAAAAAGATATCATTTTTTAAAAGATATTATAATTAGTTACTCATTGCACTAGTAGTTGAGAGACTAATAATAGGGATAAATATGGTTCCTGTTAAAAAAAAATGATTTTAATCTGAACATTTTTAAAACTCTGATTTTAATTCCTATAATTTGTCTATCACTATTAAATGCTAAGCTAGCTAACAAAATATCATATTATCTAATCTTATATAGTGGTCATTAAGTCCTACGTGGCATATCATAATAATATATGTCAAAATTCTACTGTAAAATGAGCTAATAGGTCCGACAAAATGGATTAATGGGTTGGATCTAAAGGGTCATTGAGCGAGGGTTATGACACATATGATCATGATATCCCACATACAACTATTGGTCATCATATCAATTGTATAACGTGATTTTCTATTAGCTTGCTTGATATTTAACAGAGACAGACTGATTACATAGACTAAAACTAAATAATTTTGAAAATATTTGAATTAAAACCAAAAAAGAAACAAATTACAGAGATCTAACCAAAACTCACTTATGTTTCGGAGAAAAAAAATATAGTTAAGGCATTATTACAATGCTTATGAAATTCTCCTGATCAAAATATTATAAAAACCTTGCCTTGATAAGTTGAATTTAATTTAGACACCTTGTCAATTAAAATTTTTTTATGTAAACATTTAATCATATATTGTCCTATCAATAAAACTTATTTGATTTAATTGTCAATTATCTTAAGAGTCTTACAAATTTAAGTATATGATTGGATAATAATATAAAACTTTAGTAAGAGCTTTAAAATTAAACTCTAATTATTTAATATTTTTTATATAAACTATCAATATTAAAAATCTCGGGTCATATCAATTTACTATTGGAGAAAAACTTACATCACACTAATTTTTATCTGCAAGACTCAAATTTATAATTATTCCAAAAAAATAAATATTACAGCAATTAAACTACCAAAGTAGTGGCCTTAGACTTTCAATAATGTAATAAAAAGTCTGATATCCATGAGAGAAATGAGGACAATTTGGTAATTACGGGCTAACGATTTCTAATTTCAATCAGTTCAATAGGAGGAGACTTTTAAATTAGGTTGCATAACACGTGTTGAATAGAGGATTCTCGAGGGAACCTTTCCCATGCACGCAAACAGGAGGTTATGTCGTCCCTCTTTTTCGTCATGGTTTGCATGGCATCAAATGACTCACGTCCTCTCTTGTTGGATTTCATGAGCTCTAAGCCCCATGGGGAATCATTCACGTACTAAATAATACTATGAAAGTTAATATCAGAATTATTATTGTCTCTTATTGTACTAAATCAAAACGTTACCACTTTATATGAATAAAGACAGTTATAGACAAAGCAAACGTAGAAGATATTTTCTTTTAAGATTAAAAAAGAAAAAAAATACTTTATTTTTATTTGAGAGACCAAATCTAAATAATTTATTTTAAAATAAAAGTATATATTTTTTAAATAATTAGTTATGCAATAGCAAAACCAATGTTTAAATGGTTTAATTAATTTGACACTTATTCTATTTAAATACATCTTGAATTCAATTCTAGTGAATTGAGAAAAACAAGTATCAGAGGAGCTTTACTCCAAAAGTGGGTCAATCTAACTCAAATCAGATTGTTGGAGTAGCTCTACAATAAAATACCTGACACATGTTTCTTATAAGAGATTGATTGTGACATACTATTAGTGTAAATACTAATGAGTTTTACAATATTATCTACTCACATATTTTTATTTGTAAAACTTTTAAATTAATATATGACTAAATCAAATAATTTTGTTAATGAGACAGTATATAATTGAATGTATGTATAAAACTTTTACAATAAAGAGTCAATTTAGAAGTAAAGAGATATAATTGTTAAAACTAATGATTAATCGGTTCAAGTGATATCTGACAATTGTTCCTCTTAAAACCTTGACTCCGAGTATTTTGAATAGAAAAACTAGTTCAATAGACTCGGCATATACCAACATTTTAGTGCCTATTATATCTTATTATTAATGTCAGACACATGGTAAAGCACATATAGGGGCGGCAGATTGGAACCCAAATTTGAGGAAGGGATGTGGCGAGAAGAGCCCAAACTAAATGACAGGAAACCTAGACAGATCAGTTCAGTAAGTTGAAATGATGGGACCATTCATTTATTGATAATGATAACTCATTAGAGTTTAATTTATGTAGTGTTTTGCTTCATCTAAATGACTCTGTGAAAAGAGAGAGGAAGAGGAATCAGTCGACTTGGCTTCTTTAGTTTAATCTTCCGGTAAGATTACATTTACAATATAATCTTTGTTCATCAGCATTGAACAGGCAATCAACACACACCAAACCACATGCATCTGTTTCAAGGCCAAGCTAGCACGTAAAAAATATACACACATGATACACGACTTTAACTGAATATATCTAAGCAGGCAAAAGAAAACAAATCTATCGAAGTCGTTGAAAATAGATACAGCTATTTGGTTAGATAAACTGTAGCAGTGGAGAGCCTCCAGGTTAAAGAGCCGGACAAAACCAAGGTTTAATTTGTAGTAGAGATAGTTCATTGTCTGAAAAGGACGTAATTGATGTGACTCATTTGACTCGGAGGGTGGTGCAGTTAGAGACGTGGAGGACAATTTGGTGCATCAAACACCCAAATCTGCACCAATTTTTTTGTAAGTCATTCTTTGCACGTTTAACCTTCAATATAATGGTAACTTTTTGGTCCAGATTGTCTTCATGCACCTTGTTATCTTGCAAAAATTCTTAGTCGTAGTATCCTCCTGCATCATAACAATACAAAATAAAATGCAATCGCTTAGTTAGTACAAATTAAGTGTATCAATTAAAAGTTGAGAAATGTGATTCACAATGTATCGGCCTAGTTTTAGCGTGTTTCTATATATGAATTGAATGCAGGGCTTAAGTAGCTCTGTAGTTGGCTATTGGCAATTGGTTCCTTATATGTATCCAAATTGAAAAAGACCAAGTGATTCCAAAAGCCATAAAAAAATATATATTATATTTTGGTTAAAGAAGTTTTCACAATTCCAAGAAGCTACTAACATGTAATGCAAATATGTCGTGGCCCTTCTTGCTTCATATACAAGATTGACATTTTCTAACCTAATTCTTTTTCAATTTACTTAATTAAGTGTCAACATCCATATGGAACAGCAAAAGGAGTCAATTAGAGAGGGCTTTTTTTTTTCTCATTATATAATTATATAATAATTAACAAATGTTCATATCCAGATTCTTGTTCATAAAACGGAAAACCTCGTTTTCTTCTCCTTTCTTGTTGCACTTTGTCAGTAAACGGTTCATACACACAAAAAAAGTTTGATCCTTCAGCCAAGGCATCTTGTCCGGAACTACAGTTTGTTAAATATGAGACAAAATATACGGTGATGTAAGATCAACTTTATAATTTCAATATAATATCTCCTTTGAATTCAGTGTGTCAGCTAAACAACTGATTTGCTTGCTGTAATGGGTTTCCAACCAATACATCTTTAAAAACAGACTTCGAGGCCACCTACTTATAATCTATATATGTAATTATGTACCACCTCAATTTTCATATGCATATATATATATATATATATATATATATATATATATATATATATATATATATATATATATATATAGATGTGTTATCTTCGTCCCTAAAAAGGGCTCTGCTGCCTTGCTTGAAGGACAATCTTCTACCAATGATTTCAAAATCCGTATCTCTTTCCTTCTAAATTTTGACAATACCTTGGGAAGCCTACCTCGTCATAATCGGAGTTTGAACATTTGACCATTTGATCTTGATGATTCTAATAATATGTTATAAAATTATCTTTCTCAAAATTTAAACTGATCAATAGAAATATATAAATGATTTTATATTTTAATAATATTACAAAGGTGCTAATGAAATTAAACTCCTCTCAAATATCCTATTTTTGTTTTGGGTGCAATAAAAGTTTGAGAATGTTTTTAGAGCAAGGAAAAAATAGTTGTTTTATATTATTTATTATTTAATATATAAGATATTTCATTAAAGAGAAATGTTAGGTGTACAATATTTTTTTATAATAAATTTATATTTCTAGTTTATAAAGACATATGAAGACAAAATAAGTATGAGGTCTATGTGCCTCTATAAACTAGAAGTGTAAACTTATTATAAAGAAAATATTATGTACTAAACATATCTTTATCAAAAATGTAAAAAAGTAAATACAATAACAATCTACAAAATTAATGATTCAAGTAACAAATGGTATAAAGTAATTTTTTTTTTCTTTGCTCCATATCTAAGAATTCTTCAAAAGAAATTATCCCCAATTCTAGTGCCACGGCAAAGATATGTCCAATTTGGTAGTTGCTAAACAGACTTTAATTTGGTAATAAGAAAAACATAGCGGCACGACAAATATAGCATATATATGAGTTTCGCTAATTAATTTGAGAATGATCTTCAAATTAATCGACGCGTGATGAGGAAGTGCATGGTTACCAGTTTACATGTTCTGCTTTGGTTCATGTATATATATATTTGAGTAAGCGTATAACATTCTTTTGGGTCAATGAGTAATTGCAGAGTTGAATTTGGGTAAGTGACGAAGAAAACGAAAGTGGTGGCCTTGATTACAAATTAGGCTAGCTCTATTGAGTTAACTTGTGTAGTGTCTCACTGATAACCTAATCATGACCAATAGAAAACTTGGTTGACCATAATTTGGCCCATGGGGACGTCAAACTTTACAAGGGTCTTACCAAATTCAGTCAAGCTAGCTCCGTGTCAGTGTAGATAGGGGATTATTTCAGTAAGAGTAATATTACACATTTATAAAAAAAAATTATAGAATCTTTGATAGAAATCATAATAATTATTGGATGAAATAAAATGATATGACTCAGTGATTCATAAAAAAAGTAACAATTAGGACACATCATTCTGGATATAAAACTTTCGACAAGTTTTTTGTTGTCTAGCATTTTCCTTTCTATAATTATAATTGTAGTGACCTTTTACATAATTAATATATAAAAATTATTTAAGATTTGGATGTATTAATGTAAAAGTAATTTTATAGTGTATTTTCCTTGGATTATATGAAAAAATTGCATTTAATTTGTATATCCAATTACTAACAAAGGTATAAAAATCATTTGTCCATATATTATATAATATTTTATACTAGTGTTTATAAGGGTAAATGATTTATCAGTGATTTTCTTGTGAATCTAATTCATGAAATTTTTACCTCTATTTTCACTCTTATACCAAAGTCACCATTGAATAGGGTTTGGTAAATCATCATATATAATTCTAAAATAATTAACTTCTTATAACTAAAAGCTTCAAAAAGATATTTATAATAATGAGTTGTTTTTTATCTTAAAATTGATTATTAGTTTTTAATTATAACCCATTTTCTAATTTTTACCAAACATATATATTTGATTCTTGTTTTTTTTTTCCAAAATAAAAATGTTTTGGTGCGTTTCCAACACACACCTGGTTTAAGAAAATTAAACTATTGTTCCTATACAGGGTAGAATAGTTTGTAGGCTTGGAATGAAGTTAAGTTCACCCTCCATCCATGAATGGCATATATGACCAAGTCATTAATGAATGGTTACTACTAGGGCAAGGATTATGAGATTAACGGACGTGGATCATGGGCGGCCCATAATGGTGGCAAGGATAATGACCATGATGGTTGGGAAATAATGGTGCCTACTTCCACATAGTTGATGGTCAATGCCATCAGCAGTTGAATTTAACTACATTTTTAACTGGTTAAATGAAATCAGATATGTGGCTGAACAGTCATACACACACACACGCACACACACACACACACACACACACACTATCATCTCACAGTCTCCCTTCTCCCTCCCCACCTCTACCATCACTCCTTTATTCCCACTACCACCATCACCAACAACAACTGCCTAACATCATGGTTGGCATAGGACCCACCCCTCCTCCTACCCAACCCCCCAACAACGAGTGGTAATGAAGAAGAGGTTATTGATTTTGCGAGGATTAGACAGATCTACATGATCTATAGAAGGAGGGTACCTTGGTTATCTGCTATGCCAAGCCATCCTTTTCTTAATCTTGTGAGTGCCTACCTCATCCGCTTCAATCGAATCTACATCGCATTCGATTGCCTCTTCTTCGCTCCATCGTCCCACTTGGCTCCACTTGCTTCTCCGTGGGCTCACGGATCCACCTTCTCGTCGGGCTCACTAGCGCGGACCCGCTCCTTGCGCTTTGCCTCTTCTTCGCACCGTCATCCCCCACTACCAACAGAAGAAGAACCATCGTAAGTGGCAGCAATGTTGTTGCTTGTGTTGCTACTTATGTTGTTGAAGAGCTCAGAAGGTTATTGTTGTGGTTGTTGTTAGGGGAGCGGGTGACTGTTGTTGTTGTTGTTGGTGGTGGTGGTGGTGGAAGGGGAAGGTGAAAGGAAATTCAGTCTTCCTCACTCACTCACCCATTCATGAGGAAAGAGGAACTCTAGATCTGGTTTGGATTGGATTAACTGGGATTGTATCATATGTTGAAATGTTGGTTAATGTACCGTGTTCCTGTTTCTGATTAGGGAGGAGGAAGGGTGCGACAGAGGTTGGGAAGTAAGGGAAGGAGACTGTCAACTAAGAGGAGGAGGATGGTTTAGCCACATTATTTTTTCTTTTAGCCACTTTTTTGAAATGTAGTTAAATATTAACAGCACCATAGCCATTGACTGGAACTGATGTGAATCCACCTGAAAAAATTAGCATGTCGGTGAGTTGCCTGGTCTATGACCTCGAGGTGGGTCACGAGATTGAGCAAGGAGGGAGCTAACAAGCTCAAATAAGTCCCAAGTGAGAGTAAGTTGGTCATCCTTTGGTCTTGGACAAGAGTCAAGAGGTAACCAGTCCACAAGCCCCCTAGTCTCGAGCTTGAATATTGGGAGAACAAGCAAGGGAGCCTAAGGGTCAAAGCCTAATACCAACTGGTCCACCAACATTAAGAAGCCAACAAATTAATTAATAGCCTTGATTGTTTTTTTTTTTAAAAAAAAACTACTCAAAAAGATCAAATTACGCTTTGATGACTAATTAAAAAAATTGATTATAATCTAATAAACAAGATAGTAAGAGAGAGAGAGAGAGAGAACATACAACTACTCTAAAAGATTAAATTACGCTTTGATGATTAATTAAAAAATTGATAATTGTCTAATAAACAAGATAGTGATAGAGGGATGAGAGAAAGAGAGAAAACATAGTAAAGATAAAATAAAGTTAGAATAAAATAATTAATTTTATGTTGGAAGTCTAAAACAATAAATAATATGAAAAAGCTCATCTAGAGGTTTAGGTAAAGATGTAATCTAAGCTTTCGTAGGCCATAGGGTGAATTTTAGCTAGAAATAAGCTCAAACAATTTTTTTTTCTCATCTTTTGTCTTGTGTCTTTTATTGTATTTGTCCATAATACAAATTTTTTTTCATTAGTTCATAGGCCTTACATATGTGTTTTTTACAAAAGTTTTTTTTAAAAATCTTTTCTTCCTTTTTAGAAAAAAACAATAATTGATTTTCCATTTTATTTGTCTTAGTTCAACTTTATTGTATATATTCAAAAAATAAAATTTAAAAAATCTTTTTTCTTTTCTTCTCACAGTCAAATGTTTTGATTTTGTATTTCTTGACAAAAAATAATCAAAAAATAAAAAAAATTGATTTGCTTTTGATGAACTAAATTAAGTTAGCATCTCCATTAGAATTCTTAGATTTCTACCACCGGGTTACAACACATCTTTCTCGTTATCTTTATCCAAAAGCCAATCTTCCAGCACTCATAAATGGTCATTTACAAAAAAAAAAAAAAAAGAAAGAAAAAACTCTTGAGCCTTTTTAGAATAATAGTCCTTTTAAGTGGAATGAGCCAAATCAAGCTTGCAATTGCCATGAGTACAAAAGCACATCATTGAAGATTGTCCCATTTTGTAGAATGCTAGTCGAAAACCCATACTACACACACGGAGCACACAAAATTACTTTCCTTAACGATACATCATAATATTCCTTAACAATATTATTATGGTTTAATTCTACCTATGTGCAATTCACAATTCATAAATTGCACATGAATCCTCCATGCATGTCGTTGCATAAGTTCTCCATTTATGATTTTAAACACAAAGAATATGTATTGCTCAAACTATTCATTGTAACGATTACGATATACATTCTTCCCAATTTAATTGTAAGACACTACTCAATAGATACAACTACAAAGCCTTTATCAATTTAATTATAAGAAATTTCTCAAAACACACAACTACATGTATCTTAAAGACACAAAAGATGTGTTTTTTTATTGGATCAAGATTTAACTTATGTTTTTATTGGTCTATTTTTTTGTAATACCCCACAAAAAAAAATTGGCACTACCGGTACACCCATAGGGGTGCACCATAGGCGCACCCTTTACATCTTAATCCACCATCCCTCTTTCTTTCCATGGACAGCACCACCTCGAACGCTTCTGTCCTTTTCTTCTTCTTTCTTTTTGTTCTTTCTTTCTCCATTCCTGCATGCTCTCTCGTGTCCAGCCACTCTCCGCATCCAACCACCGTCGTCGCCACTAGGGATGCTTCTCCTTCGTTTTTATCTTTCTCTTCCTTGCACTGTCACGGTTCTCTCTCTAGAAGAGAAAACAATAGTGACCGCGTGATTGAGGCGTTCTTTCCGTTTTCCTTCCTCTTGGAGTAGCGGGTAAGCCTTAATCGTACCTTATTGGATCTCTGAGCTCTCTATAAGGTGTTAGTGGTAGATTCAGGAGCTTTTAGGAACCCTAAGTTATAGATTTTGGGGATTTTAGGATTTAGAGCTGATTTATGTTAATTGGTAACATTGTTAGCTCATATATGTTATTGTTGGCTTGTTCCTAGTGTTATTGATCAAATAAACCGAACAATTTGGTGGCTTTAGGAATAGTCTTTAGTTCTTTGAGAACCATTGTTGTGAGTAGATTTAATATTTATAGTTAATTTCTTAATCTATATATTATTTATGAATGTTATTGAATCCCTATTGTTCCCTGTTTACAAATTTATGCAATTTAAGTATCTAAGAAAATTTATTTATTACTGTTAATTGAAAATAAACATGTTTTAAAGACCACATGAGACAAATAAGATGTTTTACCCAATATTTCAAGAAGAATGATATGGATATGATGGATACATGAATTTTAGAATTTGGAAACTGATTTATGGGTTGAATCCCAATTGTATTGATGGACTGAAAAATGATTGGAATTGAAATATGCTTATAGCAATGCCTATATTTGGTATTTGGATAAACATAATTGGAAAAGTTACTACAATATGAAAATGATTTGTTAATTTATAAATTGTTTTGGGAATGCTTGAGATAGGAACAGCTAACGGCGGCGCCAGGGTCACCTTGACTGATGAGAGTGTTACATGACCATATGAGAATTGTAATATCCTCCCAAGTACAACCTCATCCTTAAGTCATGACATCGTACTCGAGAGTTATTACTTATTAATTAGCGGACCTTTCTTAAATATCTATAGCAAGCTCGATTAATGTGTGTAATAACTAAGCAAAATTCTATTAAAATATATAACAAAGAAACAATATTTATTGAATACATAGTTAAGTACAAAAGGAAGCTCTTCTAAGAGCTTTAATACATATATGTTCTCTATTACATTTACATACATATAACTCCAATTAAGTACAGTAAAGTAAAAACATCAACTACTAAATTCCTACAATCCTTGAGTTCTTTCACGTAGTCGTATAATGTCATCGTAAGGTTCTGGATCAACCTGAAGGCAACACGGGAACACAAAAACACATAGGGTGAGAATTATACAATTCTCAGTAAGGTAACTCTCCAATTACATAATTATAATGTCATCGTCATCACCCCCAACCACTTCGGTTTATCAAGAAAATGTGATCATGCAATATATATTAAAGATTCATTTTAAAGTTCTAAAATCATCCTTCCGAAGTGGTTAGCTTTTAACAATCAATTATTTAGTGCACATATATCATTAAGCTCAAACATATAGTAAGTAATTCTAATCAAGAAATTACATATGATATGATTATGCATATGCTAAATGCAGTGAAATTATCCCAAAGTGACCTGGTTTCACTTATAGCCATAGAAATCAATTCAGTGTATTTTTCTTTTTTCATTGACATAGCAAAGACTTAGTTTATACTCTTAGGTTATACTACATGGTATTTATAGTGGATCACACCACACAAGGGAAATAGACTGCTTATCAAGGCTGAGCTCATTCCTATACGTCATCATCGGACTTCATTTTTTCCTTTTCGAATCTCACAGATCCATTCCTCCGATACGTCTACCGACTCAAAATATCTTTGGGGAATTTCCTTTTTTGCCTTCCCCTATAATATATCTAGGGAAGTTCCTCTTTTTGCCTTTCCCTCATTCAACCTAACTCTTATTTCTGTTTTGTCCATATGTTAGAACATGCACGTTTGAAGTTTATACATTTTCTTTTCTTTTTCCAAATGCATGCATAAAACACATGTAGGCATTCATTTACAATACAATTTCAATCATGCATCATAAACCATTCTTTACTTCTCTAGCATGCATTTATATGTCACAAGTCACATGGCCAAATAGTTAACATCAAGTATTCATGTCATACTAGAACCAAAATGCCATTACATTATCAATTCAGGGTTTAGGTTCATTTCCAGCAATTGAGCATATTTCACACCATTGTAGCACAAATTTATTTGCCTACCAACAATCAATTCAGAGGCTATAAAAATTAGCCAAGACATTTCAATGTGTCCACAAGGTTCCATAAAAATTTTAGAGCAAAAAGAGTTCTCTAACTAAGTTAACAAAATTAGACAAGTTTGGTGCTCAGAAACCACTTAACCTCAATTAAAACCGAAATTCATAATTTTTAACTCTAGCAAATGATTGAATCAATTCAAAATAAAAATCATATTATACTTCAAGATATTTTCAACATGATGCAAAACTTGTTTTGTCAAAATTGGTTTTCTAATATCCTCCAAACATTCCACCAAAATTAATACATCAATATACATATATGATCAACCAATACAATCAAAAGTTTTGAACCAAAACTAATAAAAAAAGTTCAGAATAAATTTGGAAAGAAAAGGGCAAAGAAAACCCTACTTTGGTGGCTTTAAGGATCTTGGCTTCAAGGATATTCCAAGAATGATTTTTCTCACTTCAAGGCTTTCAAACTAACATCAAACCCTCCCTCAGGTAGTAGGATATAAGATATCAAGGTGAGAAATGGTGAGGAAATGAAATTCCAATCGGTTAGTTTGATAGATTATGAGGAGTAGAACAAGTTTTGTGAAGAGAGTTTGTGGTTTTAGTGACTTTGAGCTTAGATTTTTGAAGCTTGAAGTTTGTTAATGGAGGTTTGAGAGGAAGAGCAATGGAAGGGCTATATTTTTTGCCTCTTGGCAGAAAATGAAGATGATAGAGTGATAAAGTTGGTTGTGTTGTGTTTATCCTGAGTTTGGTGATAGTATTTATTTGGTTTCAAGCTTTTCTTTCTTTCTTTTTAAAAAAGAAATGAAATGAATGGTTAGAATTGTTTTCTTGGTCAAAGAATGAATTTTGTCCATCCACTTGGCTCAAGATAAGTGGCTCATTTTAACTTAGGGAGTAAGTAACTTTTTCGGTGTTAAAATTGCATTCGAAATTCTCCTAACAGATGAGATATTGGCACCCAGGTAAAATAACAATAAATGAAATGCAATGATTAAAGCATACTTTTTAAGTTTCAATCATTACCATCCACTTGGCATAAAGTGGTTGGTAAAGGTTACTTGACTACCAAGTAACTTGTACAGTGTTAAAAATTGCACATCAAAACTCTATTGAATGGGTAAAACATCGTACCGGGTAATCAAACATTACCCGAAAATTAATTCTAGGTATAAATTCTCATTCCTAACTATTTCTAACCTCAACCCTTTCTTTTCTCATTTTTGGGTATCTTCGGTCTCAATTCTATGGTTTCAGTTGTCAGGACTGCTGGGGCCCGTAAGATTACTATTCACCCTGGCTCGAATTTTTTTAACACATTCATTGGGCCATCTTCATTGTTGCTAAAGCTATTAGATTTTTGAAATTATGACTAATAAAGCTCAAATTAATTTTTAAATAATTTTTAGGGGGTTAAAAGAATGGTGCATGATGGATGAGTGTAGATTTACGTGTTTGTGGTTTCTAATGGAAGGCGAGATCACATGAGGGAATGAGCCCCGAGTGTGTGATCCTGATGAAATTTCCTTCAAGGCCACTTCCCCATATCTATCTATTGTAATTATGACTATATTTTTACCTTGTTGTTTATACAACTTTCTAGTATTATTTATTTAGTTTTGCTATTATCTTATGTGGGCTATGGATGCTTTATTTACTCACTGAGTTATCAAACTCACTATGTTACCTTCCCTATTTTTCAGATACAGGTGTTGATCCTGGCTTTATGCATTCTCTAGTTAGATGATCTCTATCTATTAGTGGTAAGCTACTTTTGATCTTGTGGCTTATGTGTTTAGGATTGTATCTCCAATGTATCACATAGGGTTTGAGATGTGATTATGTTTTTCTTTAAAACTTATTTGGATGTAATGATTTCTATATTATGTTTTTGAATGAGGATTAAAGCAATACGTTAACTAATGTTTTATGTTTGATTCTCTTGGATTTGGATATGCACATCTACTGAGAAAAATATATTTTAAAATATAGTTATATTTATTTAGTATCCTAATTGTGAGGTTTGCTATGCTATAAGAAAATGTTTTCCACATGTTTTGTATTTGGGGAATCTCATATAAACAAAGGACACTTCTCCGTTTTCTTGGAAAATCCACGTTTAAGGCTTGCTAGGGAACATGTTTCCTATGTGCTAGTTATGGCCCGGATTGGGTGGTCGTGACATCTTTTTTGGGTCAATACTTGTATTTCATAGTTTAGACTCAAAGTCACAACCCATCTATAGTATTGTCCAAATAAAAAACACACATGGTCTAAACTTGGAATTGTCATGAAAGAACTACAATTTTTAAAGTGTATAACAAAAACAATCTATAATATGACAATGAAAGTCTAATACAGTGACAAAACACATATCTATGTTTTACTATGCAATGGAATATACATACCACAATTAATAAGGAGCATTAGCATTCCAAAGTACAAGGATAAAAATAATATTAAATTCTCAAAACATAGGCCCACTGAACAGGACAAGTAGAAACTTCGATGGTAATCTCAATTGAACACTTTTAAACAAAAAAAAAGGAAAAATCTCAAGTGAACACTTGAACTTAATACATACCAATCAAATTCCTATATTACAACATCTGAACTACTATATGACTCGAATACCTTGTCTTCTATTATGCAATAGCCCTCATTAGTTCTCAACCTGTAAATTGAATATGGTTGACATATACACATAGTATTACTTTAAACCACAACAATTAAGAATTCATAATGAGCATATTGTTTAAGAAACATATAGATCATTCATCAAAACACCAAACAACATAAGCTCCTATTCAAGGATAAGTGCATATACTGCCAATGTTCTTTACTATCATTCTCTGAGCTATATATTGAGCTATAAATCAAAATTTAGCATTTTAGTGATAGCAATTGGATAAACAAAATAAAAAATCACCCCTATGAAGTGTGAAGTTGAAGACTTAAAGTGAACCAATTAAATGGTTGAGTTAGAATAATAAATGCAATTATTATTAACTTACATAAAAGCAATTATCACTATTCTTCCTTAAAAGCAATGAAATGGATCCTAGATATTTAAGGTTGACTCAACTGTGATGGCTATCTCAGACTCACAAATCTTCTTTATAAAGAATTCCTTTAAAATTTGTCCATTATTTCTAACAAATTTAATATCCCATAATTAATTAAGAACTGTATATCACAAATTCATATGAGAGGAAATATAACACAACTCAATAGGTATGAAAATCACTCCATAATTGATCGAGATGAGATCAAGAGAGCACAACATATAGTTTGGCTTCTATTGACTAATATATATACACACATCAAGAATCAAATTCTCAATATCAATAACTTCTAAAAGAAATTTGATCCTATAATTGTCTTGCACAACATCATAAGTAGTATATATATATATATATATATATATATATATATATATATATATATATATATATATATATATATATATATATATATAATTGAAAAAAAAAACATGCACACAAGTATGTATGTTAGTGACTTATGTATATCTGAAACTATGATTACATTGTGTAGGTACAAGCATGATCGTATGCATGTATCAAAAGACATCATCATTAATTGACCATGACATCTTATTCTGCTGACCATTTTGTCATCCAAATCTTAGATCCTCTATGTCAAATGCTAGTGCCATCAAAAGAATTGACACACATTAATTTTCATGTTAAACAAAGTTTCTTGAATACATATATTTTCATGTTTAGCAATGATAGAACAAATATCTTCATACAAACTATGGGTCATGGTGGCACATGTGACTAAAATATCATCATGTTCTATAGTTGGTTGGTGAAACATTTTGTGCAGGCAAAGAACATTTCTTCTATATTATCCAAAGTTCCCCAGGGTCAATTAGTTAATTTGTTTTCCTTTTAGCTTTCTAATGTTGAATGTTTTATAAATCAAAGGTCTTAGACTAAAAGGTTGAGGCCATTGTCTGAAATAACTCCTCTCGGTCTTGATACCTACTTGCTTCAAATCAAGCTAGAAAAGACTAAAAAGGTTTTCATGGAGTCCAGAATCCCAAAATCTTGTATAGTATACACTTTTGAACATCCAAGTTATAAGGCACTCCACTGACTACGGCTACTTATTGCTTGATGATGTTTTTTTCTTGATTTTATTCAAGGTAATTAGCCGAATGTTAAGTTTAACAACGTAAAGACTATTATTGCTCCAACTCTACATTAGTCAATCTTGTAATACATCTCACTCTACACGCAGTAGTAACTAAAGATTTTTGTCAATAGAAAACTCAAACACGAGTAAAGGAATATCGAATTCTACATGAATCTATATTTATTGGGCCTAATCCTCATCCCCCTTCAGGTGCAAGTAGATAGTGAAAGTGTTGCTCATATGCATGTGCCTAACTAATATAAACAAATAAGAATCTTATATATATATATAAAATAAAGTCTCGTGCAACAAATGGAAACATACAACAATGACATTTGAGACATATTGTAACTTCTTTGTCAAATTTAAACATCTTTTTCCATATCATATTTAGTCACATACATAAGATTTGAGAATGAAATGCCTTGAAGTTGGAAAGGAAAAATCAGTTAGTTTTACCCAACGTGAAACATTGTGTTAGAACAATGTAATTAATTTTCTTTGTGATTCATTCAATAGGTTAGAACATTGTGGTAGAACATTCTAACACAATCTACTCATAAATTCTAACACAATCTAATCATAGATTCTCAAAATTCGTTCAATAGGCTTAATTCATTAAATTAGATTTATAGCAATGTTGAATAAAGAACATTCTACCACAATATAATTATATTGTAAAGTAAATTCTTAATGGCTAAGTAAATTCAAATTTGCAGAAAGCCTAGGCATAACAATAGTAGTATGATTTTGAAAGAAAACCCTCAAATGGTTCATGAAAGACAATCGCATTAGTGTACTTCTATATCATTTGACACGTTAAGTTTAACATCTATCACACTTTGGTAGCGTTTGAAATAATAAAAAAATGGAAATTATTTGATTTAATTTAAAATTATTTGAATTGATTTGATTTGTAAATTAAGTCTTATGTTTGGAATGATTAAATAGGAAATGAAATTGAATTGATTTAGAAATCAATTCTTATGTATAAAGTACACTACATTGTGTTTGGAATGGTTAAAGAATGGAATTGAGTTGCCTTTAAGTTTTGAAATCAAATTATTCCACTCAAATCCCATAAAATTTGATAGGATTTCAAAAACAAAGGATTGAAGTCTTATGGATCGGTAAATCAAATCATTTTCGTTTCTTTAAAGTTTTCTAGTTCTCCCTTGTTTGTTAATAATACATATTAGTCACTAGAATATCTAGTAGAATATTGTCTAATTCTATTAGTTCTCCTCAATGGTATTGGAGAAGTTGGAATTGTTAGTGATTGAATGTGAACATCATCAATCTTTGTTTTAACTTCAATATGAGCATCACCTCCATCATGTATTAAATCCAATACATCGTTTCCTTTAGAAGCGGGAACTCTTGAAAGCGACTCTAATCTATTTTCCTGCTAGGAAATCAACAAACCTTTTCAAGTGTGGCTGGTTAGTTTAGGTAACACTTTGCAATTAATTTTGTCATCTTTTTCCCATCAATATGGCTAAGTCTCTTGTGCCATAATTCAATTGTATTGTCCTTCTTCACTGTATTTCCTTCATCAATGGAAATCTTCCCATGTGTCACATAAAGACTAGAATGTAGAAAGTAAGAGTAGCAGCAAGCTCGCTATAGTGAGTGCAAGGTCCTGAAATGACACAATTTTGATAAATGAGCCTCTACCTCTTTATAAACCTTACCTCTTTGGCTTCTCCATTTAGAAACCAAAACCATCATCCTCCAAGCTCTCCCAAAACCCTTCTCACTCAATCCCTTACAATTCTTTCTTTTTCCAAGATCAAAGATAAGGGTTTTGTTAGTTTTGTTCTCTTTCCTCTCCATTCCATGTTCTAGTGTATGGGCTTTGTTGTTGTCTATTGTTATCAAGTGGTGCTCCCCCAATCTTGTTAGGGCAATTTAGAGCTAATTAGAGAGTAGTAGAGATTAATCTAGAGTTTGGGTGGTTGTTGTTATAGACATTGGTGCTCTCCCTATTCCCTAGAGCTCATTGGTATTGGCACCATCTCTTCCTCCCCTCCAGGTGAGTGAATTCAATCCTGTGACAATTATTTTGGCCATTAGAACTATTTTCCTTATATTGTAACATTATTGCATGATTTTAGAGACAATTCTAAAGAGATTATAAATTATTATTGGTTTTGTCATGTTTAGGAGATATTGATTTTTCAAAAAGCATGAATTATATATTTTTAAGAGACTCACGGGACTATAATTGATATACTGTGTGCTATGGAAAAATGTTTCACATGTTTGAAAAAGAATTTATTAAGAATTTATGTATTGTAGCAGAATGACTATTTTATCAAATATGTCCTATAGATTTCTTTGATATCTCTAAGTTTTCAAGTTTAGATTTCAAGCTACATTTTAGAATATTTAGTTAAGATAGTTACATATGCTAGAGAAGTGTGAAAAAGATTATGACCCAGCTTTACAAATAAATATGTTATATGATTTCCAAGTTTTATGATTATGAACCCTAGTGTTTTGAACCATGATATTAGGGTTTATCAAGTATATGAAAATATGTTAGCTTAAGATATGAATTTGGAAATTTAGAACTTCAGTTTTATAGTGTCAAGAGGTACGAAATTCACTATGATTCATAACAACTAGGATACAAATTCTGTGGGCTTGAAATCAAAGCCTACAAGCGGGTGATCCCTTGGGCGTGATTTTCACATTTACAGTTATGCTAAAGTTAGATTATTTGAGTTATATGAATTTAGAACTCTCAAGAGTACTAAAAATTTAGGGCTCTTGTTAAGAGATTGAGCACCCACCCTTTAGTTATAGAATTTCAGTATTGTTGATTTTAGTTATTTTTGTTGAGTTATATATGATGAATAGTATTAAACGCCATAGAGGCACTAATATTAAATAGCCATAGAGGCAATAATATTAAACGCTATGGAGGTACTAGTATTAAATAGCCATAGAGGCACTAATATTAAAAGCCATGGAGGCAATAATATTAAATAGCCATGGAGGCAAACCCAGTAAACAACTATGGAGGCAATTCTTTGAATGGCCATAGAGGTAGGATTTTTGAGATTTGAGAAGTTTGGGACCTAGTGGGGTGCCCATAGAGAGTAAGGAAAATTATGTACAACGATGACCATTCTTATATGTACGTTCATATGTTTACCAAGTTCAGAGTATTGATATTTATGATTAGATAAGCTTATGGTTTTGTTTCAAAATGTTTATATATACATGTATGGAGTTGTTGTAGAGCTTGTCTTATTATTGTTATTATTATTATTATTATTATTGTTTCATGCGTCCTGTTGTTGTTGTCCTATAAAGAGGGGTTCAGGTGAGAATTCACTCAAGTTTAGATGAAACTCACATCTCTCCCTTTTCCTTTGCATATATATTAGTGCCTGGGTTCCTCAGCCGCCTCCTCCCCGATAGTAGGGTGTTAGTTAGTTAGCTTCACTTCAGAATGAAGTATCTTTGTCTTGGTCATAGAGTGCTTAAGTGTCACTCAAGGTCCGTACCATAGGAATAGTTTTTGAATTTTGCATACCATGATAGTATATTTTGATTTGTAATTAATGATTTAGCATTCATGCTTATTTGTTTTAGAGAAACTCTATATATGTATATGGTTTGTATCAAGATTTTCGGTCTTTATAATTGATTTATGAATTATCAGTTTCGATTTATTAACTTTAAGGAATAGGTGATTGGTTAGGACTAGAATATGTCACGTCTCTAGCTCTAACAAATTAACAAATTTATTTAAAACTGAATTGCAACAAAATGTAGTATAATGGTGCGTAACTTAGGTCGTCTTCCAACAATATCGGTGAACTCATAGACTATGCAACAAGGGGGTTTCTCAATGAGTGCATCAAACAAAAATAGAATATAAACTAAAACAAGGAAATAAATAACAATTAACTAAAGCACTAGCACAAGGATTTCCTAGGCCTAAAATCCATTTATCCTTGACACACACATTTCATCAAACACTTGGTAGGTGACTAACTTATACCTAGGATCATGCAATCACACAACCTTGGCACCATAATTCACTTAGCAATCAATCAATTACCAAGAATTTGGCTAGCATACAACACGTAAGTAATTGATATCTCAATTCCTAAATACATACACTAACTTCAACCCCAATTACATTAGTCTAACCTCAATCAAGAAATAATCTTAATTTCTTACGCTAACTAAGTACTCATTAATCAATCAATCAATTCATGCCTAGTCAACAATCCTAATTATGTATCCAACTCACAATTATGAATTAGCATACAAAATCAAGATTCATTCCAACCACATACTCACACATTCACATATCATAATCAATCAACTAATCAACATAAACGTATGAAGAATGGAAGGAATGTGAAATAAGGAAAATCAAGAAACCAAACCATGTATTCATTGAATATGCAAGCATCAAGACAAACCCTTGCACTTGGAGAATCTTTAATACTAGTTACAAACTCACTTCTCTATGGAGAAACTAAAATAGAAATAGAAGGTAAAACCTAACCTAAGAGAAGAAAAGAGTGGGTGAGGAAGAAGATGGGTGAAGAGAGGAAAGTGGAGGAGAAGAGGTGATAAGAGAAGTGAATGGGTGAAGAGGAGCGAGTGGAGGAGAAAGGCGAGGAAGAAGGTGGAGGAAATAGGAGGATATGGGAAGAGAAGTAAAAGAGAAGGAAAGGCCAAAACTACTCTAACTTAAGCCAATTTTTGCTAAAGGGTCGTGTGCCTCTGTTTTAAGAGTTTTGGGATCATTTAAAGAACCAAAAACTCATTAAAATGTGTTCAACACTATCACGGATCACTGTAGCGACCATAAATCACTTCAGCGAGCCTATCTAAACCAAAAGTTGCAAATGGCAGGACCAAGGCTCGCTCCAGCGAGTTTTATCAAGTTTTGACACTTGAAACAACTGAATTAGCTCTTTGTGTCTTCATGGAAGTTGCAAATACTTTTCTTCTCTTCAAAATGGACACCTTATTTCCCTAATTTGGACTTCGGATGAGAGATATATTCCCTGATTATTGAAGTATGCCCAATTTAGAAATTTAACGCCTCAGTTATGAGTTTCGGGCTTATTTTAACCAGCTACCTTTTAGATCCAGCTTTTGAGCTCTGCATGAAAGTTGTAGATAATCCTCTTAGCTTTCCTACAAGCCAAAGAGCATAAATTTTAGAGGTATACAACTCCATTTAAGTGCAAAATACATAATAGTGCTAAAAGTGACATTATGCAGAAAATTGTCATTAATGCTCAAATCAATGTCCAAACTCAAACACCATGCAAATGCATACAATTAAGCATAAAAGAGAACTAGGACACTAAGAATAGGGTACAAAATATCTATAAAAATGCAAACTTATCACTCCCTCACACTTAGCTTCTTGCATGTCCTCATGCAAGGGCTAATCAATCAATGGTTGAAGTGTCAAAGTAATCAAACCATCCACAAGCCAACTACTAATGACTTACAAATCCTAAACTTGACACAAAACAAGAAAATCAAATAAAATGCCAATTCTAATGAACTACGAGGAAATAAGCAAAATGGCCAAAAACACAACATCAAGCACTAGATCCTTCCAAGCAAGCTGATGCCAAAGGAGAGCAAACAAGGTAAATTTCACTCATAACATCCAAGGATCAAGGACATGGGATCTCACAAGGCTAGTGTTTACAACTCATGTTTTTCCAAGTGTTTTGGCTTAGATTTTGACACTGAAAACCTCTCAAATGGAAATGCATTACCATAGGTTTGCAAGTCATCTCATTCTCTACTAGTCACACACAAGCATACACAAATCAAGAAGGCTTATTCAAGGTTGTAACGGGGCTTGGGTGAGGGGTAGGAAATACGAAAAAGTTCAAACAAAGTTAAATGTAAGGCTAAGGGAGCAAATGTATATGCACAAGAGCAAAGATGAAAGAAGTGTAATTTCCAAACAAACATGCTCAAACAAGCCTAATTTCACAATTTAACCAATTCCCTACAACTTTTATTCACAACAACTTTCCTTTTGCAAATTTTCTTTTTTTTTTTCCTTTTTTTGTGCTTTTGCTTTTTTTTTTTTGCTTTTATTTCTTTTTATATTCTTATGCATATTTATGCACCTTTATTGCCACATTTCTTGTGGGCCTTTCTTTATAAAATCATTTACTCCCCAACACTTAAAACAACACATGTCCTCATGCAAAACCCTACACTTAGGCTCAAGTACATATGAAGGTTGAACAAATGCTCTCCTAAGCCTAGAGGTTAGGTAATTTCATTGTTTTCTGCTTAGGCTTATAGTATGCTAAAATAAAAGAGTGGCCATTAAGGCTCAAAGTGGGTGCAAATAAGGGCAATATAGAAGGTTGGCCATGTGGTCAAGTAGCTAAAAACAAGAAAAATACCTCTATCATCATAATGCATGCACATGCTAATGATAAAGCTTCAAGAAAAACAAAAGGCAAGTTCTAGAATGCATAACCAATGAGAGAACACACAGAAAAACAAAATAAGAATGGAATGCAACAAATCCATCCATGACAGGCTCAAAAGCTCAACCAAGGGTTATGTTCATATACTCAATCCATGCAATGAAGAGCAAATTAACAAGTATGCATTACATAAAGCACAATTCATAGTCAAGTGAGTTAGGAAAAATGCCAAATGTGCTAAAAGCTAAGCAAGTAATCATCAATATTATTAATAGAATAGCACATAACACAATTAAATAGCAACTAACAGCCTAAAACTAGTAGCATGTGAAATCCTACACCAAGCATTCTTTATTGAAAATTAAAGACAAAAACTAAAAGAAAAAAAAAAGGATAAGAATTCCCTTATGGTGGCTTATACTTGAATCGCTCCAAAGCTCAAATCTAGGTTTACATCTCCTAGCTCCACCTGGGTCCCATATGATTAGACCATATCACAAGTCACTGTGCCATTCAAATTTCTAGATCCAAATGGTGAAGTCTATAATGCAATCCTTAGAGCCTTGAAGCTCCTCTTAGTTTGAACATCCCAACAATAAGTCACTTATATTGGGAAGGGATGTGTGTTGACAAAAGGAGGCTTCCACTCTCTTGCTATTTTCCTATTTAGTCCCTAAGGAATATGAATTTGGTCTTTTGCAGGCACCCCGCATAAGTCTAAGAGCTGAAAATCATTCTCTAAGATACCATACTTGTGCAGCCTAAAAATAGGAACATGTGATAAGCCCCAACCATCCATCTTTGGCACAATTGCAAGTAGAGAGAAATCCAGCTCACATCAACAATAGCATCTTTGCATACAACTAACATGAAGGCTCCCCTCTTGGCATGTCGATCTTATCCTTACACTCCAGTGAAAGCATTACCCCATAATATTGGCTTCAATTTCCTGGCATGCCATACATAATGATCACCACAACAGTCATGACATACAAATCCCACCAAATCATCTAGTGCTACATCAGGGAGCAAGGGTGCAAATCATGCAATGGATCCTCGTACTCTACTCACTGGTTCATCCATAATTGTTGAGACTGTATGTGATGGTATATGCCTAGTTGGCTTAGGTGGTGGCTCCTCATAGGTAATCTTTATATCAGATTCCTCAACAGAACCCTTTGTTATTTCCTCAGCCAACACCTCTTGTGGAACTTTAATAAGTTTCTCTAGAACACAACAAGTTCTCATCAAATGATGACTTCATCAACTCTTCAATCATGCTAGAAATTAGAACATTTATCTTCTCAACTACATCTGATGATGACTCCTCAACAATTGGCTTTTTATATGGGATTATAGGTTGGGATAAAGAGGCTTTACAATCCTCTAAATTAGCATGAAGCTTCTGGAGACCAATATCAATTTTCTCCTGGTCTTCTTGAGATTTCCTGGAGCATTTTCAACAATTGGTTCCATAACTCTTAGGTTGATAGTTTAGATGTTGGTTCCTCAACAATTTACTTTTCATATGGAAGTGGTTGTGGCTCAAAACATGGTTGTTGGATTTGCATTCCCTTGACATATTGTTTTAGGAAGCACTTTATCTTATCTAATTTTTCCTCTAATCTTGGGTAAGGGTTATTCACTGCTCCATTGCCTAGAAAACCATAAGAGCCATACTCTTGGAAACTAAAATAAGGGTTGGTGCTCATGTCAACTCAAGTATAAGTGAGTAAAATAAAAAAAAAATACAAGAGGAAATAAAATGCTACTCTAAAATGACATAAAACAACCAATAAAAAGCTATGCAAGGTATTTATGGATGATGGGAGCACAAACAAAAGAAAAGACAAGCATGAGAATATGAAGAAATGCAAGAAAAAATTAAAATAAATTGAAAAGGTGGTCTAAACAGTAGAATTTGGCAAAAATAGGGTAGGGCTCACATAAGTGAGTCTTGTTTGGAATGCCCAAAATAGTTAGGCACCAAGTTTCGTGGCAAATTTAGATGATTCAAAACAGGGTAGCACCTATTTTTAGCATAGAAAACACTGTAACCAATTGAAAAAGTGAAAAATATGATGAATGCAAGGATGCTCAAGTATGTATAGGTATATACAAGCCTATTAGCACCAATATCCTTGGCAACGACACCAAAATTTGGTAGAGACTAGGTGGTGCGTGTGCCGCTCGCAACAAATTAAAAATTTGTTTTTGTTCCTGAATTGCACCAAAAATATAGCAAGGGTGTGATCAGATCGTCTCACATGGAAGTATTGTAATTAATTCTGGAAAATTGGGGTTTTCAAATTTTTAACAACAAATTAAATTGAGAGAAATTCTAATAAGAGAAATTACCTACACAAAGGTTCCTTTGGATTAAAATTGTTTAGTCATTGATTCAAAAGATAAAATTGAGGCGGTGGTTGCTTCCATTAAAATGTTAACACATAGCAATGATATAATTCTACTTAATGGTTACACAATCGCATTCCCACTAAGAAATTGACTAACATATGAACTAGTAATTTACCAACACAATCCTATGAACATATGCTAGTCTAACTACCAATTATAGGAACCTAATCTCTAACAAGATTAATCCTAAATCTTTACTCAATGGATAAAATATCACATCAAAAAGACAATTCTAACAAAATTATAATTGCGATAATCCGCACAATGAAAATTGAAAGAATTGACAAAGAGGAGAAGGAAACTAACCGCAATTTGCAATAAAAGATCAAGAACCTCGTGAACAAATTTAATCGTCATTGCCTTGTGCACGGTAAAGAAATTACCCCTCCATAGGGGAAGTTTCACGAGCAAGTTTGAAGAGAAGCTGTAATTACAACAGAAAATTCAAGAACAAAATAGAGACTATGAACCCTAGCCTAGAGAGAGAGAGGGGGAATTCTAGTGAGAGAATGTGTGTGAAATTTTCCTAAAAATCTCCACTCCAAAACTACGTCGTGTCCCCTCTCCACATGCGTGCTTTTCCTTTTGTTTTTGCTCATTGGCCTTCACAGACACGCATAATTGGCCCATGTTGATGCGGCCCATGAATTCATGACCACCTGGGCAATCATAACATCCTGCGGTCTCCCAAAGCGTTCCAGAATCGTGGTTCCTTTGATCATTGCCTGGGCAGTCTTCTATGCGCTCCTCAATGATAAGCTCTCTCGTTTCCGCCTGGCCGGCAAGGGATCGCTGGGCGGTGAACAGGTCTATGAGTCCTTATTTCTTACTCCAATGCATTAACCTGAAAGTCCTTGTTGTCCAAAAAAACTCCAAAAACAAATTAAAAGTGTAGAGAACTTCCAAGGTGTAAGAATTTACTAAAAGCTATGCTAATGGTTACAAAATTATTTAATAATGCATGTTGAGAACTAAGTGCAAATTCACTAATTAAATACTACTTAAGAACAATTCAAATGCAAAATATTCAAAGTTAGGATATAAAATGGGTGCATAAATGCAACCCATCAAATTTCCCCACACTTAAACAATTGCATGTCCTCATGCATGGAGCTAACATGAGAATGAGAATATAGGATGCTACTAAGGCTAAGGATGCAAGATGTATGACACACAAATGATATGCCAGAAACTAACCAAACAAGGGAGGTAGCTAGTGATGGTTAAATAGTAGCCAATACACAACAAAGAAGTCAAGATTCAATGGCACACACAGAGTCAATCCAAATAGCACATGGTAAGAACGAGGAAAACAACTATGACTGAGTTAACCTCATAGGAAAGATGTGTATCACTCTCCACTCAAATTTCGAAATCTTATAATGCACTCCAACACTCAACAGGGAACTTCTTCTATAAACTTGCCTTTTTTCTAAGTCACCATTGGTCAATTACTTGTATGGGCATATTTCAAGAGGTCTTCTCAAGGTTGATTGGGCCTAGGTACAGGTAGGATAGATGAGAGTAATGGGCTAAACTTAGTCCCTGCAAGAACAAGGTGCAACACAAGAACTCACGTGAGAGAAACCAAAGCCTCTAATTGCCCTTCCTATCCATTTGCCTCAATAGTGTTTCTTGATTCAAACCTAATTAATTGCTTGCAAAGGTGAATTGGGGAATCTCAGTTTTTTTTTTATTTATTATTGAAGGAATTTCCACCAATCCATAACTTTTTTTTTTCAGGGCCAATGGTTCTTTTTCCCTCCACCTCTAGCACTGGGTTCCCACACTTAGATTGTTGCACAATTAGTTTGCACCAAGCTTTTACAAGTCCTAAGCTGGGTGTTGCTCGTTGTTTTCCACTTAGGCTTGAATTATGCTAAACAACAAAAATGGGAGAATAAGCTCAAATGGGGGTAGCCAATGGATAAATGCATGCAAGGTAGGCTTTATGGCTAAATGGGTGAAAAAAAGGAATGACTCAATCATCAACATACCAGACAATGAGAAGACAATGCTTTAACCAAGAATTGGGCAAGTTCCAGAATCCATTCCAGGAGAGTGTACACACATCAACAAATCAAGTGATTAAATAGTAAAAATCAAATTTAGGTCCAAAAGGTCACAGGTAAAAATAATTAACCAGCTAAACAAGTTAAATTCCATTGCATTGCTTATGTGACTATTAGATTAACCAATGTACCATGGAAATCAAAACAAAAAATAGTTATAAGGCAAAAGCATTATTCACCATCAACTAACTAAATCCTTTTTTTTTGTTAAATTATGCAAAAATACAATGCATGACAAAAGGGACAAAATAAAGAAAAGTACAAAGAAAGATAAGGAAAAGTACAATGACAAAGAAAGTTCACCCCTCCCCACACTTACAGAAAGGCACTATCCTCATGCCTACCAAGTACGGTGCAATCAGTCCTCATTGGAGTCCTCACCCTCATTGAACTCCATTTCGGGGTCGTCCTCCTAGAATCAGAATTAGAGTCATCACGTGGCGCGGAGCGCCTAGCGGGTGGTGCGAGACGAGCTGGGGTGGTCGCCCACTAGGAGGTGATAGGGGTGGCTACTCATTCTCAACAGGAGGGTCAATACCTTAGATCCTCATCTCAAGATGGGCGATATGCCGCATAACACACTCCTCGGAAGCCTGGATGGACAAGTGACGTGGACCCTAAGCTCTATCTACATAGAGTCAAGGCGGGCAAGAATGGCCTGCATAGGGTCGAAGGACCGGCTCTGCTCCTCCATCCCGACTCCTTCATGAGTTTGCTGCAGATAGCTTCTTCCTGCAAGCATGGGCTAGGTGCGCCAAGCTCGTCGCCTGGTAGGGTAGGCACCTGTCCTGCAAAGCCTATTTTTGTGACCAAAGTAGGATAAGGGAGCCCTTGGGAAGGCTTGCCCTCATGCATGCGAGACATGTGCCGTAGATAACACCAGGAATATAAAGGTGCCTCCTCTCCATCAGACAATATACAAGGAGTGCCTGCTCCAGTGATGAGATTGGTATGTCCACATGGTAGGATATAGGAGAGAGCTAACCTCATCTACAATCGAGACTCAAAAGTAAGCCAGGAACTCTTCAAGCCAATGATCTTTAAATAAGAGTTGAATTCCCATGAGGCATTTGGGCACCCAATGTAGTTGAGGACATCGCCCATATTAACCTCTTCCTACAAAAGCTGAAAGTACTCATCAGGGGAATCGTCTTTAGGAGGGGCTAGAATCTGTAGAGCCTCCCCTATAGCCTGGGGGTCACTAGAGTCGTCAACCTTGAACATGTATCAGCCCTACATGATCCCAGTTCACATAGAACTCTTGGACAATGGTGAGGTTGGTGGCCCCTGCGCCTCCAAAAGAAACCCCAGTGTCGTTCTTCAATGGTCTCAAACAGGACTTTGGGTTTCGTGCTAGAAAAATCAAATTTCCACTCATGAAGGAGGGGGCGCTTCATTATGGTTGTCTCATATTTATCCTTTGCCTTGAAACTGGCAAAGCAAAAAACGTCATTGGCGGGTCGGGCAATAGGGGTTGAAGTGCTTGACACAGAGTTCACTTGCCTCTATTCTCAGCTCCGAAAGCCATGGTACCTGAAAAAGAAAAGATGTGCATGAATCCAGTCCAGAGAAGGAAAAGAAAGGCGAAGAAAAATCAACATCGTAGTGAACCAATGTAATGCCTGAGTAAAACAAATAGGCAAAATACAAAGTGAAATAAGGCCAAACCCCAGTATGCATGTGGATTGAGTAAGTGTGCTAATGAGGCAAGGAATAAAGCAACCAAGCTAACCCAATATCAAGCAAAATAAAGCAAGGAACTCAATGGGGCATTTCATCAAACAATTGGTAGGCACAACTTTACCTACCCATATAATCGCCACAATGCATATTGAAACCACTCAAATGAAATCAGAAGGAGAGAGTAATAAGGGAAGAGGAGGGAATCATAAACCTTGGATAGAATTGGATGAAAATGTGAGATGGAGGGGAAATGGCGGATTGAACCGAAGGGGGAGCGAGGAGCGCTGGGTATGGGGAAAGGGTAAGGCGCACAGCTTCTTCACCCCTTTTTTTTAAGGGATGCGGATGACCGCCTGGGAGATCATGGAGACTACTTGGGCGGTCCTATGAGTGCAACAGTCCCGTTTAAGTGAAACGCTGTTTCACTTTTTTTTTTGGAACCCGTGACCACCTGGGTGGTCTTGGACGGGGAGTTCCAGTGAGTGTCAAAATTTCCTGGACTGCCTGCCGGTGACCCCTGAGCGGTATCCGGCAACACATCTTTTCATGCCCTGTTACTTGTGACCACCTGGGCAGTCCTGGATCGCCTGGGTCTACATGTCCACCAATTCTCCGGCAAAGGGATTTTGTTTATCTGACACTAAACACCTATACACTATGCAAGTAGAATAAATATAAAACAAATAAAAATAAAATAGGAATAAAAGATTAAAAATGCCACCAAATGAATAGCTGTGGGTTGTCTCCCATCTAGCACTTTGCTTAACGTCCTTAAGTTGAACGTGCACAACCCTTATACAGGGTAAATAGCTTGAGCTAGCTTAACTTCCACTTTACCCCCAATGTCAGATAGAAATGTCATGAAAAACTTTCAGTCATTGCCCATTGACCTTAAAAACTACCTTGGACTTGGGTCTTCAATCTCCAGCACCAAAGGGATGTACTTTTATGACCTTGAAGGGTCCATCCACTGAGACTTTAACTTCTCGGGCATCAGTTTCAACTGGGAGTTATGGAGAAGCACAGTTGTCCCTTATGAAACTCTTTTGTAGGGTGTTCCAATCATGAAAAACCTTAGTTCTCTCCTTGTACAAGCAAGAGTTCTCATAAGCCTCAAATCTCAACTCCTCTAACTCTTATAGCTAGCTTTCGAGCTTTCCTGCCTCTCCCAAATCCATGTTACACGCTTAACCGCCAGGAAGCCTGATGTATCATTTCCATAGGCAAATGGCACGCTTTTCCAAACACCAGCCTAAAGGGACTCATTGCAATGGGCGTTTTGTAGGCTATGCGGTAAGCCCAGAGCATCATCCAACCGCACACTCCAGTCCTTCGATTGGGCTTCACGGTCTTTTCAGGATTTTCTTGATTTCTCGGTTAGACTTCAGCTTGCTCGTTAGTTTGGGATGTTAAGGAGTAGATACCTTATTAACAACCCGTATCTATGGAGTAGAGCTTCCATGCTCCGATTATAGAAGTGAGTCCCCTAGTCACTTATAATGGCCCTAAGCATGCCAAACCTAGAAATATGAGAACGGACAAAAGAGACAACTCCAGGAGAATCGTTAGTGTGGGTGGCAATTGCTTCTACCTACTTCGACACATAATCCACAGCTAGAAGGATGTACACATAGCCAAAGGAATTAAAGGACCCATGAAATCAATGCCCTAAACATCAAAAACTTCACAAAATTGAATGGGTTGTTTAGGCATTTCATTCTTCCAAGAGATATTCCCCGTCCTCTGGCATTGTTTACAAGATTTGCAAAAATTGTAAGCATCTCTAAACAAAGTAGGCCAGAGAAACCCGAGTCCGATACCTTTCTTGCAGTGCATTGGGATCCAAAGTGACCTCCACTCACATAAGTGTGACAAAATCGGAGTATGAACTTGAATTCTTGCTAAGGAATACATCGTCGAATTACTTGGTCGCTAAAATTTTCCAAAGATAAGGATCATCCCACACGTAGTATTTTGCATCGTTTTCATTTTGCAAACTGAGCTGGTAAAAAATGTGAGGGGCCCACTCGAGCAACCAAGTAGTTCATAATGTCAGCATACCACGGGACAACAGACGCACTCATCAACCTCATTAGGAAAATTATCATTGAGAGGTCTGTTTTAGGTTAAGATGCTCAAGCCTGCTAGATGGTCTACTACTAAGTTTTCTGCTCCACTTTTATCTTTAATATCCAAATCAAATTCCTGGAGTAGTAGCATCCATCTAATGAGCCTAAGCTTGGCTTCTAGTTTCTTTAGCAATTATTTTAGTGCTGCATGTAACACTCTAATATTTAACCTTAACACGCCTAGGACGTATCAAGATTAACTATTAGTTATTACTTCCTTTTGAACATCATTTATAAAATAACTTAACGGAAAATACAGATAAATTTTTTTTTAAATGGAATATGTAAAACCAAGTGCAAGCCTTCATGTACAACATAAATGAAAATGTAATGCGGAAGAATGAATAAATCATACAAGACAAAAGCAATAAAGAACGCCTAAATCATGAAAACATCCATCATAACATTAATTAACATAGTTTAGTACATAATTTCTGGATTATAAAGGAAATGCAAAGAGTCTTACCCATATTCGTGGGCAGAGCTTGCAGGACATAGAAAACTAGAAATATATAAATGCAAAGGAAAATAAAAGCAAGTACATGGTAAGATCCCAAAAGATAAGATGCCCAACTATCACTACCCTCACCCTCCACGCCTCCTGATGACACTGATCCTCGGATGGGGAGATGTAGCCCGCGACTGACGGAGCTCCTCGGATGTAGCCCAACAGAGTGGAGATCTAGGCATGGGAATCGAGGGAACGATGTGGCCTCCACGACGTGGTCGCCTCTAGGCTGCCACACACGCCTCGCATGTCTCGGCTGGGTGAGTGTCCTCGCTACCTCCACCGAGATCCATAGGGAACAAAGGGGAAGAGCCCTCCGAAGGATCGGCTTCCGATCGGGAACGGGAACATACTCGGGGTATCGTTCCGCCGATGAAGAAGGATGGGTACGACGGTCTCTCGTCTCGGGTCGTGTCCGCTCAAAGTGAGGTCATCGCCAAAAGGTGAATTCGGATCAAAGCGATAGCTGGAGACGGGAAAAGCAAACGGGCGTCCCATATACACAAAAATGCGCACTTCACAATGACCCTTGAAGTGGTAGGACTAATGCTCGGGGTCATAGTGCACCTCCCAAGTGGGCGGGTTAATGAAGATCACGAACGACGCCATCGATGTCTGAAGAAGTAACGGGAAAGAAACACAAAGAGAGGGGTGAGAATCTCGCTAAAGAATCTTAGTAGGAAAAACCCTTGTCCTAGTGTCATCGTTTACGTCCCAGGAACCTTGGGTTTATTGTGAAAAGGTTAAACATGCAAAGGTTTATTATGAGATTTTCATAAAAGTTATTTATCCAAGGTCCATGTCTTTTATAATGAATCTTAATGTATGTATGCAGCATAATAGTTCATGGATGCATGACAATACTTTAGGCAACCCAACAATAATCAGACAACATATAAGTGGCATGTAACTTCTCTTGAACAACTTTCCTTTCTCATACTTGTGACACTAAACATAATACTAACCGCATCCCTAAAACTAGGCTATGAGCTCATACCTTAACTAGTCGTCACTAGTTCTTACTTATCCTCTTGATATGCGAATCATAATCATAATCATATTCATAATCATCATAATAATCTCGACTCCTAGAGTATGGGTAGGGGGCCTAAGGATCACCTATCATGGGACTTTTTCCTTCTTCGAAACGCATCGACTGGTTACGACCAACGACTTTGTCGCTTTGGAGGCTGATATCTATGCCCTCACGGTTTTACCTTCTCTTCACTGAGCAGGAGAAGTACGTCTCGGTGTGTCACATTAAACCTCATATTTCTCAAAAACTTTCTTAAGTCTCTCAAATTTGACGGAAATTTGGCAGCATAACAACTACGCTCGGATTTCCTCAAATTTGAGCCATGCCACATAACTCAAATCACGCATATCATTCTCATGGAACTCTTTTAATTAATAAACTTTCTAGTTTACATGAGCATATTCGTCAATCTCTTTCATATTTCGAAACCTCGTGCATCTCAAATACATGGCACAACACTTCATCATATCAACATGTCAATTATACACATAAGGTTAATATCGTCATAATCACATCGATAAGAATATGCTTACTCGTCCTCATGCTTACATCACACCTCCTATCTTATGGTATTTTATGCTTTGGCCCTTACCGGTCTTACATTCTTGTTCTAGTGATCTTATCACCCATTGCAAGTCTATCATACCTAGGAGATCGTTCCTTATGATTCTTTCTAACATTATGCTCACCAACTCATCCAACAGCATTATATGGATTATTCACCATGATCATTTATTCGACTACGGGGATTCTAGAATCTATGCCTTAGACCCTTCTCTAAGTTCTGTCTTTGCCTAAGATTCTATATTCAACTCCTAGGCATAATCACCAATTATGAACCATCTTCCTTAAGCTCAATTATATTGGAACAGAAGTTATTATTCTTATGTCTAAGTGCTTTAAGATTCTAGTTCCAATTCCTCCTATTTGCTTAGTCTTTCCAATCTTCGAAAACGTTCCTCACTTCGCTCAAGCATAATATTAAGCATTCTAACTCCTCAACAGAATTCATAAGTGGCCAGGGATAAGACAGAAACCAAAAATGTTCATCACACATAATCACATAAACTCATATTATAAGTGCACACGAGTTACTAGTTTTTCTCTTGGGACAATTTCAGGAGCAAAAAGGTGTTCTGGTAATCGATTACATGTGACTGGTAATCGATTACCAGGAGCTAAATTTATTCTGGGTTCAATCAACTGGGTAATCGATTACATAGTATGGTAATCGATTACTTAGGGTTAAACTTTTAGGAAAAATAAGGAACATCGGAGTAATCAATTACACTAACAGGCAATCGATTACAGGGTTTTAAGGACCGATTCTGGGCATGAAGAATAGCCTTGGTAATCGATTACATTGCCTCTGGTAATCGATTACCAGAACCAGAAACCCTTCGAAAAGCCACTATGGTAATCGATTACATAAGCTGGTAATCGATTACCAGAACCTCTGGAATTTGAAAAAATGTGATTTTTGACATATTCCAAACTATTTAAGCACCTTGAGACCTCATAAAACAGTTTTCCAACATTTTCCTGAAATCATCCTTACATTTTATAAAATCAAACCATCATTGTATGATACTAAAACACATCCTCTTTTTTATTAAAGTTCACCTTTGAAGATACTTAGGGCAAGTCTTTGAGCTTTAGAGTATTTAGGTAATAACATAATCTTAAACAGGCTATGCACTTCGTTTTATTCTTCATTATAAGGTAAAGTGAGAGCACAAAGTAAACATGAGATGCAACCTCATTATTATCTTTCAAGATTAAGTGATGACTTAAAATGTAAACATGGAGTGCAAGCTTGGGAATTTAAACATGATAATGCAAGTTCATTTATTTATTCTTAAAAGTTTAGTGATGACATCAAAATAAACATGAGATGCAAGGCACAAATTTAAACATTGATGCAACTTATTTTATCTTAACTAGAGCTCTTGCAAGACTTTAGAGGGATATCAATAGCCTTAATCCAACATGTATCTTAACAATAGAAAATGAGCTTTAGAGTTCTTACTACCAAGTCTTCAAAGAAGTCTTTGGTTGAACTTCATCATCAAGCTCAAGAAAATGGATTGAACCAAAAACACCAACACTTTAACAAAACCAACATAAATAGAACTACTCATATTCTTTATTTTATTGCTCATGGGCTTCAATCTAGAGTAAACTCTTAGAACAGCCGACCAACTTTAAGGTTGGCAAGGGTAAGCTTAGAGCTTTTTGAAATCTTAGGATTAATTTTTTTTTCTTAACAAAACTTTTGTGATCTACTTTACAATTTTTAGTAACTTTGTCCAAACCAAGGCAAAAGAAACTGAAATCCTTCAAAGGAAAAGGAAAAGGAAATCAAAAATTATAAGCAAGGAAAAGAAAGAAACACAAGCATATATGGTCCAAGACCAAGTTGTTTCAAGCTTTAGAGGTTTCTCATATGACAACAACAAGTCATTATCTTGAAACCTCATCATCAAGCTCATGTTCTCTATAAAAAGGCCTCTTGGCCGAAAAAGAAGAAGAGAAGAGGAAAAGAGTTTGAAACCAAGAGAAAGCTAGAACTTTTCTTAAGAACACAAGCAAAAACATTAAAACAAGACCCCTACCTAAAGAAGTCTTGAAGAGAGGAAGGAAAGCTTTGTTTCTTGAGAGGAAAAGAGAAAGAAATCCTTCTTGAACTCTTGCTGAAAAACTCGGCCAAGGAGGAGAGAAAAGAAGCTCTTGGTGTTTGGGAAGAAAGTTTGATGCTTGCTTAAGTGTGTAAACATTCAAAGAGCTTTCAAACTCATCTATGTATAGAAGAATGAAAGCTTGTGGATGGCTTGGGAGGAGGAAGGGTGGCCGGTCACTTGAGCAGGAAGAGAGAAGAAATATCTCTTTGATTGGTATGGTGGAGAACATGGGCAAGGTATGGTGAGGTATGGGTTTGGGTATGGCTTAAGGCATGGGCTTGGAGTGCAACAAAATCCAACATATGGCACCATTTTGGGGGAAGATTTTGGCCAGCATATCAGCCAAAGGGGAAGGGATTTTGTTCATGTAATTGTGGTTTAAGGATGTGTTTAGGTGTTTCTTTGATTATGGTTTTGATTAGGGGTTTGTAAGAAGGTGTTTAGGTGAGGTAATTGGGTAATTAGGAGTGTCAAGACTTGATTAGGGAGTGGTCATACTAGATTAACAAATTAAATTCATTTTCTTAGTCAAATGAGGTATGGCACAATTCCTTAATTTAAGGAATTGGAGAGAGAAATACTATTCAAGATTCCATGACTAGGAATCTTGAATTAAAGAATGTAATTAGAGTTTAACTAAGCAATCTTAGGTTCTAATTAACCTTAATAAATTATTTTGACTCTAGATTAATTATCAAAATAAATTAATCTTCGATTAGAGCCTAATATTGCTTAGATTTACTTAATTGCGTCATTAGGCTCATGGATACGTTCTAGGGGCAAAATGGTAATTTTACACTAAACTGCCAGGACCTTCCGGGCCCAACTAGACATCAAATATCACTCATAAACATCATTCCAAACTTCCTGGAAAAGTTCGGGCTCAAACGGCACCTTTTACCGTGTAATACAGCAGGGTATTTTGGTCATTTTGAGCTGAAAGTTCAGAAAACGAGATTTTCACCTCAATATCAAACATAACGTTATAAGCCCCTTCAAACATTGAGTTGACCTATTCGAGGACTGCCGGGCGACTGTCCTTGAATTCTGGTAAAAATGACCTCAGGGACATTTTGGTCATTTGTACTCAAATAGCAGAAATCGAGGCGTTACACTCATGGTCCGAGTACACCACCGCCTTAGAGCCTAGCAAGTAAGAGCAAAATTTGTCCAGAGCAAAAACAATGGCTAGAAGTTCTTTCTCAGTAGTGGTAGCTTTCGGTTTCTTCAACAAGTATTTTAGTGCTGTGTGGTCAGAGTACACTACCACCTTAGAGCCTAGCAAGTAAGAGCGAAATTTGTCTAGTAAGAGCGAAATTTGTCTAGAGCAAAAACAATGGCTAGAAGCTCTTTCTCAGTTGTGGTGTAGTTGGATTGTGCAGCATCCAGGGTACGAGAAGCATAGTAAATAGCATGTGGAACCTTACCCACGCGCTATGTAAGAACAACACCTCCTACATGATCAGAAGCATTGCACATGAGCTCAAACGGCTGGCTCCAGTTAGGTGGCTGGATGATGGAGTGGTGGTCAAGGCCTTTTTCAACTTCTCAAATGCCTCCCTACACCTGTAATCAAAAATAAATTCTGCATCTTTTGCAGGGAGGTAAGAGGTTGGGCAATCTCCTGAAGTCCTTGATGAACCTACATGACCAAGAAAGGAACGAAGCTCCTATACACATGCGGGGTGAGGCAAGGAGGTGATAACTTCTATCTTAGCAGGATCAACAACAATGCCCTTGCTAGAGACTACATGGGCTAAGACTATACCTTGTTCCACCATAAAATGAAATTTTTCAAAGTTTAAGACAAGGTTAATCTCTACACACCTCTGTAGCACTCTAGCCAAGCTACTTAAACAACAATCAAAAGAAGAACCAAAAATCGTCCATAAATACCTCCATGCACTCCTCCAGGTAGTCAAAAAAATACTCTTCATGCACCGTTGAAAAGTAGTCGGTGCATTGCAAAGCCCAAAGAGCATCCGCCTTAAGCATAGGTGCCAATGGGGCATATGAAGGTGGTCTTTTCCTAGTCTTCCGGGCAATGTGAATCTGGAATTACCTTGTGTATCCATCTAAGAAACAGTAATGAAACTTCCTTGCCAACCTTTCCAACATCTGATCAATGAAAGGTAGGGGGTAGTGGTCCTTCCGGTGGCCTGATTAAGCCTCCAGTAGTTTATGCAAACTCTCCAACTGTTTGCACCCAGGTCGAAACCAACTCACCTTTTTCATTCTTTACCACGGTGATCCCCGACTTCTTGGGAACCACCTACATCGGGCTCACCTACTCATTGTCAGAAATAGGGTAGATGATGTCGGCCTATAAAAGCCTTGTCACCTTCTTCTTGACCACATCTAGTATCAGTGGGTTGAGCTAGCGCTATGGCTATAACCGGCTGAGACCCCTCCTCCAGAAATATCCTGTGCATGTAGGTGGAGGGGCTAATCCCTGTAATGTCCTCCAAGGCCCAGCTAATAGCCCTCTTGTGCCTCCTCAAAACCACAATCAAATTACCCTCCTAGGTTTTAGAGAGGCCATTGGCTATGATGACTGGTAGTGTTTCATCCTCCCTAAGAATGCATACTTGAGATGGTCTGGAAGGGCTTCAATTCTGGCCCTGGTAGCTGTGTACTTGTTCCTAAGCTTAAACAACTCTAAAACAACAGAATCATCATATCCGTGGGAGAAACAGATAATATAGGCTCAGAAATTAAAGTAGTTTCAGAAGTGGGGGTGTAGCTGCTAATGTATCAATGACAGGGCTTGTAGAATTAGGCACAAAAAGTTTGTAGTTTTCTCAAAAATTTACCCTGTCAAGGATGCATCAATAGTGGCACACTCCCTGCACAAACTAGTGATACCGTCACAGTTGAGACACAAACTCGGTACCATCCCTAACAACTAATCAAAATTCTAGTTAGACCAACAAATACCTCATCAATCAAGGAGTCAATGACATCAATGCTAAAAATAGAATACTCCTTGGATGGGTGTTTCATGGTGTCAGATAAGCAAAACTAAGCCTTCATATCCCCACACTCAAATGACAAAGTACTCATGTACACATCAATCTTGGTTCTTGCAGATTTTAAAAATGGTCTCCCTAAGATTAATGTGTGGTCGGTGGCATTGATATCATCCTCCATGGCCAAAACATAAAAGTCTCCTGGGAAAATTAAATTATTTACTTGGATAAGGACGTCCTTAAGTATCCCATTAGGACTCTGAATGCTCCGTTGGCCAAATGAACTCTCAATCTGGTGGGTGTCAGCTTTTCCCCACCCAAGGCCTCATACACTGAACGGGTATAATCCTGATGCCAACCCCAAGATCTGCCAAAGCTTGTCCAATGTGAAGGTTTCCAATGGTGCAGGGAACATTGAATGCACCTGGATCCTTGTACTTTACGGAGCTGGCCTGCTGAATAAGGACGACGCTTTCACCCCCATGGTCATACTCTCCACTTCATTACCTCTTAACTTCCTCTTATTAGTACATAGGTCTTTTAGGAACTTGGCATACTTCGAATCTGCCTAATTGCATCCAACAGGGGGATGTTGACTTCTACCTTCTGAAAAATCTCCAAGAGGTCTTTCTAATTCTGACTCATTAGACCTCTTTAGTCTTGCTACTCTCTGGGAAGGGCAATGAGATGGGTCTTGTTACCCTGTTCTTCTACTTTCTTCTGCTGGGTACATGCTCATCTTGTTGTACCGCTAGTTGGGCTATCTTTTCCTCCTAATTCTCAACCACAATCTGCTCTGAAATACCAGCAACCTCAGGTAAAACTACCATACCTCAAAGTAATGACAGAAACATTCCCCTTGGGGTTGGGAACTTGAAGGAATGGTAGATGCACTTCCCCTGGGATTGAGAATTCTCAAGCCTCACAATAGGGTTTCTAATTTCTTGCATGGTTTGCTCCGTTTTCTTTGTGTCTCAATCATCATTTTCATCATCTTCTACCATGGTGCTTCTAAAGGGCAGGAGGTGCACGTAATGGAGGTTGCTGAGGGCTCTGTGGGATAGGTAGTGGGTAGAATGTGGGCTGGTTATATCACTGGCTCCTGGTAGAACATACTTCCGTTGCGCCATTGAGGAGCACTGTTCCACCTAAAGTTAGGGTGATCTCTCCAACTTGGGTTATAAGTGTTGCTATGGATTGTACCCTTGCGTTTACCCCTGATTTTGAGGCCTACCAGGAAATATGTTACCAGCCACGAGGTAGGATCTTCCTACTGAGGGCACATATCTGAAGTGTGAGATCCACAGGAACAAATGCCACACACCTGTACCGCCTTTACTAGAGAAGCTTGATTTAGTGCAATTTGTTTCAGAAATTCTGGAAGCTCATCCAATTTCTTCTCTACCCCTCCTCTCAATGAAAGATCTCACCCACCTTACGGGTGCTACCAGCGCTTGGACCCAAACCGCGGAATTTCTGCCATGTTCTCAATCAAAAGCCTAGCTATAGCAGGGTCTTGTCAACTAAGGCACCCCTACTGGAGCGTTAATCATACTCTTTCCATAACCAGTCCCTCATAAAAATACTGAATGAGGAGCTGGAAATCTAATGCTGGGGCAGCTGGCACACAACTTCTTGAACCTCTCCCAATACTCATAGAGACTCGCCCTGAGCCTGGATGCCACAAATGTCTTTGATAGCAGCTACTCAGAGGCTGGAAAACTTCTCCAGGAACATACGCTTCAAGCTGGCCCAGCTGCCAACCGTCCCATGGGGGATGTAAAAGAACCAGTCCTTGGCAACTCCTTCAAGGGACAACGGGAAGGCCCTTAATTTGATTTGGTCCTTTGTTACCCCATAAGGCTTCATGGTCACATAGATAACATGGAACTACTTCAGGTGTTTATGTGGATCCTCCCTAGATAACCCATGGAACTTGGGCAAATGATGCAGGAGTCCTGATTTAAGCTCAAAGTCACCCCCCTGTTCGAGGTAGATGATCCCCAATGGTTGATAGTTTAAGTCTTGGGAAGCAAGCTCCTCTAGTGTCCTGTTAACTTCACCCATGTCACCTGAAACACTAGCAGGAGGATCATAACGTTCAGGAGAAAAATAATCAAAATTATTATCAAATTCCCTAGTTGTATTAGAAGATGAGGGGTTACCTAATAAATTAACTCTTTTCCTCGTGGTCTTCCTAAGCCTTTTAGCGATTTTCTCAATTTCCGAATTAATCGGTAATATGGGAAAATTAGGAAGGAAGCGGGTCATAAAATTAATTCACGGAGCAACCAAATACAATAGGGAACAAACAAAATAAAATTTAAGTTAAATAGAACTGAAATTTTTTTTTTAGAGAAGTAAAAATTAATAAAAAAAGAATAAAAATAAAATAAAATAAAAATGAAAATAAATAAATGTATATAAAAAGAAAATTAATCAAAAACAAGAAAAAGAATCAATGACACCACTTCCCCGAATGGCGCCAAAATTTGGTGCAAGTGTCGCCGTTCGCAACAAATTAAAAATTTGTTTTTGTTACTGAATTGTACCAAAAATGTAGCAAAGGTGCGATCCAGGTCATCTCATGTAGAAGTATTGTAATTAATTCTGAAAATTGGGGTTTTGAATTTTTAACAGCAAATTAAATTGAGAGAAATTCTAATAAGAGAAATTACCTATACAAAGGTTCCTTTGGATTAAAATTGTTCAGTCATTGATTCAAAAGATAAAATTGTGGCGGTGGTTGCTTCCATTAAAATTTTAACATAAAGCAATGGTATAATTCTACTTAATGGTTACACAATCGCATCCCCACTAAGAAATTGACTAACATACGAACTAGTAATTTACCAACGCGATCCTATGAACCTATGCTAGTCTAAACTACTAATTATAGCAACCTAATCTCTAACAAGATTAATCCCAAACCTTTACTCAATGGATAAAATATCACATCAAAAAGACAATTCTAACAAAATTATAATTGCGATAATCCACACAATCAAAATTGAATGAATTGACAAAGGGGAGAGGGAAACCAACCTCAATTTGCAATAAAAGATCAAGAACCTCGTGAACAAATTTAATCATCAATTGCCCTTGTGCACGATAAAGAAATTACTCCTCCATAGGGAAAGTTTCACTAGCAAGTTTGAAGAGAAGCTATAATTACAACCAAAAAATTCAAGAACAAAATAGAGACTATGAACCCTAGCCTAGAGAGAGAGGAATTCTAGTGAGAGAATATGTGTGAAATTTTCCTAAAAATCTCCACTCCAAAACTAGGTCATGTCCCTTCTCCGCGTGCGTACTTTTTTTTTCCGTTTTTGCTCATGGTCTTTGGAGACACGTACAATTGGCCTATGCTGATGCATCCCACAAATGCATGACCCCCTGGCGGTCTCCAAAGCGTTCCCAGAATCGTGGTTCCTCTGACCACTGCCTGGGAGTGATTGACAACCTGGGCGGTGAACAATGCCCGCGAGTCCTTATTTCTTGCTCCAATGCATTAACCTCAAAGTCCTTATTGTCTAGAAAAACTTCAAAAAGAGATTAAAAGTGTAGAGAACTTCCAAGGTGTAAGAATTTACTAAAAGATATGCTAATGGTTACAAAATTATTTAATAATGCATGTTTAGAACAAAGTGAAAATTCACTAATTAAATACTACTTAAGAACAATTCAAATGCAAAATATTCAAAGTTAGGATATAAAATGGGTGCATAAATGCAACCCATCATAGGGCGTCACGTCTTTAGCTCTAACAAATTAACAAATTTATTTAAAACTGAATTGCAACAAAATGTAGTATAATGGTGTGCAACTAGGTCATCTCCCAATGATATTGGCGAACTAATAGACTATGCAACAAGGGGGTTTCTCAATGAGTGCATCAAACCAAAATAGAATATAAACTAAAACAATGAAATAACTAACAATTAACTAAAACACTAGTACAAGGATTTCCTAGGCCTAGAATCCATCTATCCTTGACATACATATTCCATCAAACACATGGTAGGTGAATAACTTATGCCTAGAATCATGCAATCACACAACCTTGGCACCATAATTAACTTAGCAATCAATCAATCAACAAGTATTTGGTTAGCATACAACACCTAAGTAATTAAGATCTCAATCCCTAAATACATACACTAACTTGAGTGCCAATTGCATTAGTCTAACCTCAATCAAGAATTAATCTCAATTTCCTATGCTAACTAAGGACTCATTAATCAATCAATCAATTCATGCCTAGTCAATAATCCCAATTATGTATCCAACCCACAATCATGATTTAGCATACAAAATCAAGATTCATTCCAACCACATACTCATACATTCACATATCATAATCAATCAATTAATCAACCTAAACATATGAGGAATGGAAGGAATGTGAGAGAAGGAAAATCAAGAAATCAAATCATGTATTCATTGAATATGCAAGTATCAAGACAAACCCTTAGACTTGGAGAATCTTTAGTGCTAGTTACAAACTCACTGCCCATGTAGAAACTAAAATAAAAATAGAAGCTAAAACCTAACCTAAGAGAAGAAGATAGTGGGTAAGGAAGAAGATAGATGGAGAGAAGAAAGTGGAGGAGAAGAGGTGATAAGAGAAGTGAATAGGTGAAAATGAGGAGAGTGAAGGAGAAGAGGTGAGGAAGAAGGTGGAGGAAAAAGGAGAAGATGGGAAGTGTGGGAGAAGAGAAGGAAGGCTACTCTAACCTAAGTTAATTTCTACTAAAAGGTCATGTGTCTTTGTTTTAAGAGTTTTGGGATCATTTAAAGACTTAAAAACTCATTAAAATACGTACAACACTGTCACAACTCACTACAGTGACCCTGGCTGCTACAACAACCCTCTGAACCAAAAGTTACAAATGGCAGCACCAGGGCTTATTGCCGCCACCTTGGCTCTGGAGCGAGTTTATCAGGTTTTGACCCCTGAACAACCTAATTAGCTCTTTGTGTCTTCGTAGAAGTTGAAAATATTTTTCTTCTCTTCAAAATGGACATCTTATTTGGCTAAGTTGGACTTTGGATGAGAGAAACGTGCCCTGATTATTGAAGCATGCCCAATTTGAAAATTCAGCACCTTAGTTCTAACTTCGGGCTTATTTTGAACGCTACCTTTTAGATCCGGCTTTTGAGCTCTACATGAAAGTTGTAGATAATCCTCCTATCTTTCCTACCAGCCAAAGACATAAGTTTTAGAGCTCTACAACTTCAGTTAAGTGCAAAATACATAACAGTGCTAAAAGTGACATTATGTAGAAAATTATCATTAATGCTCAAATTAATATCCAAACTCAAACACGATGCAAATGCATACAATTAACCATAAAAGAGAACTAGGAAACTAAGAATAGGGTACAAAATATCTATAAAAATGCATACTTATCACTCCCCTACACTTAGCTTCTTGCATGTCCTTATGCAAGACTACTAATCAACCAATGGTTAAAGCGTCAAAGTAATCAAACCATCCACAACCCAACTACTAATGACTTACAAATCCTAAACTTGACACAAAACAAGAAAAACAACTAAAATGCCAATTCTAATGAACTATGAGGAAACAAGCATGATGGCCAAAAACAAAAAATCAAGCACCAAATCCTTCCAAGCAAGACTGATGCCAAAGGAGAGCAAACAAGGTAAATTTCACTCATAACATCCAAGGATCAAGACAATGGACCTCACAAGGCTAGTGTTTACCACTCATGTTTCTCCAAGTGTTTTGGCTTAGATTTTGATGCTCAAAACCTTTCAGATGGAAATGCATTACCATAGGCTTGCAAGTCATCTCACTTTCTACTAGTCATACACATGCATACACAAATCAAGAGGGCTTATTCAAGGTTGTAACGGGGCTTAGGTGAGGGGTAGGAAATACCAAAAAGTTCAAGCAAAGTTAAACGTAAGGCTAAGAGAGCAATGCATATGCACAAGAGCAAAGATGAAAGAAGTGTAATTTCCAAACAAACATGCTCAAACAAGCCTCATTTCCCACAACTTAACCAATTCCCCAAAACTTCTTATTCACAACAACTTTCCTTTTGCAAATTTTCTTTTTTTTTTCTATTTTTTTTGTGTTTTTGATTTTTTTTTTACTTTTATTTCTTTTTATATTCTCATGCATATTTATGCGCCTTTGTTACCACACTTCCCTTGTAGGCCTTTCTTTACAAGATTCACTCCCCAACACTTAAAACAGTGCCTTTCTTTACAAGATCATTCATTCCCCAACACTTAAAACAACACTTGTCCTCATGCAAAACCCTATTGAACAAATGTTCTCCTAAGCCTAGAGGTTGGGTAATTTCATTATTTTCCGCTTAGGCTTATAGTGTGCTAAAATAAAAGAGTGGTCATTAAGGCTCAAAGTGGGTGCAAACAAGGGCAATATAGAAGGTTGGCCATGTGGTCAAGTAGCTAAAAACAAGAAAAATGCCTCTATCATCATAATGCATGCACATGCTAATGACAAAGCTTCAAGAAAAATAAAAGGCAAGTTCTAGAATGCATAACTAATGAGAGAACACATAGAAAAACAAAATAAGAATGGAATGCAACATATCCATCCATGAAAGGCTCAAAAACTCAACCAAGTGTTATGTCCATATACTCAATCCATGCGATGAAGAACAAATTACCAAGTATGCATTACATAAAGCACAATTCATAGTCAACCAAGCCAGGAAAAATGCCAAATGCGCTAAAAGCCAAGCTAGTAATCATCAATAATATCAACGGAATAGCACACAATACAACTAAACAGCAACTAACAACCTAAAATTAGTAGCATGTGAAATCTTACACTAAGCATTCTTTATTGAAAATTAAAGACAAAAACTACAAGAAAAAAGGTGATGAGAACTCCCTTATAGCGGCTTATACTTGAACTCTCTTAGAGCTCCCATCCAAGTTTGCATCTCCTAGCTCCACCTAGGTCCCATATGATTCGGACCATATCATAAGTCATTGTCTTACTCAAATTTCTAGATCCAAATGGTGAAGTTTGTAATGCAATCCACGGAGCCTTGAAGCTCTTCCTAGTTCGAACATCCAAGAAGAAGTCACTTCTATTGGGAATGGATGTGTGTTCCTAAAAAGAGGCTTCCACTCTCTTGCTATTTTCCTATCTAGTCCTCAAGGAATGTGAATTTGGTCTTTTAGGCACCCCAGAAGTCTAAGAGCTAAAAATCATTCTCTAAGATACCATACTCGTACGGTCCAAAAATAGGAACATGTGATAGGCCCCAACCATCCATCTTTGGCTCAATTGCAGGTGGAGAGAAATCCCAGATCACATCAACAACAACATCTTTGCATACAACTGACAGAAGGCTCTCTCCTGGCATGTCGATTTTATCCTCACGGTCCATAGTGAAAGCTTCACCCCTATATTGGCTTCGATTTCCTGGCATGCCATACATAAATAATCACCACAACAGTCATAATACAAATCCCACCAAATCATCCAGTGCTACATGTGGGAGTAAGAGGTACAAATCATGCAATGGATCCTCATACTCTTCTCTCATTAGTTCATCCATAAGTATAGAGATTATAAGTGATGATATGTGCCCAATTGGCTTAGGTGGCGGTTCATCATAGACAAACTCTATATCAAAACCCTCTGTTATTTCCTTAACCAAGGCCTCTTGTGAAACCTTAATAAGTTGCTCTAGAACATAACAGTTCTCATCAAATGATGACTCTATTAACTCTTCAATCATGCTAGAATTCATAACATCTATCCTCTTAGCTGGATCTGATAATGGCTCCTCAACAATTGGCTCTTCATATGGGATTTTAGGTTGGGATAAAGAGGTATAATCTTCTAAATCAGCATTAAGCTCATGGAGACCAATATCAATTTTCCTGATCTTCTTGAGATTTCTGGAGCATTTCCAACAATTGGTTCCATAACTCTTGGGTTGATGGTTTAGATTATGGTTCCTCAACAATTGGCTCTTCATATGGGATTAGAGGTTGGGATAAAGAGGCTTTATAGTTCTCCAATTCATAATAAAGCTCTTGGAGACCAATATCAATTTTCTCCTGATCATCTTGAGATTTCTGGAGCATTTCCAACAATTGGTTCCAGAACTCTTAGGTTGATGGTTTAGATAATGGTTAAGGTAGTTAGTATGTGCATTAGAGTGGATTATGGAAGGATGATGGGTAACATGGTGGGTATGGGGATGTGTCTAGGTTTGGTGGCTCATAATATGGTTGATGGTAGGTGTCATGGTAAGGTTCATGGTATGGGTATATGTATAACGCATGGTAAGGTGTTGGGCTTAGTTTAGGATATGTTTGAAGTAGTGGTGGTGGTTGGTAATATGGGAGTGGTTGTAGGCTCAAAACATGATTGTTGGATTTGCATTCCCTTAGCATATTATTTTAGGAAGCACTTTATCTCATCCAATTTCTCCTCTAATCTTGGTAAGGACTATTCACTACTCCATTACCTGGAAAACCATAAGAACCATACTCTTGGAAACTAAAATAAGTGTTAGTGCTCATGTCAACTCGAGTAGAAGTGAATAAAAAAAAAATACAAGAGGAAACAAAAAGCTACTCTAAAATGACATAAAATAACCAATAAAAAGCTATGCAAGATATTTATGGATGATGGGAGCACAAACAAAAGAAAAGACAAGCATGAGAACATGAAGAAATGCAAGAAAAATTAAAATAAATTGAAAAAGTGGTCTAAACGGTAGAATTTGGCAAAAATAGGGTGGGGCTCACACAAGTGAGTCTTGTTTAGAATGCCTAAAATACTTAGGATACCAAGTTTCGTGGCAAACTTAGATGATTCAAAATAGGACAGCACCTATTTTTTGCACCAAAAACACTATAAACAACCAAAAAAGTGAAAAATATAATGAATGTAAGGATGGTCAAGTATTTACAGGTATATACAAGCCTATTAGCACCAATTTCCTAGGTAACGGCACCAAAATTTGGTAGAGACTAGATGCCACGTCTCTAGCTCTAACAAATTAACAAATTAATTTAAGATTGAATTGTAACAAAACGTAGTATAATGGTCCGCAACTAGGTCATCTCCAACGATATTAGTAAACTAATAGACTATGCAATAAGGGGGTTTCTCAATAAGTGCATCAAACAAAAATAGAATATAAGCTAAAACAATGAAATAACTAACAATTAACTAAAGCAATAGCACAAGGATTTCCTAGGCCTAGAATCCATCTATCCTTGACACACATATTCCATCAAACACATGGTAGGTGACTAACTTATGCCTAGAATCATGCAATCACACAAGCTTGGCACCATAATTCACTTAGTAATCAATCAATCACCAAGCATTTGGCTAGCATACAACACCTAAGTAATTCAAATCTCAATCTCTAAATGTATACACTAACTTGAGCATAAATTACATTAGTCTAAGCTCAATCAAGAATTAATCTCAATTTCCTATGCTAACCAAAGGCCTCATTAATCAATCAATCAATTCATACCTAGTTAACAATCCCAATTATGCATCCAATCCACAATCATGATTTAGCATACAAAATCAATATTCATTCCATCCTCATACTCATACATTCATATATCATAATCAATCAATTAATCAACATAAACATATGAGAAATGGAAGGAATGTGAGAAAAGAAAAATCAAGAAACTAAACCATGTATTCATTGAATATGCAAGCATCAAGACAAACCCTTGGACTTGGAGAATCTTTAATGCTAGTTACAAACTTACTCCTCCATAGAGAAACTAAAATAGAAATAGAAGGTAAAACCTAACCTAAGAGAAGAAGAGAGTGGGTGAGGAAGAAGATGGGTGAAGAGAGGAAAGTGGAGGAGAAGAGGTGATAAGAGAAGTGAATAGATAAAAAGGAGGAGAATAGAGGATAAGAGGTGAGGAAGAAGGTGGAGGAAGGAGGAGGAGATGGGAAGAGGGGAGAAGAGAAGAAAAAGCTAGAACTACTCTAACCTAAGTTAATTTCTGCTAAAAGGTCATGTGTCTCTGTTTAAAAGTTTTGGAGATTATTTAAATACCTAAAAACTCATTAAAACGTGTACAACATTGTCACAGCTCACTAGCGACCCTGGCTTGTAGCAACCCTGCCTGAACCAAAAATTATTAAAAGAGCACCAGGGCTCGCTTCAGTGACCCTTGCTCACTACAGTGAATTGTATCAAGTTTTGACCCTGAAACAACCCAATTAGCTCTTGTGTCTAATGGAAGTTGTAGATCTTTTTCTCTTAAAAATGAACACCGTATTTGCCTAATTTGGACTTGGATGAGAGAGATATGCCTTGATTATTGAAGCATACCCAATTTGGAAATTTAGCACCTCAGTTTTGACTTTTGGGTTTATTTTGACTAGCTAACTTTTAGATTCGGCTTTTGCGCTCTACACAAAAGTTGTAGATAATTCTCTTAACTTTCCTACAAGGCAAAGAGTATGAGTTTTAGAGGTCTACAACTCTAGTTAAGCGCAAAATACATAACAGTGCTAAAAGTATTATTATGCAGAAAATTCTCATTAATGCTCAAATCAATGTCCAAACTCAAACACGATGCAAATGCATACAATTAAGCATAAAAAAGAGCTAGGACACTAAGAATAGGATACAAAATATGTATAAAAAGGCTTACGTATAAGTGTTTTGTATTTAGACAGTGAATTTTTGTTTTAAATGGTTTTTATGATTTAAAAAAATAGGCATATAGAGTGACTCAGCGATCACAAGGTTTACGTGGGGATGAAATTCCTCATGTGCCGGTCACGATCCAAGTCGGGTCATGACACCTTGATTGGTAGCACTTTCCTCTAGAATCTACAACCATAACTTCTATTTGCGATGAAGAAGACAAGCTTTGTGATCTCTGTCTTTTCACTTCATTAAGAATGCTACTCTTGACACTCTACATATTCACTACACCATTTGGTATAGTATTTATAAGTGAAATCTTCAAAGCTTTCCAAGACTCTAGTAAATAAGCAAGCACATCGTCATCAAAATTGATGCCCATTCCTGGCAACTAAACCATGATCCTTTGTATTTCATTCAAGTGATCTACAACATAAGTAGCTTCTTAGTATTTTACCTGCATTAACTTTGTCAAATAGAAAAACTTGTGGTTGCCTATCTTTGAAGCATATAACTCCTCGAGTTTTTGCCATAATGTCCTAGCATGAGTCTCTCTAGAATGTGATTGTACACATTATTTTGGACAAATTTTCAGATGAACCTACAAACTTGCTCATGCTCGAATGCCCATTCCTCATCAGATTTGTCATCAGTTTAGATAAACTAAACACCGATAAATGTAATTTTGTGAATAACAGGAGGTCGTTCATCATGTTTGTCCATATGTGGTAGTTTGTCCATTCAAATTGATCATCTTGTTTGTCTTTGCCTCCATTCTCATAACTGGTGGCTATGATACCACTTGTTAGGAAACATGAATTAATAAGTAGTGGAAAATAAGAGCAATCCAATGACACACGATAATTAATTATGGTATATTCATCTACAAAGAAAGATAAACTCCAATAATAACTTCTATTATATAAAATAGTAGGCACAACGAGAGCTTTACAATAACACAAAATTTGAGATATATGCCAAAAATAGTGGTATAGTATTTCCTAGAAAATAACTACAACAAACTCCTCACTATTTTTTTCACTCACAATAACTCTCTTCATCGTAAAGAAACTTTTGTTTCTCAAACACACTGTATTTATAATAATAAAAACTATCAAACTAACATATCTTTAATTCCCTTTGTTTTTCTCTCTAATTTCTAAACCTTTGTTGCTCTTTATTTAAGCAAAAAACTAAACCATTAAATACTTCGAAGAGGTTTTCTCCATGTTTGGAAGGACTGAACACTGCTAACAACCTCTAAACAACAATACAATTCTCTAAATGTAGGCAAGTTGCATCTAGAATGTGCTAGTAATTCAAAATCAACATCAGATGGCCTATGAACATCCAAATAAACATCCAAATACATAGATGACCCTTGATTTGTCCTCATTGTTTTATTACAATGGTCATAAAAGCTTAGTGTATTACTCCCTAAGGTAACATTTGGTAAATGTATCAAGATAGAAAATACAGAGACATTAAGGGCAAAAATGTGTTTGGAAAAGACGATAAAGACAAAAACTCTAAAATTGTCTCATTCTCAAGACAATTTTTGAGCCAATTTTTGTCTCTTCAAAAAAGGACACTAGAGATATATTTGGGACATGCATTTAAGATAATTTTTTACAAAAATATCCTTTTAAACATTTCACATTATACCCTTTCCCTTCTCATTTTTCAAATTATAACATAATCTTTTTTATCTTTTCATCAATCACTAAGGCTTATGCACCATTACCAAACACAATTTCGTCTCCATCTCTAATGTTTCACTATCTCCATCTTGTCTATTTCAAGGTAAATAACCTATCAATTAATTCCATTTCATGTTTCTTGGCTTTGAAAGCCTTTTTTCATAGAGATGCCAACATTCAATTTGGCATGAATTATGTATTTAATAGTTTAAACTTTTACTTTTGGTTTCTCTCTTGCACAAGACAATAATTTTTCTCTTAACGCTTAGAATTTAACATTTTCACCTTGTACTCCCTACTATAGGTATGCTTGTCCTATAGCTTTCTCACCTACTATGTTGATTGATGTAACACCCTAATTTTCTTTAGAAATTAATTGAGACTTTGTTAATGAGAATATTAAGATTCTGCAGGCATAGTAATGATTCAGAACAACTGTTTGAACAAATAAAAAAAAATAAATAGTATTTTGTGGGTCCAGCCAGGGAGCGAAACACTAGATTCGGGACCTGAGGTGCTCAAAATTAGAAAAATATGGGAATAAGGTTAGAAATAAGTGGAAATGAAAATTTTATACTTAGAATTAATTTTTGGGTATGGCATTTACCCATTCGGTAAGGTTTCGGTATGCGAGTTTTAACACCAAAAGATGTCTAATCACCACAAATGGATAATGTATATCCATTTAAGACATGTGGAAGGTCAAGATTTAATCTTGAAATCCAAGATTAAATCTAGCCATCTATTCTATTTTCTATCTTTATGAATTATGTGCTTATATTATATAATATCTAAAGCTTACTATAAGATAAACACAAGTCATCTAATTTCATCAATTCTTCTTCCTAACTTTTCGTCACTCAAGGAGAAGCATCAGCCTCCATTTTCATTCCTTGAAATTTCCAAGCTTGCAACCTCAAAAACTTTAGTTTAGAATTGTTAAAACTACTAACTTCCTTCACAAAACTTCATCTACATCTCAATCCCTACAAATCTAACTAATTAAATTCTTTGTTCCTCACCAAGCCTAGCCTTGCTACCTCACCCTTATTGAGTTAGGAAGGGGCTGAGGTTGATTTGGGAAGCTTTGGAGTGGAAGAAAGCAATCTTAGAGCACCTTGGGACCAAGGATTCATTAGGTCAAAAGTAGGGTTTTCTATGCCTTTTCTTTTCAAATTTATTCTGATGAGTTCAGATTGAGTTAGGTCCAAAATTTTTAATTATATTGATTGATATTATGTTGATATTGAAGTATTAATTTTGGTGGTGTGTTTGGATGGTGTTATAAAATCATTCTTATCAAAAGAAGTTTTGACTAGGTTGCTGGATTTTCGATTTGGTGGGGCAGTAAATTTTCGTGAATTTTTAGACCTATTTGTGGTCATATTTATGAACTGGAAAAAATATATATGAAATTAACATCTTAAACTAACTAATGAAATTTTCTTGGGTATTGATTTTAAGGTATACTGCCTTAAAAAATCAGACATTGAAATGGGAATGATGTTGTCTTGATTGTTGAAGCTGAAGCAATAAGATTGTCCGATTTTATTACTATAGTAAATGATTGAGCTACACTTTGAAATTTTTAAAGGAAGTTTCTAATACATTGAATTATCACTATAAATTTTATTGTGAGTTGATTCAATCATTTTCTAGGATTAAAAATTGTAAGAACCTTATTCTGAGCTATAAATAAGTGGTCTCTGACCACTAAATTTGTACAATTTAATTAACAGGGTTAGAGAGTCTATTTGCTATGAAATTTTTACAGGATCTCTTAAACATATTGAAGTATCATGGAGAATTTTTGTGGCTCTTGAAATGGCCATTTGATGTGTAAATTAAATGTTGTTACTAGTACGGTAAATCTACCAGGGTGCTGGAATGGTAAGAATGACTTAAATTAATGATATAATGGCATTTAGTCCAAGTCTATGGCATATGAATGCATGCTAGTTGTTTCAATAATTGCTTATGAGGCATGGATGGGACTCTAATGTAATTAAATGCTTACATGTGATGTAAGCATACCTTTAAGAAAAGAAAAGAAGTACATGATGCGGGTATTGTGACAAAAGAGAATATGTGAATCTTAGTTGTGAAATTTTGAACATATGGGGAAAGCAGACAAGACTTCTGGGAAAAGAGGGGAGGCAAGAATAAGGACTTCCCTAAAAATTTTGTGAGTCAATAGACATATCAGCTACGAATAGAACTATGTGTGATTCGGAAATGGAAAAAATGAAGTCGATGATCGCGAATAGGAATGAACTCATGTCCTAGTAGTCTATTGTCCTTTGTGGAATTATCCACTATAGATATCTCTAATGTGAAATTAAGCCTTCCCTATGTTAAATAAAAGAGAAAATGGCACCGAAGTGAGTTCATTGTTTACAAGACTAAATGTATAATTATCGTTATTATTTTTATAATTATGCTTGCATATGACCTTACATGATATTACCTATATGGCTAAAATGGCTAGTTATGTCTTTCATACTTGAGGAGTATCTCCTGAGAATATTATAATATTCTCATCTCTATACGCAAATATGTTGTATTGTATTCATTCACAGATGCCATCGGTGATCTTCTTCCTTGACTCACCTTAGTGGCAGTGGCACTATGACCCGAATTTGGATTTACTATACATTGTAGCATATTCCCAGATTTGGGCATACGTATTTTCAACCGTTCATTTAGTGCTTCTATTTTACCCAGTTTATCCGATTTCCCATATGATGGTGTGCCTCTACACATGCCACACCCTAATGTATTTGTAGCCCTACCAGCACCACCTGCCTCTCCTGAGATGACCCTTCCTCATCCTCATCCTTGGACTCTGATCCACTTGATGGTCTAGATGCCCTGAGGGGAAATGCCATCGTCTGAATGGCGAATGGTTTTCTTTAGGAGAAAATGAGACATCTAGGGACTCTTGATATGTATATAATAGTAGTTTAGTAGTAGAACACAGCCTAGAGAGATCCTATTAGATGTTGACGAAGTCCATTTCTGGCTTATAAAATTTTGTTGGGCTCTAACTTTGAAGGATAGACTAGATGTTGGGGGTGTTTCTTGTGTAAATTGAGTGACTAGCTTAGGAGTTATCTCGTTTGCTTTGCTAGTATGATGTACATATTTTAAACTTAGAAATGATGTTCATATATGTAAATACGAGCTTTGCAACATATACATCTAAATTTCTTTATTGCATTGTATTTCGACTAATATAGACTATGAACATAAGTAATACTCTGATAATTACTATGTTAATACTGGAGTACAATATGGTAATTAGGAGGGTGTTACACTTGATTTGGAAGTCTACTTGCTATAGCTCTCCATGGACACTCTATCTTGCAAATAACTCTTACCATTTTGTTATCATTTTTCTTAAACTTTAATGCTTTCACTGAATGGAAAACATATGTTCTAATGGCATCTTTGAAATCATTTTTTTTTTAACAAAGTCCCTATTTTCCTTTTGTTCTCTACCATACACTTGAGCATATTTAATGTTGGATAGCTTACTCTTTGTACTCCACCACCACCATCATCGTCATCACTATCTACACTCCATAGTTCATCAAAGATATAATCATCAATATCGGATAATTCTTTGTCTTTATGATGAGTTATTATTTTATTACTTATTGAATGCAATGAGTCAGCATAGATTCCTTAACATGATGCACCTCGACTTTTGCCAATAATAATTCAAGAGGCTTTTTTGTTTTTTTTTTGCTTGCCTCTTTCTTTGCAATGATTTTTTTTTTTTTTTTTTTTGTACTAGGACTATGTGCTCTTGCCACTTGTTTATCCTTCAGCCCTAGTTTTTTCCTTCTAATTACAATTGTTATCTCTTTTAACCTTGGACTCATTCTTGTCTCTATAAGTGTGAGAGGCACATCAATAGCTTGTTTATTCTTCATGGAGTTGTTTCCTTTAATTACATCTCATCTTCCATATGCTCTCAAGTTATTAATGGTCCCAACAATATTTTCTCTTTAGGTTTGGAAATAGATCATTCACATTACCATTGTACAACTCTTTTTAGCCTGGATCCTCTTGTTCTTCTTCAGAGTTTTCAAATTCAACTATTATTGCATTGTCCTCACTTTCATAGTTATTAGCATTATTATTATCACTTTCCCAATCATTGTCATGATCTTCCTTAACCCTATTTCATTGTCCTTCATCTACTTCAAGGCCACCATATGCAACTAAACATGGCCATAATCTTTGGCTATTTTTGTCATATGTATGACACCTCTATCTTCTCTTAATACCTTCAACCCATTTTTTAGAGACATCTCAAGCTTTTTTGTACCATAAAGCATCCCACTAGGGATAACCTATATCCTTACATTTTGCTATAAATTTCCAATAACTCCATCTGTCCACATCACAATCTCCCCCAATATATAATTTGTTCTCTTACATAAGACTTCACAAGAGTTCTAACAAAGAACCTACCATGATGCACTTCAAAGTAAAATGTTCATCCATTCTAAAACAAATACAACACTATACTTAATCTCATTGGACAAAACAAGTATACATGAAAACTACATAAAAAGTGAAAACAAAACAAGACATGAGATCAAAATGCTTCCATTAAAAAAAGGCATATTTAACTCCACAAGGACAATAATACCTTTGTAAATAAATGGTACCTTACAAGACCACACAAGTTGATAAATATAATTGAGACCATAAGGTCTCCATGAAAAAAAATTTGCATACGTAATCCAAAAAATAATTAACAAGTTAATATTTTTATGAAAAGAATAATTAACATGTTAATAACCAAAAAGAGGGAATGGAGCCTTGTTATTAAAATTGAAAAACTACACATCAAATATTGTAACGCCGAATTTCTGATAGAGTACAAATGACCGAAATGCCCTGAGGTCATTTTTCTAAAGTTCAGGAGTTTCCGGCAACCCTCGAATGGGTCAACTCGATGTTTAGAGGGGATTACGTTGTTATGAATGATTTTCGAGGTGAAAATCTTCTTTCTAAACTTTCGGTTCAAAATGACCAAAATACCCTTGCTGTGTCTACACGGGTAAAAGGTGCCGTTTGAGCCCGAACTTTTCCAGGAAGTTTAGAATGATGTTTATGAGCAATGTTTGATGTTTAGTTGGGCAGAAGGTCCAAGCAGGTTTGTGCAAAATTACCATTTTGCCCCTAGAATGTACAGTAAGCCTAATGACGTAGTTAAGCAAACCTAAGCAATATTAGGCTCTAATTGAAGATTAATTTATTTCGATAATTAATCTAAAGTCAAAATGATTTATTAAGGTTAATTAGAACCTAAGATTGCTTAGATAAACTCTAATTGCATTCTTTAAATTCAAGATTCCTAGTCATGGAATCTTGAATAGTGTTTTCTCTCAAATTCCTTAAATTAAGGAATTGAGCCATACTTCATTTGACCAAAAGAATTATTTTAAATTACTAATCTAATAAGATTGCCCTCCTAATCAAGTCTTGAACCACCTTAATTAACCATTTTCTCACCTAAACACTTGCTTACAAACTCCTAATCAAAAACCTAATCAAAGAAACACTTAAACACATCCTTAAACCACAATTACATGAACAAAAATCCCTTCCCCTTGGCTGATGTATTGACCGAAAATTCCCCCTAAAAATGGTGCCACATGTTGATTTTTGATGCACTCCAAGCCCATGCCTTAGGCCATGCTTTGGCCATACCTTGCCCATGCTTCCAACCATGCTTGCCATGCCTAAGCCTATGCTTTTGTAAGAGATATTTTCCTCCTCCCTTGACCTTCAAAACCATTAGCCATTCCCTTCCCAAATCAGCCAACATGTCTCATTTTTTCTATAAATCCAAGCCTTTGAAGACTTGGTTGCTCTTTGGATCATTTACCAAGTTTAAGCATTCTTACACTTTCTTTCATTTCCTCTCAAATTCCCTCAACTTGGCTAATTTCTTCCTCAAGACTCCAAGAGGATTTCCTTCTCCTTCCATCAAGAAAACAAAGCTTTCTTACATCTCTTCAAGACTTCTTAAGGTAGGGGTTAAGTTTTGATGATTTTTGTTTGTGTTCTTCAAGAAAGTTCTAGTTTTTCTCTTGATTTCAAACTCTTCTTCCCTTCCTCTTTCTTTTTCGGCCAAGAGGCCTTTTTATAAAAAGAATGTGAGCTTGATGATGAGGTTTCAAGATAATGACTTGTTGTTGTCATGTGAGAAACCTCTAAAGCTTGAAACAACTTGGTCTTGGACCATACATGCTTGGATTTCCTTTCTTTTCTTGGCTTAAGTTTCGGTTTTCTTCTTCCTCTTTCCCTTAAGGATTTCAGTTTTTCTTCTTTGGATTTGAACAAAGTTTGTAAAATATGTCTAGTAGATCACAAAAGTTTTGTTAAGAAAGTTAATCTTATGATTTCAAAAGCTCTAAGCTTACCCTTGCCAACCTTAAAGTTGGTCGGCCGTTCTAAGAGTTTTACTCTAGATTGAAGCCCATGAGCAATAAAATAAAGAATATGACTTAGTCCTTGTAGTTTTGTTTAGACAAAGTGATGAACTTTGGGTCCATTTCCTTAAGCTTGATGATGAGTTCAAACCTTAAGATTTCTCTTGAAGTCTAGGTGCTAAGAACTCTAAAGCTTGCCTTATGATACATAATGGGTTGAGGTTTATGTTCCTCTAAAAGTCTTGCAAGAGCTCTAGCTAAGATAAAAACAATATGCATTCATGTTTAAATTTATGTCTTGCATCTCATGTTTATTTTGATGCTATCACTAATTTCACAAGAGTAAATGAATGAACTTGCATTACCATATTTAAATTCCCAAGCTTGCATTTCATGTTTATATTTCAAGTCATCACTTAATCCTTAAAGATAATAATGAAGTTGCATCTCATATTTATTTTATGCTCTCACTTTACTTTCTAATGAAGAGTAAAATAAAGTGCATGGCATGTTTAAGATTTTGTCATCACCTAAATACTCTAGAGCTCAAAGACTTGCCCTAAGTATCCTAAAAAGGAAACTCCAAAAAAGAAATGGATGAGTTTTGGTATGGCTTAATAATGGTTTGATTTTGTAAAATGCATGAATAATTTCAAGAAAATGTTGGAAAACTGTTTTATGAGGTCTCAAGATGTTTAAATAGTGTGGAATGTGTCAAAAATCATGTTTTCTCAAATTCCAGAGGTTCTGGTAATCGATTACCATCCATGTAATCGATTACCAAAAGGGTTTTGAAAGATTTTTGGTTCTGGTAATCGATTACCAAAGGCAGTGTAATCGATTACCACGGCTTTTCATGCCCAGAACCTTTCTAAACCCTGGAATTGATTACCTTATAGTGTAATCGATTACCATATGTTCTTTATTTTCCGGAAACAAATTTAACCTAAGTAATCGATTACCATTGTATGTAATCGATTGTTGTTTTGAAACCCAGAATGAATTGAGCTCCTGGTAATCAATTACATGTTCCATGTAATCGATTACCAGAACACCTTTTGTTTCCAGAAATATCCCAAGAGAAAACTAGTAACTTATATGCATTTCAACCCAAGAGATTATGTGATTTTATGGGTTCATGATTTCGGTTCTATGTTTGGCTACTGTATAAATGCTGTTCTAAGGTGTTAAATGTGTAAAATTATGTTGAGTGAAGCAAGGATCGATTTAGAAAAGTTAGAAAAGAATAAGTAACTTAAAAAGGGATTAGAGGTGAGAATTCTAGAACACCTTAATACAAGAAGTGCAAATCTGTTCTAGCATGATTAATTCAAGGATAAATGATTCATAATTAGTAAGACATATACAAGATCCCTTCATAAATGATTAGGTGCTAATTTCTAAGTTTAAGATGATGATAAGAGATCTAAAGTGGTTTATAACTTAGAGAACATGCCTAGGAATCCCTCATAATTGGTTTAGGAATTAATTATGGAGCCTTAGGTGAAGATGGATCTTAAAAAGGGTCACGAATGGAGATTTTAGAGCCCCATAAGCATATGATATTTTCTGCCCTTTTATGATAAGTGCTGATTGAAATTTTGATGAGTTCAAATCTTAGAGAAAAGTCTAAGTGTTAACCCCTTGAGGGTAATAAAAATGCAAATACAAGTTTAAAGCCCGTAAGGGTCAAAGCATAAGATACTATGAGATAGGTGGCCGAAGAGTATAATTATGATGATGAACCTCGTGCACACTTATGATGATGTGATTATGTTAGTTCCTTGAGCATGAAACTTTATGTGCCAAATTTGATATGGTGATATGATGAAATGTTGAAATGTTGTGTTTGAGATGCATAATGTTTCAAAGATATGAATGAAATTGAGAAATATGCTCATGTGAACTAGAAAGTTATTGCAATGAGAAAGTTCCATGAAAATGATGCATGTGACTGAAATTATGTGGCATGACTCAAATTTGAGGAAATTCGGAGAGTAGCGTTATGCCGCCGAATTTCCTGTCAAATTTGAGGGATATAAGAAAGTTTTTGAGAAAAATGATGTTTAAGTGATATGGAGACATACTTCTCCGCTCTGGTGAGGAAGGTAAAACCGTGAGGGCATAGGCATCAGCCTGCCAAAGCGGACAAAGTCGCTAGTCTTAACCGAGTCGATGCGTTTCGAAGAAGGAAAAGTATATGATGTTTAAAGTGACACACCGAGACGTGCTTCCTGAGGAGAAGGTAAAACCGTGAGGGCATAGACATTAGCCTGCCAAAGTGGACAAAGTCGTTGGTCTTAACCAGTCGATGCGTTTCGAAGAAGGAAAAAGTCCCATGATGGGTGATCCTTAGGCCCCTACCCGTACTCTGGGAGTCGGGATTATGATGATTATGATGAATATGATTATGTTTATGATTCACTTATCAAGAGGATAAGTAAGAACTAGTGACGACTAGTTAAGGTATGAGCTCATAGCCTAGTTTAAGGGTGCGGTTACTATATTATTGGTGTCACAAGTATGAGAAAAGTTACATGCCACTTATATGTTGATTGATAATTGTTTGATTTACCTAAAGTACTCCATGCATCCATGAAATATTATGTTGCATACATGCATTAAGAATCATTATAAAAGACATGGACCTTGGATAATAACCTTTGAAAACCTCATAATGAACTTATGCATGCTTAACCTTTTCATAATAAACCCAAGGTTCCTGGGACGTAAACGATGACACTAGGATAGAGGATTTCCTCCTGAGATTCTTTAGCAAGATTCTCACCCCTCTCTCCTTTCCGTTACGTCTTCAGACATCGATGGCGTCGTTCGTGATTTTTGTTGACACACCCGTGTAGGAGCTGCACTACGATAGCATCATCCTACCACTTCGAGAGTTGTTGTGCCATACACATTTTTGCATACGTGGGACGTCCTTTTGCCTTCCTCGTCTCCAGCTATCGCTTCGATCCGACTTCACCCTTTGGCGATGACCTGATTTTTGAGAGGACGCGACCCGTGACGAGAGAACGTCGCGCTCGTTCGGCATCTTCGTGGTGCGAGGTTACCCCGAGTACGTGCCTCGCCCGAGGCGTTCAAAGACCGACCTATCAGAGGATCCTCCTTCTCATCCCTTCTCGGTGGGTCCCGCCCTTGCGCCCTCACGTGGCGGGCATGCTCGCCCATCCTTCCGCCTTCACGCATCCGAGAGCTTACCCAGTTCATTGGGTATGTGCCATCGAATGAGTAGGAGCGTCGTCCATAGCTCGAGGGAGGGAGAGTCTTAGCGTGGAGTATCTTTGGGGTTGTTCCATGTATTTGTCTTCATGTTTCTTATTTTATGTTATTGTCCTGGAAGCCCACTAGTATGGGTAAGACTTTATATTTCTGTTATATTTCTGTTGTGATGTACTAAACTATGTTATCTAATGTGATGAGGAATGTTTATGATGGATGTGTTTTTTAATGCTTATGTCCTGTATGTTTTATTTATTCTTCGCTTCACGTTTTATATGTTACGCGTAAAGGCTCGCACTTTGTTTTATATGAATCTTTTCAAAGAAAAAAAAATTTACCTGTATTTTCCGCTAAGTATTTTGTAAATGAATTTAAAGAGAAGTAATAACTAATAATTAGTCTTGATACGTCCTAGGCGTATTGGGATTAAATATTAGGGTGTTACAAATATCAATTTGAGAGCGAGACTGAACATAATATATTAAGGCTAAGATGATCTTGAAAAGAGAAAAAAATTGAAGCCAAATAGGTTTGTGACAAAACCAAGTTGTAGAGGAGGGAGGAAGGAACAAAGTATAGGTTGGTCCATAAACATTGGAATATGGAGGAACTACCATATTAACTCACAAAAAAAATGACACATCACCTAATTAGTTTTCTAAGATTTCATTCCAATGTGATATTATCGAGTATCCTTCATGTTCGTATTGTCAATCTCTTGTGAATAGGATCTTCATTGTTTATGAGAGTGTCAGCTTTGCTTTCATTACAAGGCACAATAAATAGATGGAAACGTGAAAAAAATAACATAAGAAAGTTTTGCAAAATAGTTTGTCAATGTTAGGTGTAACACCCTAATAATTAACCCAATACACCTAGGCAGGACTGATTAATTACTAGACTTTACTCTTTGCTTCAGTTCCTTAATCATGCTTTGAAAATACTTAGTGAAATTACGAGCCATTTTTTTTAAAACATAATTGAAAACGTGAGCCGCGCTTAACGTGAATGATTTAGCAAAATTTAAAAGACACATAGGAATTTACAAACATCACATCATAATATATTGGCTCCATCATACAACATCCATAATTACATATCATATAGATATTTTGCCTACCAACAGAATAAGACTAAGTGTAGGCAATCTAATAAAACATAAATAATATATGGATGGAAGGACATCCATTAATGGCACCTAGTAATAACACTCCAGGGATAGGGATAGATATCTGAAATATACGAGTGAAACTAGCAGGATTCAAGTTCAGCTCCGTGAGCCTCAATGTGATTCACGAACGCTTCCTTCCGTTTCTTGAAGACGAGATGGAAAGAAAAATAGAGGGAGTGAGAAACTTATAAAAGAATCTCAGTAGGGTACTCACCTCATGATGCATTGTGTCATCATCATCGTCCCCAGGAACCTCGGGTTATTATGAAATAGTGAGCATGCTAAGATTGATTTATTAAGTTCGAAAATATACTTTACCGAGGTTCGTCGTTTTAATCATGCGTCTTATAATGCATCATAAACTTAGCATGTCATGTTTATAATGAACTTTTCCTTTCATATATAATAACATAGTTATGCATAAAATCACATCATATTCCTCATCATCATTTCATAATACTATGCATAGCAGAATATCATATTTCTCATCATCATCTCATAAATACTATGCATAGCAGAACATCATATTCACATAATGCATTTACTTAGTTTCTTAGGTGACTTAAAGTTACTTTCATCATCATTTTCCTGGGCCACCCTATACTCCACCCTTTTGGGAGTAATCTAGGTTATGAGCTCATACCTTGCTAGTCGTCACCAGCACATACTTATCCCTTTTGATAAGTAAAAATTCCTCTCTACCCTTTTGAGAGAACAGGGGGCAAGAATCACCTTTTCACCGCCTATAGTTTGATGGGTCCAAAGGATCATTTTCTCATATATTTTGAGTCACCTTTAAGTCTTTGCATGTTATATCATAATACAATTCTTCATTCATAATCATCATAACATTTTCTCATTTATAGTCTTATGCCGAAATAATATATACCAACTGTAATCATGCATCTGGAGATTCCAGGAAAGAGAGGTGGGTCACAATGGACACGCTTAAATACCAAATCTTTCCTTAGCCAGAATCTTTCCAAATTGCACTCTTACAAGTAATACACTTTCTTCCAGGAACAGAATATGTCTTTATTTCATGCATAAGTTTTCATTGTTTGCAACACAACTATAACATACAAACCAGGGAATCAATCAATGACACCAAATTCTTAATAAGCATCAAATCATATTTTAAGTACACATAAATTACTAGCTTCCCATAAAATTCTTACAAAGTTTTAAAACTCTTTTAGAACTAATTCCTTTTGTTAAACTTGAAAGAAGTCATAGGACTTTAGGCCTAAATTAACCATGGGACCGATTTATAACTTGAAAGAATGTTCATAATTAAATATTTCACTTAAGATAAAAGGAGCAAGTCTTGAGCTTTAGAGATTTAGGTGACATCTTTGAATTATTACCATGCTATGCAACCTTATTTTAATCTTATCTTTATAAGGTGATAGCTTGGAATTATAAACATGATATGCAATTCCATTTCTTTATCTTTAAGATTTAAGGTGATAACTTGAAAATTAAACATGATGCAAGAACTTGTAATATAAACATGATGCAAGAAACTGAAGGGCGTAATCGCAGGGACCAGTAGAGGGAGAAGAGAATCTTAAGCAACCGGAGCGGCGGTAGTCCGCATAGGACCGGTGAGGAGAAGAGAATTACATTTTTTTTAAGCTCCAATTCTCAAGACTTCTTAAAGAATAAATTCTTTAACTCCAATTATCTCATTTCTTCGCTTATGATTCATAGGCAAGTCTTTGAGCTCTAGGATTTTTAGGTGATGACATAAAATAAACATGCCATGCATTGATTCTTTTAGCCATTATAAAATAAAGTGAGAGCATAAAATAAACATGAGATGCAACTTCTTTATTATCTTTAGAGATTAAGTGACAACTTGAAATTTAAACATGAAATGCAAGCTTGAAATTTAAACATGAGATATGCAAGTTCATTTATTTATTCTTGAGAATTTAGTTATGACATAAAATAAATATGGTTATGCAAGGCATAAACTTAAACATGGATGCAAGTTCACTTGATCTTTACTAGAGCTCCTTCAAGACTTTAAGAGAATTATGTTTTCAACCCAATATATGTATCTTAGCAAGACAAAGTAAAAATACATATTTCATATTCAAACCTCAAGATAAAAACATTATTCTTTAAAGTTTTGCATTAAATGGAATGTTCAAGCTTTAGAGGCCTAACTTGTGATGGATTTACAACCCATATTCAAGGTCCTCATCATCAAGCCATCATTTCATTCCTTCCTAGGCCATTTGGCCGAAACCATGAAAGGAAAATAAGGAAAGAAAAACTGAAATTTTAGAAGCTTTGAAAACTAGTGAAACCTTCAAGTTTTAGAGATCTAACTTGTGAAAGCTTTGCAACCAACACTCAAGAATCTCATCATCAAACCATGGTCTCATCATAAGCTAGGCCATATGGCCAAAATACTTTAAAAAGAAAGGAAGAAGAAACTGAAAATGAAAACTTAAAAGAAAGCTCATGAAAACATCATTTTTGAGCTAGAAACATAACTTGTCTTAGCATAAAATGAACTTAGAAACACCTCCCTACCTAATTTGATTTGAAAGAAAGGAAGAGAACTTGGTTTCCTTGAGTGAAATGAAGCAAAATATCCTTGAAAAGCTGAAGGAAGAATTTGGCCAAGAGAAAGAAAGAAAGAAAGCTTTTGGTGCTCCTAAAACTAGAATTTGTGTAAGTTATGAACTAAGCATCTAAACTATCTTCAAGCATGCCTATTTATAGAGATTTTGCAGCTCATAAATGGACAAAGGAAGGAAGGAAATCTGACCAAAAATTAGAGAAAAAAAATAAGGAAGAAAAATCATTTTGTTTGGTGGCTTAAAACATGGAATCATGTTTCCATGTTTTCATGATTCTTTGTTTTCATTCTTTGGATTTTTGTGTAATAATTTTCTGACTTATTACTCAATAATTTCGTGCATTACAGCCTTGTGGAAGAGGATTTTGTGTGTTCCATGTATTTTTTAGGTGTAGGCAAGGTATTCATGCAATTTAGAGAATTTACGGTTAAGGGTTTAAGTGAATTACTAAGCAATTTGGGTGTTTTAAGCAATTTTAGGTTCTAATCAATCTAAATAAATAATTTTGACTCTAGATTAGTAATTAGAATTTAATAAGCTTTAATTTGAGCCTAATATTGCTTAGGTTTCGTTAGACGAATCAAAAATCTCAAAATTTGTAAAACTGCACAAAGACAGGGCAAAACGGTCATTTTACTTAAAAATTGCCCGAGACCACCCGAGCTTAACCAATGGTTAATCATGGCTTAAAAACACCTTTTAACACATTTTAGTGAGGTTCGGGCTAAGTCGGCACGCAAATCGGAGTTAAAACGCCGTAAGGGCGTTTTGGTCATTTCGCGTCGAAGCTCAAAATTAGGATTCTTCTCCTCTATTAACACACATAACACAAACAATCCCTTATTAACATCAAAACATCCCCTTGAGGATGGGTGGGGCCCACGATCCTCATTTTGAGTAAAATAACCTCAGGGGCATTTTGGTCATTTTACACGTACAGAAAATTGGGGTTTGCAATACTTGCACGAATTGCTCCTAACTTCTCTTCTAACGTTATATTCCTTTATTAAGGATTGTTTGGTCTCAAATTTTATATAATATTTACCTACGGTAATTCGGTAATTCCTAATGATAGTAAAAATTACAGTAAAAATTGGGGCGTTACATTACTCCCCTCCTTAAAAGAATTTCGCCCTCGAAATTCGTTCCTGAGAATAGCTCGGATCCTGCTGCATATCTGATTCCAGCTCCCATGTAACTTCTTCATCTTGTCCCCATGCTACTTTGACTGGTACAACCTTGTTCCTTAACTGCTTAACTCCTCGGTCAACGATTCGTGGGTGGTAAGTTAAACGTTAGGTCATCTCTTAATTGTACATGTTCTGGCTCTAGTACATGACTTGGGTCAGAATGATATTTCCTTAACTGGGAGACATGGAAAACATCATGAAGGTGGGAGACTCGGGGTAGGGCTATACGGTAGGCTACATATCCTATTTTGCTAAGGATTTCAAACGGACCAAGAAATCTGGGCTCAATTTCTTTACTTTCATTGCTCGGCCTATGCCTGTGGTGGGGGTGATTCTTAGGAACACATGGTCCCCTTCTTGAAAATCTAGCGGTTTTCGCCGCTTGTCCGCATAGTTTTCTGTCGACTTAGCAGTAAGAATTTTATCCCTAATTTTCTTAATTTGTTCGTTGTTTCCCTCACAATATCAGGTCCAAGTAGACTTTGCTCTCGGGCTCATACCAACATAAAGGTGATTGACACTTCCGTCCATAGAGGGCCTCGTATGGTGCCATACCGATACTTGCATGATAACTGTTGTTATATGCAAACTCAATAATAAGGTACTTATCCCAACTTTCTCTTTGATCTAAAACACAAGCCCTCAACATGTCCTCCAAAGTTTGGATAGTTCTTTCAGATTGACCATCCGTTTGGGGGTGATAAGCCGTCAAACACAGCTTTGAACCAAACGCCTTCTGAAAGGCTCCCCAAAACCGTGACGTGAATCGCGGATCTCGATCAGAGATTATCGTCGACGTCTTCCGTGTAACCTTACTATCTCCTGAATATATAACTGTGCTAACCTATCCAAGGAATAAGTCACCTTAATAGGTAAAAAGTGGGCTGACTTAGTCAACCGATCCACTATTACCCAAATGGCGTCATGATTCGCTTGGGTCCTCGGAGTCCAGTTACAAAATCCATGGAGATACTATCCCACTTCCACTCGGGGATTGATAGGGGTTGCAACATTCCAGAGGGTCTTTGGTGCTCAATCTTCACCTTTTGACATACCAAGCATTTATTCACCCATGTGCACACATCCTTTTTCAATCCAGGCCACAGAACATCTTCCTCAAATCTTGATACATCTTGGTGGCACCAGGATGGAGGGTGAAATGACTCTTATGGGCTTCCTCCAAAATATCCTTTCGAGGTCACCACTAGCAGGTACACATATACGACCTTCAAACCTCCATAAACTATCATTCCCTTGGGTAAAACCTTTCAACTTATCAGCTCTTCCTCCTCTAAGGTCTCTTGAAATTCTGTATCTTTCCTTTGGGCTTGAGCAATTCTTTCCTTGAATTCACTTGTCACACTAAGGTGACAAGCTCTTATGCCCTTAGTGGTCAAGGTCATTCCTAGGTTAAGGTCTCTAAATTGCTCAATTAACTCAATCTCTTTCACCATCAAACGGGACACTTGTAAGGATTTCCTACTTAGGGCATCAGCTACAACATTAGCTTTACCTGGATGATAGTTTAACCCGAAATCATAATCTTTTAAAAACTCCATCCACCTTCTTTGCCTCATGTTTAGCTCTTTTTGATCAAAGAGATATTTCAAACTCTTGTGATCAGAAAACACCTCAAACCTCACTCGTATAAATGGTGTCTCCAAATCTTTAGAGCAAACACGACAGCGGCTAACTCAAGGTCATGGGTGGGGTAATTTGCCTCATGTGGCTTGAGTTGCCTCGATGCATAGGCCACCACTTGCCTATCCTGCATCAGTACACAACCCAAACCCTTCCTTGAAGCATCACAGTACACTTCGAAAGGCACATTGGGGTCGGGTAACACTAAAACGGGGTTGAGGTTAGCTTGTGTTTCAACTCTTGAAAGCTCTTTTCACACTCCGGGTCCATGAAAAAGAGGTGTTTTTCCTAGTTAGCTTAGTCAAGGAAGGGAAATCTGGAAAATCCCTTGATAAACCGACGGTAATAACCAGCTAAACCTAAGAAGCTCCTTACTTTCATTCCGTGGTTGGTCTTTAGTTTACAACCATTTCCACCTTACTAGGATCTACAGCAATTCCTTTCTTAGATACTACATGCCCTAAAAATTTCACCTCATCCAACCAGAATTCACACTTAGAAAGCTTGGCATATAGTTTCTTTTCCTTAGGATTTCCAGGACTATAGTTAGGTGGCGTTCATGCTCCTCGTGGGTCTTAGAGTAGATGAGAATGTCATCTATAAAGACAACCACAAATCTAAATAGGGTCTAAAGATCCTATTCATGTAATCCATAAAAATTGCCGGAGCATTGGTTAATCCAAAGGACATTACTGCAAACTCAAAATGGCCGTATCGGACGAAAGGCCGTTTTTGGTATATCTTCATCTCTCACCCTAATCTGTGGTAACCTGACCTCAAATCAATCTTAGAAAACATGTTGCCCTTTAAGCTGGTCCATCAAGTCATCTATCCTAGGCAAAGGGTATTTGTTCTTCACTGTCACTTTATTCAATTGCCTATAGTCAACACACATCCTCATACTCCCATCCTTTTTCTTCACAAACAACAGGGGCTCCCCAAGGTGACGCACTAGGTCTAACAAACTTTTTCTCCAATAAATCCTCCAATTGAGCTTTCAACTCGGTCAACTCTAATGGGGACATCCTGATGGGGCTATGGATATGGGACCTACCAGAAGCAATTCTATGGAAAACTCTATCTCTCTTGGGGGAAACTCTGTATCTCATCTGGAAATACTTCGGATAATTTCTTACTATCGGTATCTCATCGATACTTTGCTCAAAGTCTCATCACTAGCAGCTAAGAAAATATAACCTTTACTCTCACCCTTACCAGTCCATTTCTCCTGTTATGTAAAGACTTATGGGTTTCTTAGGTCTAATGGAACAGAAAAGTAATGGTTTTCTCATGGAGTTTAACAGGTACACGGTTGGCTTCAAGCCAATCCATGCCAAGAATCACATCTAAACCTTGCATGGGTAAGCAAATGAGATCTAAAACAAATGATCTATTCTCAATAACAAAATGGCAATCTAAACAACATTTACAAGTCCTAACGGGTTTTCCAGAGGGTAGAAACAATAAGGTCAAAAGGAAGCTCAGTTATATGCAAGTTAAGGGTTTTAACACATGAGTGGGAGATAAAAGAATGGGAAGCGCCAGAATCATAGTACAATTAAGTTTCTACCATACATATTACACTTACCTTCCACGAGATTTCGTGACTTTGTCGTTTCTTTAGCATTAACGGTGAATACCCTTCCTTGGTATTCTGGCTTAGGATTGGGGGTTGGCGGGTTCCTTTCTGTGCATTCTCGGAAGTAATGACCTGGTTTTCACACCGGTAGCACACGTTTGTTCGGCTCGACATGGCATGCTCCCATGATTCTTGCCCACTTGGGACATTCCATGGATGGCACGGGTCGTGAGGTGCTGCTGGACCTCTTTGTGGTGCTTTCCCTTTATTGTTATTATTGTTGTTGTTGCGATTGTTGGGATTATTATAGCGGTTGTTGTTGTTGTTTGGTCTTCCTTGATGAAAGTTCCTTTGTGGCACTTGTGATCTTGATTGATGTGGAAATGGAGGTCGATTTTGCCTCTTGAACTTTGACCTTGAGGTGTTAGTTTTTTGATGATATTCAGACTTTGAAGTACCCAGCTTCTGCCCTTCTTCAATGATGCGGCATTTGTTAACTAAGGTAGAGAAATCCCTAATTTCCAAGTGCGCAACCTCCACATTAAGTTCTGCCTTTAACCCTGACTCGTATTTAATGCATTTCCAATACTCATCAGGGTTACCTTGGTACATCCTTGAGAACTTAATGAGTTCCTCAAATCTTGCAGCCTGAGCCACATTCATATTCCCTGGACAAGTTGCATGAATTCAATGTCCTTAGCATTTCTAACCGACTCGGAAAGTACTTCTCGTAAAAATGGACCTTGAATAATTCCCAATCAATGTCCACTTCGGTTGCCTCAGGAGTCTTCGAACACCAGTCCACCAAAGGGCATCACCCTCAAGCATGTGGGTGGCAAAAGTGACCTTCTCTCCTCGGAACATGGAACAGCAAAGACCTTCTCAATATTCCGAATCCATTCATCTTACATTAGGATTAGGGTCCCCTTGAAACAGGGTGGATTCGCCTTACGAAATTCCCCGAAACGAGCATGTTCGGGAATTTCATGTCCTTGATTTATATTAGCTTGACGATTCTGATCCATCTGTTCCATCATCATTCTCATGGTCCTTGCTACGTCGCGAAGTGCTTCAGCGGTCTCATTATCTTGGTTATCTTGCCGCGCTCCTAGTTGTCGTCGTGCCATTGGTCCCTATACACACAAAACGGCAACACTGAGGTGATCAAGCCCAATATTCCATGCAAAGTGAGCAAGTTACCATGGCACTTTCAACATACAGTCAGTCATGTATTCCTAATCCTCAAGCTCATCCTAATGATAAACATCTACACATGACATTACTAACGTATTATGCTTTAGAAGCATAGTCAGTCCAATCCTCAGGCTTCGTAGAAGAAACTCTGATACCAAAATGTAACACCCTAATAATTAACCCAATACACCTAGGCAGGATCTGATTAATTACTAGACTTTACTCTTTGCTTCAGTTCCTTAATCATGCTTTGAAAATACTTAGTGAAATTACGAGCCATTTTTTTTTAAACATAATTGAAAACGTGAGGCGCTTAACGTGAATGATTTAGCAAAATTTAAAAGACACATAGGAATTTACAAACATCACATCATAATATATTGGCTCCATCATACAACATCCATAATTACATATCATATAGATATTTTGCCTACCAACAGAATAAGACTAAGTGTAGGCAATCTAATAAAACATAAATAATATATGGATGGAAGGACATCCATTAATGGCACCTAGTAATAACACTCCAGGGATAGGGATAGATATCTGAAATATACGAGTGAAACTAGCAGGATTCAAGTTCAGCTACCTGACAGCCTCAATGTGATTCACGAACGCTTCCTTCGTTTTTGAAGACGAGATGGAAAGAAAAATAGAGGGAGTGAGAAACTTATAAAAAGAATCTCAGTAGGGTACTCACCTCATGATGCATTGTGTCATCATCATCGTCCCCAGGAACCTCGGGTTATTATGAAATAGTGAGCATGCTAAGATTGATTTATTAAGTTCGAAAATATACTTTACCGAGGTTCGTCCCTTTAATCATGCGTCTTATAATGCATCATAAACTTAGCATGTCATGTTTATAATGAACTTTTCCTTTCATATATAATAACATAGTTATGCATAAAATCACATCATATTCCTCATCATCATTTCATAATACTATGCATAGCAGAATATCATATTTCTCATCATCATCTCATAAATACTATGCATAGCAGAACATCATATTCACATAATGCATTTACTTAGTTTCTTAGGTGACTTAAAGTTACTTTCATCATCATTTTCCTGGGCCACCCTATACTCCACCCTTTTGGGAGTAATCTAGGTTATGAGCTCATACCTTGCTAGTCGTCACCAGCACATACTTATCCCTTTTGATAAGTAAAAATTCCGTCTCTACCCTTTTGAGAGAACAGACTAGGGGGCAAGAATCACCTTTTCACCGCCTATAGTTTGACGGGTCCAAAGGATCATTTTCTCATATATTTTGAGTCACCTTTAAGTCTTTGCATGTTATATCATAATACAATTCTTCATTCATAATCATCATAACATTTTCTCATTTATAGTCTTATGCCGAATAATATATACCAACTGTAATCATGCATCTGGAGATTCCAGGAAAGAGAGGTGGGTCACAATGGACACGCTTAAATACCAAATCTTTCCTTAGCCAGAATCTTTCCAAATTGCACTCTTAAGTAATACACTTTCTTCCAGGAACAGAATATGTCTTTATTTCATGCATAAGTTTTCATTGTTTGCAATAGCAACTATAACATACAAACCAGGGAATCAATCAATGACACCAAATTCTTAATAAGCATCAAATCATATTTTAAGTACACATAAATTACTAGCTTCCCATAAAATTCTTACAAAGTTTTAAAACTCTTTTAGAACTAATTCCTTTTGTTAAACTTGAAAGAAGTCATAGGACTTTAGGCTAAATTAACCATGGGACCGATTTATAACTTGAAAGAATGTTCATAATTAAATCTTTCACTTAAGATAAAAGGAGCAAGTCTTGAGCTTTAGAGATTTAGGTGACATCTTTGAATTATTACCATGCTATGCAACCTTATTTTAATCTTATCTTTATAAGGTGATAGCTTGGAATTATAAACATGATATGCAATTCCATTTCTTTATCTTTAAGATTTAAGGTGATAACTTGAAAATTAAACATGATGCAAGAACTTGTAATATAAACATGATGCAAGAAACTGAAGCGATAATCGCAGACAAGGAGGGAGAAGAGAATCTTAAGCAAGGAAGGCGGTAGTCCGCAGGACCGGTGAGGGAGAAGAGAATTACATTTTTTTTTAAGCTCCAATTCTCAAGACTTCTTAAAGAATAAATTCTTTAACTCCAATTATCTCATTTCTTCGCTTATGATTCATAGGCAAGTCTTTGAGCTCTAGGATTTTTAGGTGATGACATAAAATAAACATGCCATGCATTGATTCTTTTAGCCATTATAAAATAAAGTGAGAGCATAAAATAAACATGAGATGCAACTTCTTTATTATCTTTAGAGATTAAGTGACAACTTGAAATTTAAACATGAAATGCAAGCTTGAAATTTAAACATGAGATATGCAAGTTCATTTATTTATTCTTGAGAATTTAGTTATGACATAAAATAAATATGGCTATGCAAGGCATAAACTTAAACGTGGATGCAAGTTCACTTGATCTCTTTACTAGAGCTCCTTCAAGACTTTAAGAGAATTATGTTTTCAACCCAATATATGTATCTTAGCAAGACAAAGTAAAAATACATATTTCATATTCAAACCTCAAGATAAAAACATTATTCTTTAAAGTTTTGCATTAAATGGAATGTTCAAGCTTTAGAGGCCTAACTTGTGATGGATTTACAACCCATATTCAAGGTCCTCATCATCAAGCCATCATTTCATTCCTTCCTAGGCCATTTGGCCGAAACCATGAAAGCAAAATAAGGAAAGAAAAACTGAAATTTTAGAAGCTTTGGAAACTAGTGAAACCTTCAAGTTTTAGAGATCTAACTTGTGAAAGCTTTGCAACCAACACTCAAGAATCTCATCATCAAACCATGGTCTCATCATAAGCTAGGCCATATGGCCAAAATACTTTAAAAAGAAAGGAAGAAGAAACTGAAAATGAAAACTTAAAAGAAAGCTCATGAAAACATCATTTTTGAGCTAGAAACATAACTTGTCTTAGCATAAAATGAACTTAGAAACACCTCCCTACCTAATTTGATTTGAAAGAAAGGAAGAGAACTTGGTTTCCTTGAGTGAAATGAAGCAAAATATCCTTGAAAAGCTGAAGGAAGAATTTGGCCAAGAGAAAGAAAGAAAGAAAGCTTTTGGTGCTCCTAAGACTAGAATTTGTGTAAGTTATGAACTAAGCATCTAAACTATCTTCAAGCATGCCTATTTATAGAGATTTTGAAGCTCATAAATGGACAAAGGAAGGAAGGAAATCTGACCAAAAATTAGAGAAAAAAAATAAGGAAGAAAAATCATTTTGTTTGGTGGCTTAAAACATGGAATCATGTTTCCATGTTTTCATGATTCTTTGTTTTCATTCTTTGGATTTTTGTGTAATAATTTTCTGACTTATTACTCAATAATTTCGTGCATTACAGCCTTGTGGAAGAGGATTTTGTGTGTTCCATGTATTTTTTAGGTGTAGGCAAGGTATTCATGCAATTTAGAGAATTTACGGTTAAGGACTTAGGTGAATTACTAAGCAATTTGAGTGTTTTAAAGCAATTTTAGGTTCTAATCAATTTAAATAAATAATTTTGACTCTAGATTATAATTAGAATTTAATAAGCTTTAATTTGAGCCTAATATTGCTTAGGTTTCGTTAGACGAATCAAAAATCTCAAAATTTGTAAAACTACAAAGAGGTGCAAAACGTCATTTTACTTAAAAATTGCCCGAGACCACCAAGCTTAACCAATGGTTAATCATGGCTTAAAAACACCTTTTAACACATTTTAGTGAGGTTCGGGCTAGTCGGCACGCAAATTTGAGTTAAAACGCCGTAAGGGCGTTTTGGTCATTTCGCGTGAGATCAAAATTAGGATTCTTCTCCTCTATTAACACACATAACACAAACAATCCCTTATTAACATCAAAACATCCCCTTGAGGATGGGTGGGGCCCACGATCCTCATTTTCTGAGGAAAATAACCTCAGGGCATTTTGGTCATTTTACACGTACAGAAAATTGGGGTTTGCAATACTTGCACGAATTGCTCCTAACTTCTCTTCTAACGTTATATTCCTTTATTAAGGATTGTTTGGTCTCAAATTTTATATAATATTTACCTACGGTAATTCGGTAATTCCTAATGATAGTAAAAATTACAGTAAAAATTGGGCGTTACATTAGGATATAGAGTTTGGTACACCTCAAGTGTAATAAACACTTTATGGATGTGAGCAAAAGTGCGTCCAAATTTATAGAGATAACAGATAAATAAAGCACATGAATAGTACTTTATAATGACACCCATTTGTCATTATTCGCACCAAAATGATATAAATTAAGAACTGCATTAAATTTTAATGTAGAAAACCCTCTTAAATAATGAAGGGAAAACCATGGGCCAAACTCCAAAAAATATTCCACTATATTCAAGAATAATTACAATATAGTGCATCCTCAATGATATTCTCGTCTACTACATTTTGTAATACTACAGAGATCTAAAGATGTATGAACCCCCAATATATACTCACACTACACTCTTCAAATTTCTCATACACACACTATATTTTTTCTCTCATTACAAGAATCTTGAATTGTTTCTTCTAAAGTTGAAACTGTTCAACTTGGGATATTTCAACCGTTTGGAGCTCTTCGCTATTTATCGAAGCTCCTCAATTGATTGCATTAAATGCAACCATAACCTCTATTCACCTAAATGCACTGAAACCAACCTTGTCTTCATTCCATGTTGAAATTGTGGAAAAAGCAAGTCACAATGTTTGACTATTCAAAATGCAAACCAACATGTTTCCTAACAATTCTCCACCTTGACTTGCATTTTGCAATAGTCTTCAACCTTTGCCAATATTAACTAATTTCAAGCTATGCTTAAACATATCAATTAGCAATGGTTTCTTCATCACGGTAGCTAGGTTCTAAAACGGTTATCTTCTAAACTATAATTGTACCATTGTTGATAGTTTCTTTGACAAAATGAACTCTAACATTAATGTGCTTAGTCCTTTCATGATAGACTAATTTTTTGGCTAGATGACTAGTGCTTTGATTATCAGGATACAATAAGTACCTATTGATACAACCTAGAACTATCCAATAGACTGTGCACCAAAATGCTTTCTTTAACAGCCTTAGTCAATGCAATACACTCAGCTTTAATAGTTGACAATGACACTGTAGATTGCAATGTCACTTTCAAGTTAATAGTACATCTAATAGCTATAAAGATATAAGCTGTCAATGACCTCTTTCTATCCAAGTCACTTACATAATCAGAATCTACATAGCCCATAACTCCATGATTTTTCTAACCTTTAACCACCAAACAGACATCGATATAACCTTTCATGTATTATATGCATGATCTATTTTACAACTTACCAATGTGCTTTTCCAGGTTTGGTCATAAATCTACTTTCTATGCTAACTTCATATGAAAGATCTTTTATGTGTGTACCATGGCATACATAAGATTGCCAACTACACGGGAATGAGGTATACAAGACATGTGCTCCATCTCTCAGTTCTTGGACATTCCTTCAAAGATAATTTAAAATTTGTAGCTAACGAAGTGCAGTTGGTTTGGACTGATCCATATTAAAGTGTTACAGCACTTTCATAACTTAGGTTTGTTGTGTCAATAACAATTTGTCATGATACCCCTCCCTATGAATCTCCATTCCAAGAATTTTCCTTTCTACACCCAAATCCTTCATCTTGAACTCTTTTCCTAATTGAGTTTTCAACATATTAAATTTAGCTTTGTTGTGAGCTTGCAATTAGCATATCATCTATGGTGATGGATTTATTGGTCCCCTTAAGTTAGGGACCAATGTTAGTCATCTCTAGAAAATCACAAAATAAACTCTTTTTATTCTCTAATTTTAATTTTCAACCATTTATTTCTTTCTTTGTTGTTTTCTTCTCCTCAAGGCTTTTTTTCAATGATCTACACCTCACCACCACTTATTCCTTGCACAGTCTGTCTGCTATGGTTTTTGGGTGTTTGATAGTTGTGGTTCTCAATAGAAGGCAATGCACATTCTTCATGGTTAGACAAAGTGGTCAATATCCTCCCTAAATCCTCACACACGTCCTCACTTTCTCATTCACGTTTTATAGAAGAACTGCAATTTCTTCTTGTGTTTGTTCCTAGGACCTTCTCCCTTGGACATAGTCCTTCACCCTCTAATTATCTCTAACAAAACCATCCCATAACTATAGATACCGTTTTCACATACCCATCTCCAAAAGCCATTTAGGGCTAAGTATCCTTTTATTCCCCTTATTGCTGCCATGGCTTGCTCACATCCTTGCCAATAAGCTTTGAGAGACCAAAATAAAAAATAAGAGCTCTGGAGTTCTAATCCAATAGTATATTCTCTGTCTTCATATCAAAATACAAGATGCTAGATCCTTGATTTGTTATCATGATGAAGGGTAACTTTATTCGTTTGCAACATCAATGGCAACTTTGTACCTCAAAGTCTAAGGCAAGTACCTTCCAAGTTGCCTATTAAGTCTCTTGATGGGAAAAAAATCCAACAATCTAAAGACTCATTTGAGATACACTCATAAATAACCTACGTGCTAAAGGAGGATTACAATAGTCAAATAGCCTCACATCTAAGAAGGTGATTTGCAGGTTTAGTGGTGTATTATGTAGTAGGTGGGTTGGATAACATGAAAAGCTAATGGTGGCAATGATAGAAGGATAAATTTGTAATTGAAAATTATTTTAATTTTATTTGATAAATTTATTCTATAAGCTATGAATAATAGTGGACAAATAATGCCATATTATATTATGTATCAAGTGCTTTATTTTTTCCTATGTGAGGTGTAACATTACAACGCAAGATAGAAGGAGTAATGAATTATTCACCATCATCTCCATACAACAATAAATACTCCAACCATCTGGAAACTCCTTAGAGTAGATACAATTATCATATTGATTTCTATTTTATCCAGGACCAATCATAAATGCATCAAATCTTTGTTAGCTCTAAAGCCCTTGAGAAAGCTATTATAGCTTAAAGTTTTGAATGATAATAAAGCAAATTTTATTAAAATGTTTTGAAGAGATAACTAATGATTTGGTTGAATTTTTGTAGTGCTTAATAAGTTATTTCTCATATACATATAATTCAATTCTTGATACATTTTTCATATTATCATGACTCAACATGATTGAAATCTCATTCAAAGAGATTCATATTCTTAAGAATGTGAAAAATAGTTCAGAAAGTAAATAAGAATGAATAAGAAACTTGAGAAAGCAAACTAGAGCATTAGAAAGTGATACTTGGCTTTCAAAAATTAGTTTGTAACTTTAGAAAGTATCATGACAACATTAGAAAGTGCTATCTCGTGATCAAATTATTAGCTCCAAAACCCATCAAAAGCTCTATAGCTTAAGTTTTAGTGACAACAAAACAAATTTTATCAAAATGTTTTCAATAAAGGACTAACATTTCGGTTGAGTTTTTATAGTGCCTAACAGGATTAGTTCTTTAATATATAAGTTCAATTAATGATATATTTTCACAATATCATGATTTAACATGATTAAGATCTCATTCAAAGATATTCAAAGTTTTAATGATGTGAAACATAATTTAGAAAGCCAGCTAAAATATGTTAGAGACACAAGAAAGTAATATCAAGTGTCAAACTAAGTATAAAGCTTGAGAAAGTATCTCAAGCATTAGAAAATGAAATATCCATTGGAGAAATCAAACTTTTACAAGTATATCATGATCATAATCTTTAATCAAGATGGATATCAACTTTGAATACTTTCTACACATTGAGAAGATCATTATAAAGCTTAGAGTTATTCTTAGAAGATGAAAACTAACTCAAAAAAAGTAAACTTACATTAGAAAGCACATGTTTTTCAAAAACCGCATTAAGTCAATAGAAACTAAGGGAAATTTGAATTTGAAATTTAGTCAACTTTAGAAAGTATTTACAGTGACATATCACTTTTGTACTTGGCAAAATTCCTCGTATTCTAAAAGAAAAGGTTTAGAAACTACAAATTAGAAAGTAAAAGTAGTTTATGAAAGTTGTCCAGAAACTACATCATCAACATGTCTACAGGACAACTCTAGACACGCAGCTACTCTTCTAGAGAACAGTTCCTAAGACACAAAAAGAAGATCTACACGTGTCAAGAGAGACGAAATCAAGGAAAAATAGTTATATTAAAAAATCCAAGTAAAAAAGGATGAGACTTTCATACAAGAAAAAACTTTTGCACAATTAGTGCTAAAGCTTTTCAATACATTCTGAAAGTTCATCTATTACTTCTTTTAATCGGTTTCTATTCCTAAAAATATTTTTTCTTGTACTTATTAGATAACATTTTCTTCTTAGGAAGAATTTAGAAAGAAGTCTCTCATGTTTCAAGATCAAGCATTGTTGTATTCTTGGAAAAACTTGAGTGTTTTTTGTTGGAGAGAACCAACTAAAACCACCACTTTGTAACTTGATCCAGGAATGATCAAGTAAGGTTAGCTTGAAGAGGATAGTAAAATGACTACTTGTAATGAGAGGAAATCAGAACTATTGCTCACTGAAAATAGCTTGGGAAGGATATCCAAGGAATATCTAACTTTCTCGAGGTTGAGAAAGGGTTTTTGTGGAACTTAATAGGTTGTTAAGAACTGGATGTAGGCAATTGTTAGTTTAATAAGTATAAAATACTTGAGTAATAGTTCTTTCTCTCTTTATCATTCAGCATTTATGTTAGTTGGTATTGTGTGTTTATTTAAAAATGATTTCAAAATAGTTTCCAAAGTTTCAAGTTTTCACTTGGTTCATAAAGTCACTTTCTGAAGCATACTAATGATAATTTTCACCGCCTTCAACTGAATAACTTAATAGACTTTATTTTAGTGTTTCAAAAACTAGAAAGAAGTTTGAAGCATGATTCACTCCCACCTTATCATGCTACTTTCCACCTATAATTGGTATCGGAGCTTAGGCCTCTAAAGGGTTGAGCATTCAAAAGGTTGCAGAGAAAGATCTTGAGGAAAAATGGCACACAATGTTCACATTGCTAAAGGACACTCCATAAACAAAGCCCCATTCTTTGATGGTGGTGACTATGCCTATTGGAGAGATAGGATGAAGTTATTCATAAACTATACAAGTCTTGATTTGTAGGAGATCATTCAAGAGGCAGATTACATTCATATGGAGGATGTACCATGAATTGAAGGTGGACCTTCCACTTCAAGAAAGATCCCAGAAGTAGATGGATAGAGTAACATAAAGCAAGAGTTTAGCTGAACTCTAAAGCTAAATATCTACTCACATGTTCATTAAGCAAACTAGAATATGATAAAATCATTACATGTGACACAGCTAAAGAAATCTGGATAGATTACACATGCTACGTGAATGAACACACCAGTCAAGGAGACCAAAATAAGTATACTAGTTCATCAATATGAGATGAACATAGTGAACCAACTTAAAGGTTTGGGTAAAAGATACTCAAGCTCTGAAATGGGAAGGACGATCCTAGAAAGCTTTTCTTACAAATGGCTTCCCAAGATTGCAATAATAGAAGCTAAGGATCTTCAAACCCTTAGTTTAGATACCTCATTAGGCCCCTCAAAACCTATGAGGCTGTGCTTTCTGAAGTTCATGGCAAAACCATAAAGAAAATAAAAATCTATAGCTCTAAAGTCTTCATACAAAAAGCAAAATAAAGGAAAAATAATGAAAGTTACTAAAACCTCTAATAATGAAAAAGACTTAGAAGAAGAATCAAAGGAAGAAGATGGAGATGAAATCTCCATGCTTGTAAAGAAGATATCAAGAGCTTGGAAGAGCAAAATCAGAAAGAGGAAGGATATTAACTTCAAAAAGGGCTATAAAGGCAAAGGAAAGATGTAGAATGTAAGTTGCTATAACTGAGAGAGAAAGGATACTTTAAAAAGATTGTCTAAAGCTCAAAGGACAACAAAAAAGTTCACTCCAAAAAGAAAGGAATGCTTGCCACATTGAGTGATTTTGAAGAAGAAAGGAGGGTTCAGAAGCCTAAGATGAACTTGAAGATGTTGCAATATCTACTTTATGGCTAATTACACATCTGAAGGAGAAATTGAAGTAAATGAACCTTTAGAAACTAATTTTTCCTATGATGATATTTTGAAATTGTATGATGAGTGCTTGAGAATTCTCAAACATTAACTTCTCATTACTTATCTTATCAAAAGAGTTATCAGAAAGTAACTTATGAGCTTAAGAAAGTAAAATGACTTTTAGAATCTAAGACTTGAGAAAGAAGAAATTCAAGAAGAAAATAAGTTTTTAAATATCAAATTCAAATCCTTAGAAACTAAAGTTTCTAACAAAGATCAAAAAGCTTAGAAAGAACTTGAGAAACTTCAAACTTCTCAAAATAGATTTGGAGAAAATGGTCAATGGCTCAAAGTTTCTAAATATAATGCTTGAAGGTCAAAGACCTTATTTTCAAAAGATAGAATAGGTTATGAGAAGGAAATGGATGAGAAAGCAAAAGCAATGTCATCTAAGAAATCAAAGATTAAGACCTCTTGTAATTTATGTCATAAAAAAAAGGCATCTACTTGATAAATGCTTTCTAATAAATAAAGTAAATAAATAGGTCAAAAATCATCCCCTAAGAATGACTAACCCAAAATGACCTAAGAAAGTATAGGTACCTAAAACCAAAACCAATTCTATTAGGTGTGTCTTATAACACATGTTGAGAATTATGACAGATATATGGAAGTGGCTACTCTAGACACATGTAAGCAAAAGAAATGGTTCAGAAACTTAAGGTCAAAGAACTTCAGGTTCTGTAAAGTTTGTTGATGGAGATAAAGCTAAAGTCACTAGTATTGAAAATGCTAGTAAGGATCTCACCAAATTTCTAATGTATTGCTGGTTGATTGTTTGGCTCACAACTTGTTGTGCATTAGTCAATTTTATGATAAAGCCTTTAATGTTTGGTTTAATGCCAAAGCACACCATGTGATGAATCCAATTTCTGAACAAGTCATTATATCTGGTAAGAGATATGATAACATTTATGTGTTATTTTTTGATAACCTTCTAGATCAAAATGTAAAATGTCTTACATCCTTTATGGATGATAAGTGGCTATGGCATAAGAAACTTGGTCATGCTCATATGAAGATAATTTCTGAGTTATCTAGAAAGAGCTTATTAAAGGCCTTCCAAAGCTTGATTATGAGAATGATTCAACTTGTGATTTCTATGAGAAAGGCAAGCAAACTAAGGTTTTTTTCCATAACAAAAATGTTGTTTAAACCACAAAGTCATTAGAGCTTTTACATATGGATCTTTTTGGACTAACCAAGACTGCAAGTCTTGCCTGAAAAAATATTGTCTTGTCATAGTAGATGAATTCTCAAGATTTACATAGGTTATTCTCTTGGCTTCTAAAGATGAGGTGGTTGAGAAGTTCAATGTTTGTGCAAAATGAGTTTCTAATGAAAAGGGCACTCAAATTGCTTCCATTAGATCAAATCATAAAATTGAAAACCACATTTTTTAAAATTTTTGTGAAAACCATGGCATTTCTCATAAGTTCTTTTCTCCTAGTACTATCCCAACAAAATGGATAGCTAAAAGGAAGAACAAAAGCTTGCAAGAAATGACAAGAACAACGCTTTTAGAAAATAATTTATCAAAAGGTTTTTGGCAGAGCCGTTAATATCTTTTGCTATATTCAAAATAGAGTTTTTCTAAGACCCATCCTCTAGAAAACTCCTTATGAGCTTTGGAAGGAAGAAAACCCAACATATTGTACTTCCATGTCTTTGGATCTAACGTTTTATTCTTAATACCAAGGACAAGCTCACAAAGTTTGATCATAAATCTAATGATAGAATTTTCTTAAGATATTCTTCACTTCTAATGCTTAGAGTTTATAACAAAATAACCCTATGTGTTGAAGAGTCCATCCACATCAAGTTCAAGAAGCATAAGAAGGACTTTGCTCAAGATGGTTGATCTAGAAGAAGGCCTTGAGAAGCTAAGTTTCAAGGAATCTTTAGAAAATAAGCAAGAGAAAGTACAATCTTCATAAAGTAAGCTCTAGAAAGCAAAAGGTTCAGAAAGAATACCTAAGAAAACACCTTCAAAAAGCTATCTAGAATACCAAAGCCTTCAGAAAATGATATTTTTGTGAAGGACATACATTCAGAGCATGAAGAAAAATATTCTAAAGATCAAGAAGATACTAGAGACCAATGAGGGTATACAAACTATAAAGGATTTTTTGACCTAAGAGTAGTTTCTTAGAATTAAGTTCTTAGGGACATTTCTAAGGGTGTCGAACAAGATATTCCCTCAGAAATAAAACCAATTATGATTTCATATCCAATTGAACTAGAAAGCATTGAAGAAGCACTTGATGATCAAAGCTGGGTAGATGCTATGCAAGAAGAATTAGATCAATTTGAGAAAATCAAAGTTGGACACTTGTAAAGAAGCGAAAGGAAAATCGATCATTAAAACCAAGAGGGTGTTTAGAAATAAATTAGAAGAAGTTGGAAATGTGGTAAGGAACAAAGCAAGATTAGTTGCACAAGGCTATAATTAACAAGAGGGAATTAATTATGATGAAACCTTTGCACGATAGCAAGGCTTGAGGCCATTAGAATGCTACTTGCTTTTGCATTTTTCAAGGGATTCACTCTATATCAAATGGATGTAAAGTCTACCTTCTTAAATAGATTCCTTTCTAAAGAAGTTTATGTAAGGCAACTTCCAAGATTTAAGAGTAAAGCCTTTCCCGACCATGTATTTAAGCTTACCAAGGCACTGTGTGGTCTTAAACAAGCTCCTAAAGCTTGGTGTGAAAGATTAAGTACCTTTTCTTAAGAATTAATTTAAAAGAGGTAATGTAGTAACGCCCCGATTTTTCTATTTGAGTACAAATGACCAAAATGTCCCTAAGGTTATTTTTATTCGAATTCAAGGGAGGTAAACAGGCAGTCCTCGATGGGTCAACTCAATGCTTGAAGGGGATCATATCTGTTATGTTTGATATTCAAGATGAAAATCTCGTTTTCTAAACTTTCGGCTCAAAATAACCAAAATACCCTCTGTGTTCTACACGGGTAAATGTACCGTTTGAACCGAAACTTTCCAGGAAATTTGGAATGATGTTTATGAGTGATATTTGATGTTAAGTTAGGCCTGGAGGTCCCGGCAGTTTTGTGTAAAATTACCATTTTGCCCCTAGAACGTATAAGTGAGCCTAATGACGCAATTAAGCAAACCTAAGCAATATTAGGCTCTAATCGAAGATTAATTTATTTTGATAATTAATCTAGAGTCAAAATAATTTATTAAGGTTAATTAGAACCTAAGATTGCTTAGTTAAACTCTAATTGCATTCTTTAATTCAAGATTCCTAGTCATGGAATCTTGAATAGTATTTTTCTCTCCAATTCCTTAAATTAAGGAATTTTGTCATACCTCATTTGACCAAAAGAATGATTTTAAATTATTAATCTAGCAAGATTAGCCTCCTAATCAAGTCTTGACAACCTTAATTAGCCAATTACCTCACCTAAACACTTTCTTACAACTCTTAACCAAAACCTTAATCAAAGAAACACCTAAACACATCACTAAAACACAATTACATGAGCAAATTAATCCTCCCCTTGGCTGCCCAATGGCCGAATGCATGGCCCTAAGAAAAGTGTCACATGTTGAATTTTATCTCACTCAAGAGTCATGCCTAGGCCATACCTCAAACCATACCTCACCATGCTTTGCCCATGCCTAGCCCATGCCAATCAAAGAGATATTTTCCTCCCTAAATGGCCAAGAGGTCGTCGACCTCTCTCCTTGGTAGCCACCATTGTGCAAAATTTTCTATAAATACCAAGCCTTGAAGAACCTTGCTATACTTTAGATCATTTGCTAAGTTTTGCTTTCTTGCTTTTTCTCTCATTTTCTCTCAAATTCTCTTCATCTTGCTCATCTTCTTCTTCCTTTCAAAGAACCTTTCCACCACCACAAACCTCCACTTCCTCACCTTAAATCATCTCTCAAACACTTAAACTTTCCATTCTCAAGCTTAGAAACTTAAGGAAAAATCATCTTCCTTGAGCTCCTCTCTTGGCCAAACACACACCCACACTCAAAGGAAGATTTTGTCTTCTCAATCCTTCAAGAACTCAAGCTTTCCTTCATTTCTTGGGACAGTAGTCAATCCATAGGGGGCGTGTGGGAGAGGGTTTATTTTCACAATCCAGGAAAGTTAGGGTCAGGAATGTATTATTCTAATGTTTGGTAACCAGCGTAAAAAATAATCCAGGATAACTCTTATCCTGGAATGAAAAATAATCCATTTTCAATCCCACCTTCTAGGTGGGAATCTTTTATTCCTAGGAAGGAAAATGTTTCTTAACCAAGTAAAATTCCTAGTCTACCCTCTCATAATTTCAATTTCAACCATTTTGTTAGAAGAGCATCGCAATCGCATCTTTCCATCCATCTTCAACCTCCCTTCCATGAGAAGCTTGCTGTGCCGCCACCGCAAGGACATCACGCCGCTCCTGCCATCACTGATGAAGACTTGCCGCCACCACAAGGATGGACCCAAGGTATGCGTCAGTAGTGTTCTTTCTTTCTTTGATTTCTCTTCCTTCTTCGGATTAGGTTTCGATTAGGATCAACTCATACGCTCTTTTTCTCTTCAATTTTTCTCCTTCTTCAGATTCCTAATGCTACATGCTTCTTCTGTTTCTCAATCACCTTAAATCTCTGAAACTACTCGGATATAGGGTTTTAGCTCTAATCTGTGTCACATTGTTGCCGACTTTGTTTGATTTTCATGCTTGCTGATTTGATTTTGTTTTAATTGTAGACTGAACTCATTGGTTATGGTTATTGTTGTTTGATGATCTCGTTACTCTGTTTTGGTTTTAATTGCTATTTTTTCCTAGAAGATGATCTTTCATTTTTCAGTGTTTTGGCATTTTCTTTTGCTGTTCAAAGCTCTATGTCATGGTTTTATTTTGCGGTTGCAATCACTATGATCTCCATCTTTGTTTGTATCTGATCTTCTTGGAGCATATTCAAGGATCTAATTCCCTTTGTTGTGTTACTATTTTTCAGTTTATTGTCAACTAGATATCATTGTTTGCATATCAACTCGAATTTCATCACATTACCTCGTTTGCACTTGTGTTCTATAGGACTTAGAATCAAAGCCTATTAAATTATTCTTTGTATTTCCAATTGATATGTTTTGAATTTATATGTACTGGTAGAATGAGAAGTTGTGTTGTTTATTTGTTGGAATGGATATATGATATTGCTAAGAATAATTTGAAAAAAAAATTAGTTATTTTTCTATGTCCATTGTTGTTTCTTTGGTTGTTGGAGCCTATGTTTCCATTGTTCCTTTCTTTGTTATCATTGCTTACATGAAGAATTTACATAGGAGTTGGGTAGATGCCAAGTAGCAACTATTGGTTGATCCTTTATTGTTGATTCACTTGTCATTGATCCTTTGTCATTTGCAGGGTGATTACAATGGTTAGCAGAATATAAACCCTGGTGTTATTGGAGGGCATGGGAATCAGGTGGGTTGCAGTGACATATCCAAACCGCAGGTGAGGCAAGGTGGCTCTGAAGAGGGCACATGGTGCCTGGGCAAAATGGTGGTGTTGCCCCCTATATGGGGCACTAGGTTTGTGTGGCAGGTATGGTCTATATGTGTTTGTATAGTTATAATCTTTGATTGATTGTTAACTTATTTTTCTGTTGCGATTTGTTTGTTTCTGGCTATTAGGATGGTTCCAATGAGAGCATGTGAAAATTGACTCGTGTGTTATAGTCCCTGCATAAGAGGCTTTTGTCTAACTCTTGGAATTGTTGTAATCAATTATGTGAAGGATAAGGGGATTTGGCTTTTCATTGGTTTGAAATTATGTAAGAAAGTGAAACATTGGATCTTTTTCAGGTTATTGCATATAATGGTTTAGGACGGCTCTATTAAACTATTGCATTATTGTTTGTAGTTTCTCTGGATTCTACATATGCTTGTTGCTAAGACATTTATTTCTACTTATATCCCTCTGATTTGCACCAACATTAATGATGGTGGTCCTAAGAGATTGATCAATGCAACATGGTATGTTAATTCTGCATGTCTAACAAGAAACACCTCTATAGAGAGAATATCAGAAGAACACCACATTGAAGCTGGAATGATAACCCTATCCCAAATGTTGTCTTTCCCATGTTTCCCTTGAAAAATACTAACATTCCTTTCTAGCCAAAGACACCAAACAATACAAAAAATAAGCACTGCTATAGAACCTTAACTTGTTTATTGAAGCCAAGACATTGAATTTAATATGGAGAAACCGATCAAGTCCTTGGGGCCAGATCTAATTCTTAAAATCTGCTTGTTTCAAACATAATTTGCATTAGAATAGTGCAAAAAAAGATGAGCCAAGTGAGTCACAATATCCAAACTAGAACGCACGTAACACAAATATTAGAAGACAAAGTAGTTAGAGTAAAAGCTAGGTTATCCCCAAATAGTAGAAGAGATAGCTTATAACATTGGACAGAGGTACTTACTTCCATTGATGAATTATCTTCTCAAATCTCTAGTACATTTCAAGTTTGCTAATTATTTCACGCATATTTTTATTATGTTGCTTCTTGTTGTAAAGCTTTTTATTATTTCTAGTTATGCAAAAGTTGATCGTGTGTTTCTAAGTAACATCATGAAGAAGACAAGGCTTAAAATTCAAGTCACGCATGTTGCTAAGTATTTTTAAATGCTTTTGTTCTAATCTAAGAATCATATAAAGTTATTTTTCTTGGTTTTTTCTTTTTGAGGCATATTATTGTTTCTTACAAATTTTCAAGGATGTAGCTTCGATAATCGTTTGGATTTTCTCCTTTTCTCTGGTAGAGGGACCAATGAAGTTAGTTTAGAAGTGTTTGGCAAATGAGTTTGAAGAAAAACTCAATTTGGTTCTATGCAACAAACTATGTTTTTTTAGAATAGAGACTTTATATATGATATGACAAATAATATTAAAATAAACTATATTATTTTGTGTTAATGTGACTGCAAATTTTGTGTTGTAGGTTCGATGAGGTGGATTTCATGAGGTGGTGGGAGGGGCAAAAAGATAATATTTGCAACTAACTCACTTAGTTTGAACATGTGGCAGTTATTTTAGTCTTAACCAATTTTAATTTCTTATTTTAGAACAATTATATGACTTGAATCAAAGCTTTTTGTATGAATTGATAGCCCCTATAGTGGGTTTGTATGTGGGAGATTTGAAGTATCATGCTTATGGATTACTCTATGTTTGAATTGGTGTGGCTATTTTGTTATGTAATGTGGATGGTACTCATATCTAGCATTGTAAAATAAAATTGTGTTTGAATTTAATTTGAGCAAATTTTATATAATTATGGTTATAATGGATTATATTAGTGTGTAAATTTCGAGTTAAGTCTTGAGTTTAATGTGTTTAAGGTTAATTTTTGAGTTAAAATAGTTAAAATGTGTTTAAGGTTAATTTTTAGCTAAAATAGTTTATTTTTAGTTAAAATTGCTAATTTTTTAGTTTAAATTGTTAATTTCTAGTTAGAGTAGTTAACTTTTGAGTTAAAATAGTTAATTTGTAGTTAGAATAGTTAATTTTTTAGTTAAAATTGTTAAATTTTGGGTAAAAATGGTTAAATTTTAGTTTAAACAGTTAATTGTGAATTAAAATTGTTAATTTTTAGTTAGAATAGTTAAATTTTTGAGTTAAAATAATTAATTTTTTGTTAAAATAGTTCATTTTTTGAGATAAAACTATTAATTTTTAGTTAAAATTATTAATTTTTGTAAAAGGGTTAAATTTTAATTTGTGAAAATTGTTATTTTTTTAGTAGCATAGTTAATTTTTGAGTTAAAATAGTTAATTTCTAGTTAAAATAGTTAATTTTTGAGTTGAAATTACTATTTTTTACATTAAAATTACGAGGAGTATTTTGGGAAAATTGTACAACATTCTTGGAAATATTAATGGTAACCAAACACAGGAATGCTAATTCCAAGAATATTTTATAACATTCCTATAAGCCTAATCCTTCTACCAAACACTCTAAAAATATTGTACTTGGGAATGACATTCCCAGGAATAATATTCAGGAATAATATTCTAGGGAATATAAATTTAAAAACCACACGCCCCCATAAAGTATTATTATCCCTAATAAGACTCTATTCTACTATAGTTTGTAGTATTATAGAGACGTAGAAAATATGTCTAAAACCCTAGTGTATACTCACACTTTATTCTTGGAATTTCTCACACACTTTATATATTTTTCTCTCACTACTAGGAGCTCGTCTTGCTTATTCTAAAGCTAAAACTACTTTAGATTGGGATGCTTCAAACATTTGGATTGTTGTTTGCTATTTATATAAGCTCCTCAAATGATTGCATTAAATGCAATCAGGCTCCATCCACCTACATGCACCGAAAACCAAACTTGTCTTCTTACCATGTTGAATTTGTGGCAAAAGCAAGCCACATTGTTTGGCTATTCAAAATGGAAACCAACACATTTCCTTACACTCAGGATATATCGGCAATAAATTAGTCCTTGAAATTTGAAAGTCTTTAATTGATCCTTCACATTTCAAAAAGGAGACAAAGTGGCCCCTTTGGATATGTCCGTATAACTAAAAAAATAATATATGGAAGGATCAATTTGTCCCTTTTTTGAAATGTGAGGGAATAGTTTAGGACTTTCAAATTTTGAGATTAATTTGTCAAATATATTTCTGAGGGACCAAATTGAATATTTGCTTAAAGTTTTGAAATAACTGCCATATCATCACTATTAAATGCCTTGTAGTATCACACCATTAGGAAATTTAATGAAAGGACTTAGTTTGCTTAATAGTAAAATGTTAGTTGACCAAATTGAACAAAGAATAGTGTTTTTTTAACCACCAAAAAATGGATGTCTTAATGGATACTCACTTATCACTCTTGGATATGAAGGATAGATAGGATGAGTGGAACCACTATCACATTCAAGGATAAGAAAATGAGTGTCCCAATGGACACAAACTTTTTAGAGTTCAAATAGCATTTTTGTTGAACAAAAACTTAATTAGCAGATCAAAATGAAAAAGAAAAATAAATTAAGGCACCAAAAGATCCAATTCTCCTTTTTTTTTCAATTTTGATTCTTAAAATTGAATAGTCAATATCTTTATAAATAGAAAACATAAAGTTAAAATGAATTGAAAATATAGGGACCAATATCATTACTACTAAGATTAAGTTTAAAAAATAGGGTAAATATTACCCTTGAGGTTTGTTTAATTGACACAAAACCCCATTCTTATTGAAAAAGACACTCTGCCCCAATCAAATCATAATTTAATCCGTATCAGAATGTTCTTATATAATGATAGTCAACTTAAAATTAAATTTTCTTTAGAAAAATAAAAGAGAAAGATTTCTACCGAGGTTAATCTCTTTGTAATCACTCACTTCGCATGCCTTTGCCTCTTGTTCTAACCATTAACCACGACCCAGAAATTCTAAAATACCATATCCAACTTGCTAAGCCTCCATGCCCAAGAAGTTTGTGATACCCACCATCATCCCTTCTACCAATAATCCCAGATTCCATGTTACTCACATAGCTAATGTAGAGTCACTGCTCCTGGTTTCTCTACAATGTCACCAGATTGTTCTTGCTCTATGTTTACCAACACCACTACACCCATACACTTATAGCTACTCATGGTTAAGTACACACAAGGGTGCAAGGAATGGGCAAGTGAAACAAAGGCACAATATGTGGAGCAGATTAGGTTGATGGGCAAGAATCAAAGGAATGGTGCGGGCTTGTATACAAAGACATGAATTTGCAACAAGCAATACATGGTGTGGTTGAAAACTGTTGCAGCTACAAGACCAATTTTTCTAGGTGAAGAATTCCTTACTCCTTATATGTTAGGACTAACCTAACATTAGTCCCTCTTACCCCACCGTGCAAAATGACTAAGTTGACCCACTTTTGATTCTAATTTTCTAATCATGCCATTCATCTTTTCTTCTTTTATTATCTTTTTCATTATCACACTCAAACTCTCAAGTACTCAACCTTTTCCTTCTCCATCGACCACACTATCAGCACCTTCTACCAACATTACCTTTAGCGGCCTTCCCCACCTTTTCTTCATCTTCAAGCTTATCTTGTCTTTGTCAAAAAACACAGCCACAATCCATGCCATCGTCTTGGTCAAGGACACCAAAACTTCATCCTTCACAACCTACATGATCTCTTGATAATCCTCCAAGATCCTTTGAGGAGATCAAAAGGGGTGTTGCTCAAGTTGCTCAATTTGATTGAAAGGTGATTGGCCAAAACACTTTCCAAAGATTTGAGACAATATTAACATCAAAACGTACTTGGCAAAATTGGTTCATGTTCCACATTGAAACATGATTCTTCCTGCATCTTAACCACAAATCAGCATCAACATGAACCTTACCAACATCAACATCAACATCATCAAATTCATCCATTATTGTGGGCATGTGTGGCCTTACGGTTCTTGCAAATAACGCAACGAGAGGCAAATGACGAGGCACCTATAACCCCAACTTTCATGGAAACTTGGAGATTTTCTAGGGAAAAAAGTTGAAATTAAAAATTGATGGGAGAAGGATTAGAGAATAATAATAATAATAAAATGAAGGAAAATGATTTTTGTTGTTTGTTTTGTTGATTTTGTAACACCCTCCTAATTACCATATCCTACTCAAGTGTTGACATAGTAATTAAGAATATTACTCATATTTCAAATCAATACTAGTTGAAATATAAAGTAATTAAGAGATTTTGATAGATATGTTGCCACACCCATATTCACATATATGAACATCAGGGCTAAGATTACAATATATACATCATAATAGTAAAGCCAACGAGACAACCCCTAAACTAGTCAAGAACTCCGTAGCAAAAGGATTAGTTCCCCATCCTTTACCTAGCTTGCTCAAGTATCCAACCTGACAAAAATGACATATAGATACAAGGCCTAAAAATATTTAATAGTATATCAGTCTAAGGCGTAAGGTTCTAACACTACACTACTACTATGTACACGCCAAAAGCCTCTAAGAATCTCGCATCCTCCTACAGGAAATCGTTGGCCATCGGCACGATAGCCTCGCCTCCACTGGCGTCTGGGCCCTTAGATGGACCAAGTCTAAAAGGATAATGACGAAGGGTCATCTGCTGGCAGGGTGGTGCCTGGTGGGCTACAAAAACATCGGGGTGTGCCATGTGTAGAGGCACACCATCATATGGAAAACCGGGTGAACTCTGAGTAAATATAGAAGTGCTGAACGACGGGTGAAGAATACGTAGGCCCGAATATGGGAATAGGCCACAACGTCAGGAGTCCAAGTCGGGTCGTAGTGCCACTGCCACTAGGGCGAGTCAAGGAAGAGAATCACCAATGGCATCTGAATGCAATACAACATATATGCACATAGGGATGAGAATATTATAAAATTCTCAATAGGGTAATCCCACATATGCGAATGCAGAATCACGTTAAATGCATTCATATGTGAATACTCATGTAAGAATTATAAGCACCACCACTAAAGTATGTACATTATGTGCAATAAAGATACAACTACTAATGAATTATGCGTTGCTATTTGGAACCATGGAATCTCATTCTCTGCATTTTCTCTTTTTATTAACATAGGGAAGGCCTAATATCACATCATGGGGTATCTTTTAGATAATACCATAAAAGATAATAGACTACTAGGACATGAGCTCATTCCTACTCATGATCATCGGACTTCATTTTTTCCATTTTCGAATCACGCACAGTTCTATTCCTAGCCGATACATCCATCGACTCATAATTTCTAGGGAAGTCCTTACTCTTGGCTTTCCCTAATTAACCTGTATAAGCCTTGTATTTCTGTTTTCCCATATGTTAAAACATGCACAAGTGAAATTTATACATTCTCTTTCTCATATAATTGCATCATGTTATTTTCTCTTTTTCAAAGGCATGCTTACCATACATGTAGGCATTCAATTACATTGGAGACTCATTCATGCCTTGTGAACAAACCTTTAAAACAATTAGTATGCATGCATATACAGATACTTTAACTATATACTATGTCATCATTAATTTAAGGCTTTTTCACCTTTCAGCACATGGAGATTTATCATTTCAATACCAATATTTAATGTACCTATCTAATGGTTGGTTCAAGGGCCACAAAAATTCCCCATGACACTTCAATGTGTCTAGAGGCCCTAAAAATTCCAACACAACTTAGCTCTCAAACCCCATCAGGAAATTGTACAAATTTAGTGGTCAGATCACAAATCATGCCAGGGTTCCCACAATTTTTAACCCTACAAAATGATTCAATTGACTCACAATAAAATTTAAGTAATAGTTCCATGTGTTATTCACTTCTTGTAAAAATTTCAAAGGGAATTCAATCATTTGCTATGTTAATAAAATTATACAATTTCACAGCTTCAGTCCAACAAGTTAAGCAAGCATCTCTACAATTTCGGTTACTAATTTTTTTAAAGTTTACTCAAAATCAGAACCCAAGAAAATTCGTGGGACTAGTCCAAGATGTTAACTTGAATATATAAATTTTTCAGCTCGTGAAAATGACTACAACATGCCTAGAAAAAATCGTGACCATGCATACTTCCAAGAGACCCAAAAATCTAGCAAGTATCACTCAACATCTTTTTGAATAAAGTGATTTTTATCATCATCCACACCTACTACCAAAATTAACGCATCAATATCAACATAATATCCATCAATACAACCATAATTTTAGGACCTAGGGCAAGCCAAAACAAATCAGAAAAATTCAACAAGAAAAGGCAACAAAAACCCTACCCTTGGAAGCTAGTGTGTTCTAGTTTCTAGTTTGCTCCAAGATGGAAGTTCTTTGTTCCAAAGCTCTTAAAACCCACTCAAACCCTCCTCTAATCAGTGATGGGTGAGGCAATAGAGTGAAGTTTGGAGATTCTAATCGGTTATATTTGTAGAAGTTGAAGTGTAGAACAAGTTTGGTTAAGAGGAATTTTGGTTTCAACAAGGTTTGGCTTAGGATTTTTTAGGTTGAAATCCAAGGTTTTAAGCTTTTTGTGAAGAGAAAATGGAGTCCTCTAATCTTCTCTTTGCTGGCTGAAAATATGAGGAGAGAATTATGAGGCTAGGTGGGTTATGTTAATCTTATAAGGTGGGTTCTTATTGGTTGGTCACAAAGTGTAATTATTTTTTGTTAAAAGAAATTGATATCAATGGCTAAAATTTGATCTTCCATTCAAGATGAAATCTTAGCCATTCATGTGGCATTCTAAAGGATAAACATCATTAATTTGTAAGGATTAACTAGCTTTCGGTGTTAGAATTCCCACACCAAAATTTCACCAACGTAAGCTTACCCGATTAAATTAATATTGCCCGAAAATAAATTCTAAGCATCAAATTTTCATTTCCACTTATTTCTAACCTTATTTCTCATGTTTTCCTAATTTTCAGGAACCTCCAAGTCCTGAATCTAAGGTTTAGCTCGGCGGCTGAGGCCCGCAAACTACTATTCACATTTTTTTTTTGCTTGAACATATAGTCATTCTCATCATTACTACATCTGTTAGAATCTTAATATTCGCATTAACAAATCCTCCATCAATTTCTAAAGAAAATTAAGTTAGAGAATTGGGGTGTTAGATTTTATGTTGGTTCCAATCATAGATTGCTCTCTTTGTGTTCTCTATTGCTCGTTAGCCTTGAACATATCTTAGAATGCTCGACTAGGAGTGAATTTTTGACTAAATGATTTCCCTTTTCTCCAGTTGATTTCATAGTTTTTAAACTTGGCTCGGTGATCGACCTGGTCAAGGGACGGAGTACTTCTACAAATAGGTCATTGATTCAACTGGTTGAATTGAATTTAATTAATAATTGTACAAAAATATATTAAATATGTAATATATATAATTTTTTAGACAAAAAGACACAACAACACTAGCCTAGTGGTTAGGCGTGCATGCATGCTGCTAGGATAGGGGTTCGACTCTCACATGTGATTTTTTTAATAAATTCATGAATTTCCATGTGAGTGGTTCCCAGACCGGTTCGCTTGCAGTTTGCCCAGTGGCTGGTTTGATTCTATAACCAACTAGGTCACACCAGTTTGACCGAGTTTGACCAACGTTAACCGAGTCATATGCATTGCCTCTCCAACTTAAAAAAATCGAACCGATCAAGTGGCCGTTCAATTTTTGTTCACTGGCCGATCCGGTCCGGGTTTAAATGCACTGATTGATTTAGATGTGGTTATGAAAGTAACTAATATGAATGATGACTTTGAATGCCATAGTGACAGAAGTGTGGTGGACAAAGGACGGTTGTTGAGGGAGAAGAAGTGAGGGCTAAAATTGGAAGTAAAAAATTATAATAAGGTTAAATGAGTAATTCGATGGTGTGTTGTGAAGGACTAGCGTTAGTTTTTAACATATGGGGGGCAAGAAATCCGTCACCATTTTTTTAAGCTAGTATATTAATGAATAATGCCTAGTTGATCACCTCCAAGGTCAAAACTATAACAAATTGTTTGGTTGAGCCATTGGCAAACTAACAGGAAGTCCCCATGAAAAAGTGAGAAAGCAAGTGTTGCTATAATTTCTTTTATCAAGGAATTGGATATTTCCAGCCTAAAAAGCACTAACCATCTCTCCCAGGTCTTGGACAAGTTGAGATCCAATCCCCCACTTTCTGTGTTCTTTGTGAGCATGTTGTAATCTACTCTCTTGAGTCTTGAGTTTTGTTTTTGTGTGCATTGCACATTTTTATGGTCTTAATATACTCTGTGTGTATGACCATAATTTACCTTATCTCTTACTCATTTTATCCTTAAATTAGTTTAACTCAGGTCAGTGACTATTGTGTGACTCACTCATGGTTAATAATCATCACTTAGCTAATGCCAACGTTAGTGTCAGAGAATGAAATGGAGTGGGCTGCAATATTTAAAGAAGAATGGCGTTAGGTGTTGAGTGGAGAAACTCCAAGGGGGTTATTGTTGTTTACCTAAAAAAATATATTAAAAACCAAAAGGGTTAATTATTTAATTTTTTTTCTAAAATCCGAGCCTCGTAGGGAGGACAGCATAACGGTCTACCTCAACGGCCTAAGCTGACGCCCGCGCACAGTATAAATGCCGCGTTCCCCATGGCGCGCAACTACATTTCAAAGTACACTCAACCGCCACTCACTGACACAGTCGCATATTAGCTTCAGGATAGCAGAGGAACCTCTGCGTAGCCCAAACACCATCTTCGCTCAGATTTCTAGGGTTCTATTTCGCTTTCGATTCCGATTCCGATCTTCGCAATGCAGAGGCTAGCGTTCCCAATCTCTAAGAGCCTCGACCAGTTCAAATCCTTGTACGGTTCAGTATCGGGAACCGCAAAGCCACAATCGTTCTCTTCGCGCTCTTCCTCAGATTCCATTTCATCGGGGAGTTTAGCGAATCTCAAGCTCACCGCGGGTTTTTTTTTTTTTAAATCTGAATCTAGCTTCAATTTCATCATTTTGTTGATTATTTGAACTGTTCAGAAGTTTTGATCGGTGGTTTAATTTCTTTCTGTGCAGAGAAATTGGTCAAGGAACAAGCTTCGGTAAAGACCGATCTTGAAATTGCGGTATGATAAAATTTTTCGTTTGTGATTTTGGTTGAGCTGTGAGGAGAGGAACGCACGCGCGTTAAAATGCATGTTTCCTAGGGTTTCGCTTCGCTGTAATAGGGCTCTATTGTTTACTTCGTTGTTTTTCGGTTCCTGTGCAGAACGCTAAGCTTAAGAAATCGTCGGAGCAAGTCCATGCACTGGAAGAGAAATTGCAGAACGCATTTAACGAAAACGCGAAGCTTAAGGTCAAGCAGAAGGAAGATGAGAAACTCTGGAAAGGATTGGAGTCTAAGTTCTCATCCACTAAGACTTTGTGCGATCAACTTACTGAGACTTTAAAGCAGTTAGCTGGTCTTGTTCAGGATGGTATGAACATTAATATTCAATTTCCCCGTGTTTTCTCATTTTTGTCATTCCTTCCTTTTCCCCACTTTTAATTAGTGTTTTCTTTTGTTCCCTTCTTGCTGATATAGCGGAGAAAGATAAGGAAACTTTGGAAAATAAACTGTCAGCTAGTTCGGAAGCTCTTGATTGCTTGAATAAACAGATGGAAGGCTTGTCTTTTAAGCTAGATTCTGCAGAGGAAAAAATTAGAACTCGTAAGTTCTTTTTGTTTGTTTTGAACTTGGTTTGATTTTATATATATATATATGATGTTTCATTACGTAATATGCTCCTGTCCTTATTATAGGTGATAGTGAGCTAGAGAAGCTTAAATTTGCTGCAGAAGAAAGGGAGAAGTTTCACAGAGATGAGCAAAGCAGAGTTGCTGATCTTATACAAGAGAGAGGTGAGAATTAAGTTACAAATAACAATTTCTGAGAATTTATATGGCATGTGTTAAATGTTTTATCACAAGAAATGTAAGAATGAATGATAAAGTTAAATTGTTTCAGATTAGGGTCATCATAAAGGAACATGCTTCTTGGTTCTTCTCTAGGATCATATGTTCATATTAATTACATTTTGTTCCGCTCTGGTCGTATTTTGAGAGATGAAAAGTGCATACATTTTTAGAGTTTCTATTTTGTATCTATATTTATTATAGTTGTCATTTTGTCTTTTTATTGTCAGTGGTGTCTCATTAGGCAGTATAGCAGTATTTGCATGAGGCTTTTTTGTTTAGTGAATTTGAATTCTTGGTATAGTTACTGTCACTTACGTTGCTAAAGTAAGGTTCCATTATGGGATTCCAGGATCATTTGAACTTTAGCATTTTCAAGCTGTTGATTGCAGTCTACTAATGAATACATCTTTAACTAATTTCAAGGAGTTAAGGCTCTTCTGATTTGCTTGGATCATACTCCCTGATGTTGTTATTCATGCTTTCTCAAGCATGTAACATAGATATCTAGGAAACAGTAAGGTTTTCATTTCCTTGCTGTTTTCAAGTCTCAACCACAAGAACATTCTTAGGTCCTTACTTAACATTATATATCTTTACATCAAATTAGTCTTTAACATTATATTAGAGTATGTGGATATCTAATGTAACTTAGATTTGTATTTTCTGAATTCTTGTCATGCTAAACATGAGTCATCATCACAAGGTGGTGGCAATCCTTCCCTTTGTTTTATGTGAGTCGGCATGTTAGAGTTATAAAAAAAATTTGGTCATGCTTATTTAAGGTAGGTACCTGCTCTTGGAGCTGATAATATGCTAAGAGGAATGAGATGATCTTAAGTCTGGACTTTGGTTTCTGTATATATATTTAATGAATTTATTTAGATTGTTAATTGTTAATAGGACTTTTCATCTGAGTGCAAATTGCTAGTAAAGAGTAGTAGAATAGTAAAAGTTACAATCTTCTGAATAAAATAAGTTGAATTTTAGTACAAGGTAAGGTGGACCTGTACATTGCTTATGCTTCAAGCCTAATGGTCATTTGCATGAGGGGGAGCGTTACATATAAAACAATTCATATGGCTCTAGTCGATAGCTTACGCTTTTAGGAGAAATAATTCATGACAATGACCAATGTTACTTTGTCTAGAATTCTTCAGAGTATGGTGCCACATCAAATTTCACAAAAAGACATGGAAGACAGTTCAACTCACTTGCCACCTTATTGCACTGTTTAATTTGTAACCTATTTGATCAAACAACAGATCCAAGGTAGAAAAGGAAATTAAATGATGGATTAAGGAGATCCACCTAGTGGGAGAAAAGGCTTTGTTGTTGTTTTAAAGGGAAGGCCAGGGTTTCAAGGTGGATAATAATGCTTTGGTGCCATGATAAAAAACATGACAGTTTTAGGAAGGAGAGCAAGTTAAAATAGAACAAATTTGAGAGAGATAATATACGGCATTTTATTAAGTAGAATGGTTGTATGCATTAGTTGACCCTATCCCTCCTTTTATACAAATACTATGACAACATAAAGGCATACATGCTCTTTACTTTAGGTATACTACATGCAACTAGTTACTTGTAAAGACATAAATAAGAGGTTCCTAGTTACTTAATACCATGTTATATTCCTTAACATCTGATATGTAAAGGTAACTTCTGTTTCAGTTTGACTGTCAAGACACTGATAAGTATGTTTAAAAGAACATTATTTTGTTTTTTTATGTAAGATTATCTTAGGAGACACGGAATGGCTTTCTTCTCATGCCCTAGTCACTGACCCCAGAGCTTAGTTATAAAAATTTTACCAAATATCCTGTATCTTCAACTTACTACTAATTTGAATAGCTTTATGAAGCATAAATTTGTCTGCAGATTCTACGATAAAGAATTTTGAAGAATTGTTAACAGCTAGTAGATTGGATACAGAAAGTTTGAACTCAAAGTTGGGAGAGGTTCACCTTCAGTTAAAAGTCAAAGATGATGAAATTATGCACCACTTAACCATTCAAGAGAAAATGGAGAAAGAAAAGAGCGATCTTCAATTGTGTAATGCTGAGCTTGCTAAAAAACTTGACATTTCACTCAAGGAAATCAAAGACCTTGAAGGATTACTTGAGGCCCTGGCTGCATATTTGTCAAATGTAGATAAAGAAAGCTTGAACCTTTTGACCAAGTTTGATGAAATGAACTCTCTCTATGCTTCTTGCTTCAAGTTGGTCCAAGAGGAGAGAGATGCTTTCTCTAAGCATGCTCAAAACCAGTATAGCCAGCTTAACAATAAATTCTTGATTTTGGCATCAGAAAAGGATTCAATCCAAATGATAAATCATGAGTTAAATAATAGAGTAACTGAACTTCAGAAAGTCCTAGAGTCTACAGTAGCTCAGCATACAGAGGAATGTCGATTAGCTGCCGAGAGAATTCAAAATTTGGAGTTAGATAGTAAAACTCTAGTCTCCAAAAGGACAGAAGCAGAGGTCTTAATTTCCAAATTAGAGGAGAAAGCTGGAATTCTGTTGGAAAGTTCTCGATCATCAAAGAACCAAATGGTATGACAGTTACTCTACTATAGTTAATTGCCTACACACATATTGTCACATTCCTTATTCATGTTATTGATGCTTTGCAGCAAGGTTTATTGCTGAAAATTTCAGCATTAGAGACTGAAAGCAAAGAAAATACAGAAAGACTTCAGGCAGAGATATTGAAGAAATCAGAAGAAATAGAGACTTTCCAAAAGGAGAGAATGAAACTAGAGCAGCATGCAGATTCTCTTCATAAAGAAGTCAGCCAGCTTCATAATGTCTTAGAGGAAAAAGAACAGCATATTTTGCAGAATAAAGAACAGGAAAAGAAGCTGGAAGATCAGATCACAGAGGTTTTGGAAGCAAACATATATCACATATTGCATTTTGCTATCTGGTTTTTGTGTACTAAAGTTTTGGTATTCCTTTGCAGAACCAATCACTACTGACTGCTGCTGAAAATAAACTTTCAGAAGCAAGAAAGCAATATGATCTAATGGTAGAGAATAAGCAGCTGGAATTATCAAGGCATTTGAAAGAAATATCTTATAGAAATGATCAGGTGTTATATATAGCTGGTTACCTACTGTAGGTGCTTGATGTATTTTGCAGCAACTTTTCATTAACAATTGCAATATTTGAGCAGGCTATTAATGATATTAGAAGGAAATATGAGCTGGAGAAGATGGAAACTGTCAACATGGAAAAAGACAAGGTTTGATATGATATGTTGGCCATTGTAACACATTATTTCCACAAACACATTTCTGATCAATTTGATCCTTCAGGCTGACAAGGCTATTGCAGAAATTGAGAAAAAGTGTGACCAGAAACTGGCAGAATGCAAAGAAGAATCTAGACAGCAGTTGATGCACATCCAGGAGGAACATGCTGCACTCGTATGCATAAAGAGGACATGAATTTAAAATTATTCATTACTTATAATTATTTCAGGATTGCTTCTTTATGTCTTGACATTATAAGATGTCTTATTCGTCTTTTGGTAGTATTTTTTTTTTTTGGATAGAAAAAGAAATTTCATTAGATAGAAGAAAGTGTACAAAAGAGGGTGAGACATTCTCAGCTAGATATAAAAAATTAATCTATGACCCAAAGGGATGAACCATCTAGCAAAGCATGCCAATCCCTTTGAATATCAGTTAGAGGAACACCATTGAAAAAACCATGTGCTGAGCACCAAAGAAAAGCCATGTCTTTTAGTAGTATTTTTAATTACTTTATGCACCATTTTCTTCAAATAATCCATGCTTCTTTTAAAATATCCAGTTACTTTGTGATTACTTATAACTCTATTCGATCAGTTATCATATAAATACATAAAATTTTGAAATTGACAGTTTAAATTGATCTTGTACATTGAAGTTTATGTTTAGCAGTTATATTCTTATACACTTTTTCTGGGTGGTTATGTATCTCTAGTTAAAATGTAAATGCATCGCTACTTTTCTTTTTGTGAAATTTCACTGAACATTAAGTTGGAAAACCACCAGGTCAGCTGATTTCTTGCTCAATTTATAGGTTACTCAAATACGACAGGAGCATGACAAGAAACAACTAAGCATGATAACTGAACACAGTGAACAGCTAAAGCATACTCAACTGCTGGCTGAAAATGAACTGAGAGAGGTGTAATACATACTCACACTCTCTCTCACACTCTCATAGGTCTAAGCTATGACATATATTTGATATTACTTCAGCTGCTGATTCCATGATTATGTGTAGAAAACAATGTTTTTGAGGAGTGAACATGAGGCTCAGATTAAAGCATTGAGGTGTGAACTTGAAGATGAGTGTCAGAAGCTGGAAGAGGAGCTGCATCTCCAAAAATCCAAAGTATGGAATACCTAATATATTAAATATATTAGATCACATAAATTTCAAATTTCTTTGTAATATATTGCAGGAAGAGAGGCAAAGGGCTTTGTTGCAGCTGCAGTGGAAAGTGATGGGTGATAAGCCAAAAGAGGACCAAGAAGTGAACTCAAAACAGGTTGCCTAGTGTACATAACAATCACTTTTTCTGTTTGTCTTCAGTCTCATATATCTCATATTAGTTAATCTTGATTCCTGGGATGCAAAAATAGTATGTTTGTCGGATTGTTGGTATTAATAATGCACTTGTATAGTTTTTTGTCACTTTTCTTGTAGATTTTCATATCAACTATATTTGTGTGGTATATATTGATTCCCCGGCTGATTCTTAGAGAATCAATTATAGGATTTTGTATTCTGGTCACTTTGGGGCGTGCTGCTTTCAGCAAGTTATGTCTTACTTCAGCAGGTTCTCAAGCATAGTAGGAATATGTGTGGTTAAACATATTAGATTTGACCCCAAAAAAAAAAACACATATTAGATTAATCTTTTGGTAGGAACCATAGAAAAAATGCGAAGAAATTGCTTGTGTAATATCATAAGTGCTTCCTTTTTATTATCTCAACACAAACCTGTCGCTTGTGAACTTAAATGCATAGCGGGGTCATGCAAATAACTAATGCATAAGGATCCATGGGTTCAATAAACATATTTCCACCATGGTAATATTGGGACTTTTAAAACTAGCATAAACTGGTTAGTGATAGAAGAACTTCTTTGTAATGACTATTTAACTAGCTTGCTATTAGATAGATTTGATTGGTGCTATTTCTTGCAACTGATTTGAAATTTGAAGTTAAAAGATATTTTTTGACAATTTTGCACAAAACAGGAATGGTTGCACAAATAAATCAGAGCTCCAAGGGCTTCTCTTTGAAGCAAAAAATGTAGACATTGCTGTGTTTTTAACCCCCAAAAGATGATAGATATTGGTTTGACTGTAATTTGTGTAGTTCAGTTGTTAAGCTGCGGTATTGGTAGCTCTATTCATATGTTGTTTACAGTTCCTAAGTACAGTCAAGTAGAATGCTGTTGAAAGTAAATGGCACAGGCTACTTAGTGGTTTTATATGCTAATGCTTGTGAGGTTGTAGCATTCTTTTTTTAAAGAATTTTGTATTCTTATTTCATAATCTTAAATATTCCTGTAAGATGGGCTGAGTGATTATGGGATCTAAGCAATTTTTGTCAATGCCAAATGTGCTGAACTGAACATATAAATATGACGACAATCTGAGAGATAGGTGTTGGAATATTTTGGTTATATTTTTTTTTCATGTGATAGGATTACTCCATTTCATCAATTAAGAGGAGGAGTTCTAGTGGTGGCAAAAGAAATCAGCATGACCTAGTAAGAATGGAAATCAAAAGAAATAGATTTAATTTTCTCATTCCTTCATAACATGTTAATATTATGTTCTCACCAATTCACCTGATATGTTTTGTCTTTCCCTTCTCTTCATAGGACTCTCCATGCATTGAAGCAACACAAACAACACTGCCAAAGTTGTTGAAGAAAGTAGAGAATGTAAAAACAGGAAATGCAATGAACATCCCTAAGCATCATAGAAAGGTGACTTACCTAGAACTTATGGCCAATAAGAGGCACCCTTACATTGCATCAGTTACATATGAAAAACTAAGTATTCTAATGCTTTTAACTAGTGGTCTGTATGGATAATATAATTAAATAACTCAAGATATTTGGTAAATTGCCTAAGCTTGTTAAATCAATGAGCAGGTAACTCGCCATGAGTATGAAGTTGAGACTTCCAATGGAAGAACAATCACAAAGAAAAGGAAAACAAGAAGGACTGTCATGTTTGAGGTATGTATCTGTCTTTCCATAAATGCTGTCGACCCTTTAGATATGGTCATGAACTACATTGCCACATCAGATGGCCTGGCTTCTACATGCAGAGGTTTCTTACATGCTTGTGAAAATTGAATTTCTTCTTTTTATAAGGACCCAAGAAATCATAAGATAAATACACCAAAAGCAAATACCTCAGGAACTGTTGTCAAGGTAACCAATTCAACTGAAACTTCCCTTTTTCGGTATGTGACGTATAGCTTGTTCTTAGCTTTTTTTCTTGAAAATATGAAGGTGCAAAGCTCATATACATGGGTGAATTATTAGAGTATAATTCATTTAATTCTCTCAAACTCCAGCATTTTCACCTTCATTATTACACTGTGCTGATGCTCCCAGAAATGACAATGGTTAGGAGCTAATTTTATCTTTATTAGTTTGAAGACTATTTTGATTCAACATATTGATTTAACCGGGTTACTCTTTATGAGTCCTTTCCTTGTTGATTGTCTGTAAAATATTTATCTATTCTCAGGACATGCAAGAATTGTAACAAGTTCTTAGAGGAATTCTATGTTTTTAAGGATTGTTAGGTTCAATTATTGGTGCAACATTTAAGTTATTTCATTTAGTGCTATTTCCTTGGTATAATTAAAAATAAAAGGGCAAATTATTGCAACCTACCCTTAGATAAATTAATATTACACTTACCCCTTTCTTGTTTTTGAAAATACACCTACAACCCTTAATTTCTCAAGTGACATTAAAATTACTTCCCTTTTTAAGTACTAGATTCATAACTTCTGATTTTTAAAAAATTAAAAAATATATAAAATGACTTTTATAACCTCAATAATTTCCTCTATTTCTATTTCAATGCCATTCTCCTAATCACCCTTCCATCGTCAACAAAACCTTCACCAGTTTCCAATGTTCACCTTCAACCATGCTATGCTTCTGCAAGATCCAACCCAGCCTTCCCATCCCAAACCAAACCTCCATGAACCTTAGCCAAGAGATATAGACACAGAACCATTCTCTTTAAACCAATTCAAGTCATAAAATCAACCTAAACCAAATACACCATAATCAGGTCTGCACTGTCTCGTAACCACCTTCAGAATTCTCCCAAACCATTATCCAGCAGAACAAACAATTCAAAAATTAAAAAGGAAAGAAGTCCCGTTGAGCACAGCAACATTGATAGTAACCACCCTAAACTAGACCCGCCTTCAACCACAACATCACCGCACTGCTGCCGCCTTGCTGGAACCCCTGCATGTTGTGCCAACCACCACGAACAACCATCACAAATAGCCACCGCACAAAGCACCTCTGTCGTTGCTCCATATCTCGCCTTTGCTCTGCCCCCAACACCATCGTGAACTTGCCTTAGCTCAGTGTCGTCGCATGCTCAGCACCGTCCACCGACAGGGCTACGTCACACTGCCTCATGTCTCTCTCCTCATCGACAGTCGCTCTATCCCTCTCAAAAGAAACCCTGAACTCTGATACTTCAAAACCAAATCCCCAAACTCGAGGTGGAAGGCGGCAGAGGGAAACGGAGTCGAGGTGCAATGCAGCGTTGGAGGCAGCGATAGAGGGAGTGGGAGTAATTGTCGATGGGGAGGGCAGCAGAGAGGAGCGCCACGAGCTGGTGGTGGTGATGATGAAGGGACTTCTGCTACATCATTGTGAGCATGAGTGTGAAGGAGTTTGTGGGTTTGCAGCATCTAATAAATTCTGAATCAACCACCAAGAGAGTAAATCGAGAATGAGTAGAAGAGGAAGAAGATAAGATCAGGAGTGGAGATCTGAGAGAGTTCGTTTGAGTTCTAGTGTGGTGGTGAGGTAAGGGCAATTTAGGAATTTAAAAATAATATTAAACAAAAAATAATGTAATTTATTTTAAGGGAGGTAGGTGTAATTTTAAAAACAATGATAGAGTAAGTGTAATATCAATTCAGCTCAAGAGAGGTTGTTGTAATTTGCCCAAAATAAAAGGATAAGGGGTTTATGCAGAATTACTTTTTTGGTTCCTAAATGAAACAAATCTGAAGGAATACTAATCATTGCGCATATTTTGTATATGGTAAGAAATAAGTATTTCTGTATATGCTATATTATTTCCTGGAGTGCTGGCCTGGCGCAATACTTTGTTATAATTGTTTTTGTCTTTTGCATATCAATGATGCAGTGCATGAAAGAAGGATGCCATCCTCGCCCCTCAAATATTGGTGATTTGTTCTCAGAAGGGTCTCTGAATCCATATGCAGAGGATCCCTATGCATTTGATTAAAGGTATTTACAATCCATTACACTATTCCTGAATTTCATTATGTCGTCTGTAATATGATACTTCCTCCTACCTAGAGCGTTAGTAAAATTACTGAAGGCCCGAGATGCAAAGTTTTCATAAAAAAACTTAAGATAGACTACAAAAAATGGTCATCCTGTGTTTTGAGTATTTTCAACTCCATTTTTCTTTGTTTTTTTCTGAAGCTTGGTTGGTTTTGTTCCTTTTCTATTACACCTTTACATCCTAAAATTGGAAAGCTATCAGATGTTTGATTTAACCTTTATGGCTACTTCCATTAATAGCCGTGATGAACACCAATTGCTCTTTGAATACTATTTTTTAGGAGCAGTTGCATGGTTGTGTTACGTTATGTTCAAATCTTAGCTTCATCAAATATTCAGCTCTGAAACATTAGTGAATACACTTTAACTGAAGCCTTTCGTATGGTCCATAACAATGTATTGTCTTCTTGAGTCACTGTCCCTGTTTTCCTTGTTGGTGCTTTATGATTTTCCGTTCTCCATGGACTCCTATTTCTTGAATACCACTGTGAGGTGTAAGTTTTAAGTTATACATACAGACAATCTTATTTAGCTTCAAAAATAGCCAAAGTTTAAAGTTTAGCAATGTTATTATAGGTCTTAGGGTTGTTGATATATCTCAATGAATTCCCTGTTATTGCTATATAAGTATGTTCTCATGAGTCACGACAATTTGCGTCAAGCGATCCAGCCTTAAGCTTCTAATAGCAATCGCCTTCTTAGTTTAGATTGAGGAGGTACTAAAGGCAGGCATGGTGAAGTATATTATTTATTCACCCCAACTCCAAAGATTACTAGGACAACTATCCTTGGATTTTATACAACTCCGATTTTTCTTTCTATGAATTGGTTTATCTCATGAGCAATAGCTATCCTAATCCCTTGGTGAAATGGAATAAATGTTTATGGATTTCGCCTCCTTTCTTTGGCCTATAAACCGTTTGAAACTTTCTTCCATATTTCAAATAAGTTCCCTGGCTTTCCTCCCTACTCTTCCTTTTTTTTCAGCTTAAGTATGTTTTTTATCTTTAAAAAAAAAGTAAATTTTGGTCTTGATTCTTGAAACCTTTTTTTTTTTGGTAACATTTCTATAAACATTTTCAATTTTAGTTCATGTCACATATGTTGCTGGTTTTCATTTAAGATTGAATGACATGACTTTGTGTCAAGTCTTTCGTGATTTAACATAGATATTTTATAAATGGAGACTAAAACCAAACAAAAAAAGGTTAGTAGAAACCGTAGTAAAGAGAGTATATCTAATGGATGGCAGTCCAATAATAGCCGGAGGAAGAGTGAAACCAAAAAAATTATGACTCAAACTGTTAGAAGAAATTTAGATTTTAATAGTCTGAATATAGACATAATTTATAATAGAATATAACAACATTTTTTATCAATAGAGTCATTTAACAGTAGAAGGCTAAAAAACGTTGTTATTCTATCTGCGATAATGTGTTTCCTTGTAATGTGCTAATGTTTGCAATATTCAGAGAGGCGACTTGAACTTGGTACCTAGCAATTAATATCTTTTAATTTTTGGCAGTACTCTAATATCCGTATTTCTTGATGCAAATCAGTCCGAAGATAGATTGGAGATTGAAAGCATCAACGCTGGAAGAAATTTCTGTTGGTCTTGATCTACAGCTGCTGACAACATAATGGCACTAGCTGGTTTACATAAGGGATTTGACTGGACTCTTGTTCCCCTTGTAATTTGTTTACACATAGAATCACATTACAGCTGTTTGCTGGGTTGCTATGCACAGCCACTTACCACTGAATGGGCTTGTAAATGGTCATGTAAATAAATTGTCATATGACGACTTTGTTTTTTTTTCATATGGTGGAACTGTAAAGTGTAAATTGCACGACTTGTTTTTAAATATGAATTTTTTTAATGGAAAATTCAGAACGGATGGCATGATCATTTATCCCATGCTATGATGCAATGGGAAGCAGAATATTGAACTGCCGCTATTTTTTCTCATAGTCTTGTTCCTTTGTTGATAGGGTGAAATTTTTATTATTATTATTATTTAAATAGAAACGTGATTATTTTCAATTTAAAAATCACTTTTCACATATGTTATTTATATGGGTTTCTATTTAAAAGTTAAAAATAACTTATTACACAGCAATTGGATTTTTACTAAATTGATTGAATCAATAAACCTTTGAACTAGTTTTTTATTCAATTTGATGCTCAATCCAATTTTCAGAACCTTGTCAATTATAACTCCTTTAAGTTTTATACAAGAACTAAGATCTAAGATTTTTATTTAATAAATTTCAATTTAACTAACTTTTTTTCCTCTCTCTCTTCATGAATTGTATTTATGGAATTTAGTCAAGGAAAGCAATCATAATAAAGTTAGAAAAAATATTTTATACTAAATATTCTTCAACCATAAATACTTTAACATTACAAGTAAACGGAGAGAATATAATTTTAAGTGATGGTAACATATAATAGAGATATTTGTTTTATTATTTTTCAAAGAAAGAAAAATAACGAATGAATATCCTTAAAAAGTATTGCATGTGAAATTGGTCCCTTAAAAAATGGAACACATTTTGTGGTCTTTCACAATTAAAAATATAGAATAAATTAGTCCTTTGTTAACATTGTGATAGAATTATTTATTTTACTTGTTTTTTTTATGGACCAATTTTAACTATTTTTATAAATCGCCAGAAATCAATTTGTCCCAAAAAATTTAAAAAATATTGAGTAAGGACTAACTTATCCTATTTTTTATTGTGAGGACTATGAAATGCATTTTTATTCTTGAATGATCAATTTATTTGGCATTATATTTTTTGAGGACTAAGGTGTGAGTTTAGTCAAAAATAAAAATGTTCATTTGTAAAAGGTTATCGGTGTTCTATAACTTTTCTCTATATAATATATTTTAATTTAAGAATTGTTAAAAAAATAGTTTCATTTCTACACACTAACAATGTATAAAAAGTTTTATACTATCAACAATAGAAATTAAAAAAAGCGTCAAATCATACAAAATAACTACACATTATAATAACTATCTACCATGATTTGACATTTTTTTTAATTTCTATTGATTGACAATATAAAATTGTTTTACATTCTCAAGTGCATAAAAATTAAACTTAATAAAAAAATAAATAATATAGCATTATCAAGTTTTTTTATCTTTATAAAAATTGAATAATTCTTAAAATTTAGAAATAAAAAAATATATTGTTCTTTTCCTTTCAAAACTCCCCATCTAAAAGTGTCCTAAATTTTTATCTAGCCAAGAGGAAAAATGAAATAAAATAGAGTTTAATTTTAATACATCGATAATATACAAAATATTTTATATTGTCATTTAGTCAAATCCTTCAACTTATATGACTTTTTAAATAGCAAATATACAAGACAATCATATTAAATGACGTAGCAATACATCATTAAAATGACAAAATTTTACCATCATTCTTTCCGATAGTGTATTTGAAGCAAATCCATAAAAACAATCAAAATCTTAACATATGAAAAGTGAAAGCAATGTTTTTTTTATGTGCATGGCTAGGTGTTAGAGATATGTTGTTATGCTACTATGAGTGGACTAGTCACGAGGGCCTACATAGTTTATATGAGTTTATAGGCTCTAATTCTATTGTTATCAATGTACCAACCAAAAAAAAAAGATAAAACCCCTATTTTAGTCTCTCCAAAATTTTAACTTGGATAAATTAGTCCATGCGAAAAAAAAATCCCTTAAATTGATTTCTGAAAATTGAATTTTTGGATAAATTGGTCCATGTAAAATTATGTAATCTAACAAGTTAATCTCTCTGTAAATTGTAAAATTTGAATATGGGGACTAACTTGTGACAATTCATTCTTGAGCTGATTTTGGAGTTTTTGAATTTTTTATCTGATTTTTCAATTTTACATGGACCAACTTGAGAGTTTGTCCAACTTGAAATTTTAAAGAGACTAAATTGGCCGTTTTGTCAAAAAAATAATAATAATAAAAAGAGATCTTGTTGCATAATAGGAAGCAAAAAGTATAAGTATCATTTAAAATTGCGTGAGTAATCTATAAATGAAAAATTAGTTTTTAAAAAGAATAAATTTAATGAGCATTACATTTTTGTTCAATTTTAAAAATAATCAAATCAAATTATATCGATTCAAATTAGTTTAGTTAATTCAATTTACGGCTTTACTTTTCATTAAAAACATGTTGAATTTCAAACTAAATTAGTTATCAATATATTTATACAAAATGTTGTTAAAAATTTTATTATTTTCTAACACCAACAATTCAATCATTTTTTTTTTGTGTTTTCAAAATTACATTAATTGTAATGAGGTTTAAATTTAGAATCTCATACATAAATCTAGGTCCAAATCCTTCACTACTAGACCAATGCTACTGGCTTATTCAAGCATACATTAAAACTTTTTGGAAAAAAACAGAATACATAAACTCAAAATAAATAAATAAATAAAATGGATTAGTTATAAATAAAATTTTAAATTTTAAAATATTGATTTAAATATAAGAAAGATATAGTATATAAGTACATCCTGTCAATTTGATTTTGTCTAATTTCACTTGAGAAAATGAAGGAAAATACTTTACATCTAGAGTTTTTGACAGAAAATAAATGTCAAAATGAAATAATATAATTGATAACCGTAAATGAATAAGTGGGTTTTATCACTCTATTTTATCCAACCATCATTATATATTCTGTATAAAATTCTAATTATATTATTGAATATGTAACATTACTCAAAAATGAAATACCAAAAGAAAAAAATCTTAATCCATCCCATTGTTTTTAAAAATATCAGTCCAAACTATCTTTTGATTTTGTTTGGATCAATTTTATTTTATTTTTTTTCCAATTTTGATTAATCTTTAAAATTCTTATTCGAACCTCTTTTATTCTACCATAGCTTCCTCTTTTTCTTTTTATTATACATAAAAAAATTATTCAATTAAAAAGTTGATAGTACTTACAAATTGAAAAAGATAAATCAAATCCAGATTGAAAATATTTTGTACTCTAAACTAATCAACGATATGTCACGCTACTTTTAACCCGAAGAATATTGGTGATCACAACACATTTCGCATTGCAGACTATCACAAAAATTATTGCATCTTAACGAAGAATATATTATACCTTCTTCCAAAGTAGATTTAAACATCTCTCCATATGTAAGACAATCAAATAGATATACCCATTAGAAGAAATGAAAGCACCCATAAAATGATAACAAAACACCTACAAATGGGACAACAAAACCACCCAAATGAGATAATAAAAATACAACAGAAAACATAAAATTCTAGATAACAAAAAAAAAAGAACAATGGGGCTACCACCAAAGAAAAAAGATGGCAGCCCCTTGATAATATTCACACAGAGAAGACAAGAGAAAGAAGAGAGAAAATAAGGAATAGTGCTTGGGTTCTTTGTTCTTATATCCAAGCTTGATATAATAAATTGGATTTTAAAAGAAAAATGCTATGTATAAACTTGTAAAGTTTAATTTTAATGTGTTGATAGTGTAAAAAATAAACTTAAACTCTAATTTTTCATACTATCATCTAATTTAAACTTTTAATTTGCATGATCTTTAAAATAAGAGTGTGAAAGTCAAATATATTTGCATTTTAATAATATATGATTAAATGAAAGAATAAAATTATTTTATATAATCAATTCATCAAAATTAAAATCAAACTTATAATTAACTTAATTTATAGAAGAATTACCTAGAAAGAAAAAAATATGTATTAAGTTGGAGCATAACTCAATTATGGCAATTCATTACACACCTATTTTTATACGGCATTGTGCCAATATTAAATTAGGTTAACCAATACTTAAATTATCTTTGTATTGTTTTTCGTTTTGTTTGGGTACGCATTATGTTTGTTAATTAATAAAATAGTTCGGCACTAACAAAAATAAATTAAAAATGGAAAGAAAATAATGGAACAATCACTTGTGTGAAAAATTTAATAAGAGAATGTCATAAAATTTTATTAATTTGATTCAAAAGTTATAAAGAAAAAAAACAAAATGAAATATTTATATTATTTAGAGTTCATCATATTTACTTCTTTCATGTGTTCCATCCCAATTTTGGAGTGAGCAAAAAAAAAAAAAAAAGATGTTGAGTTGACTTCAATTGCTACATGTATTCAAGCTTCCTACCAAGATATCCAATTCTCTTTTTCTCCACTTTCTTTCCATTTTACTCCTTCACTGTAATAATCCAAACGAACTCTTTAAGTTGGAAAAAAGAAACATTATTTCAAATTAACCATTCTTGGTGGAGAATGCGCCGATCTATGGCCGTTAAAGAACTAATTTACGACAACAAATTTTGAAACTCTGAAAAAACAATCTACCATCCAAATCGTGCAATAATCTGAAACCCAGTAAAACCTTTTCGTATTCCATTCAATTAATAGAAGCCCAAATTTTTGTTAGCAACTCACCTAGGCAAAGGACATATATATATATATAAAACTGAAAACGAGGAACTACCAGCTGATACGACAGTAAGAAGCATTTACAAGTTTCGAATCGACCCTGCGACGGAAAGCGGTGATAGCATCGTTCAGCGGGCTCTGAGAAAGAAGGCCAAGAAGAAGCTCCAAAGCGATAGCAACAGTAGGAGCTGGAGAAGCAGCTCCAGCAAGGAGCAGAGCTTCATCTTCTTGTTCTTCAACCGCTCCTTCAGCAATTGGATCTTCAACTCCTGTATCTCACTCCTCAGAGTCTCCTGAAAAACAAAACAAAAAGTGCACGAATCAGAGAACCACAATAAAAAAAAAAGAAGAAAAGAAAAGAAAAAGAATAAGAGAATACCTCTTCTTCTTCTTCTTCTTCTTCTCCGTCGTTGTTGGTAGGGCGATGAAGTGAATTCAAGCGGTGGAGGAGCAACGCGGCTTTCGCACAGCGACGGAGCTCCTTTCGCGATTTCAGAGCCTTCTCTTCTTCTTCGTTTTCCATTTCTCTCTCGCTCTCTCTCTCTGTTTCGCTTTCTCTTTTTCACAATCACGAGGAAGTTGTTGAGCTTCTCAATTGAAGTGGCGAAATCGAGCGGGCAAGTTTTTTATTGTGCCACGTGTCGTGACCTCTTCCCGCGCAAAACCTTGGCTCGTTTCGGTTTTTTTTTTTAAATTTTGTTTTTATGGTGCACGGCTATTTTGGATGAGAAAATGGAATATTCGCAATTATGTATCTCTAGTTGGAATGTTATTGCATCACGACTTTTCTTTTTCTGAAATTGTAAAATTTATTAGTGTTATTCTAACACAATCACATCTAATAGTGATAAATTGATAGTGTATTTTAGAAATTATTCTTAATTATGAGTTTAATGTAATTAAAAATTAAACTTTTAGTTTAAATTTATAGAGGTATTTTAAAACAAATACACAATATTCTCAGAAATATTTATATCAACCAAACACAAGAATAGTTCTTTCTTGGACATATTATGCAAGATTCCTATGCATTTAGCTTACAAATCAAACATATGAATAGTTTTCGTTCTTGACAAAAGTATTTCTGGAAATGCTATTTCCAGAAATATAAGTATTTCCAGAAATATAAAACCATTCCATGAATCACACGTTCGCTAAGCTGACTTATATATGACATTATTGCAGCTGATGATTCCATGATTTCTTTCTCAACAATAGTAGGCTCTTATTAAAGCATTGAGGTGTAAACTTGAAGATGAATGTCAGGAGCTGGAAGAGGAGTTGCATCTCCAGAAATCTAAAGTATGGAATACCTAAAATTATCACATAAATTTCAAATTTCTATGGAATATATTGCAGGAAGAGAGGCAAAGGGTTCTGTTGCAGTGGAAAGTGATGTCTAATGTACGCAACAATCTTTCTTTCTGTTTGTCTTTAGACTCATATATCTCATATTAGTTAATTTTGATTCTGGGGATGCCAAAAAAGTATGTTTGCTGGATTGTTGGTGTTAATCATGCACTTCTATAGTTTTTGTGACTCTCCTAGTAGATTTCCATATTAATTGCCATGCAGTGAGGATATTTGTGTGACTAACTGGTATATATAGCTTCACTGACTAATTCTTAGAGAATCAATTATGGTCACATTGGGACGTGCTGCTTTGAGCAAGTTATGTCTTACTTCAGCAGGTTCTCAAGCATAGTATGAATTAATTAATATGTTTGATTAAACATCTTATATTAATCTTTTGGTAGGAACCGTTGCAAAAATGAGAAGAAATCAGCATTTCATCAATTAGCATGACCTGGTAAGAATAGAAATCAAAAGAAATCAGCACAAGAACAACATTTAAGCAATTTCGAAATCATCAATTAAGAGGATCTTGTGGTGGCAAAAGAAATCAGCATGACCTAGTAAGAATAGAAATCAAAAGAAATAAATTTCATTTTCTCATTTCTTCATAACATGTTAATATTATGTTCCTACCAATTCACCTGATCTGTCCCTCCTCTTCATAGGACTCTCCTTACTTTGAAGCAACACAAACTCCGCTGCCAAATTTTGTGAAGAAAGTAGAGAATGTAAAATCAGGAAATGCAATGAGCATCCTTAAGCATCATAGAAAAGTGACTCGCCTACGAACTTATGGCCAATAAGAGGCACCCTTACATTGCAGAAGTTGCACATGAAAAAACAAATATCCTAGGGTTCTTAATTAGTGGTCTAGATGAATAATATAATAATGGGAAAAGTCTAAAAGACACCGTTCAACTTTGACTCATATGTACTTTGATCTTATTACTTTAAAAATATGCAAAAAGGTCCTTAAACTTTTTGATGTGTGAACATTATTATAATATACTAATGGATATTTATTTTTTATATGAAAAATCTATAAAAATCTTTTTTTTTTATCTATATGTACTTGTATCCTATTATTTTGTAATATGTGAGGCTTCCTAATAAAATTATAGAGTCCACACATGTAATTTTCTGTTAAAATATAAATATTTGTTATCAAATTGTAACAATATGCTTAAGCTTAAGGACCACATGCAATTTGGTAAATTGCCTAGGCTCCTTAAATCAATGAGCAGGTAACTCACAATGAGTATGAAGCTGAGACTTTCAATGGAACAACAATCCCAAAGAAAAGGATAACAGGAAGAACTGTCATGTTTGAGGTATGTATCTGTGTTTCTATAAATGTTGTCAACACTTTAGATGTGCTCATGAACTACATCGCCACATCAGATGGCTTGGCTTCGACAAGCAACGGTTTCTTATGGAAAAAAATCTTCTGTTCTCTAACTTTATCCTATTTCCTATCCTATCAATCATGTATTGCCATGATAGAGATAAAAATCAAATGAGATTTAATTTAAAAATTTAAAATAGCTGCCTAATATATAATATTATCTTTCATGACTACATGATTGGTAAAATACAGAAAAGGATATGATTTGGGGGATAGAAGATCTCTATCCGGCTTCTTACATGCTTATGAATATTGAATTTCTTCATTTTATTAGGACAATTAAAAGAAAACATTAGATAAATACACCAAAAGCAAATACCCCTGGAAGTGTTGTCAAGGTAACCAATTCCACTGAAATTTCCCTTTTTCGGTATGTGACGTAAAGCTTGTTTTTAGCATTATTTCTTGAAAATAGGTGCAGAGCTCATATATTTGGGTGAATCATTAGAGTATAATTTATCCATGTCTCTCACACTCCAGCATTCTCACCTTCATTATTACACTGTGCTGATGCTACCAGAATTAACAGTGGTTAGGAGCTAATATGATCCTGTTAGTTTAAAGTCAATTTTGATTCAAAATTTTAATTTAATCCGGTTACTCATTTTGAGTCATTTTTTGTTGATTGTGTAAAATATTTATCTATTCCCAGGGCATGCTTGTTAATTTAATCCGGTTGCTCTTTTTTAAGTATTTTATAATTTTAGTTGAGTAATTTAAGATCTTTACCTTTCATGCACCGTGAAATGTTGAAAAATATTAGAATTTCTTTCATATTAAAAAAATTTTAATCAATTTTTAGGTGTATTCCCATTATACTATAATTTTCTTTTATTATTGTGATAAAAACTTACAGAATAGTTTGATATAAAACACATTTTAATCATTGGGATTAAACAAAGAGTATGAAATAATTTATTAACATACATGTTCTTACTTGAAAATGTGGTAAGGGTGCAAGTAGCTCCAATGTCCATGCAAATAAAGGGTCAGTGTATCTGCAAAGATATTTCAACGCTAAATCAGTGAATGAATGAGACATAGAGTGGTAAAAAAATAATATGTAATAAGATTGTGATACTCGGGGTATTGAGCCCTTTATATAATGGAAGGTGACCCCGTGATAAGTCAGGAGATAATCTCCCCTAAGTAGGGAAAATATTCCTAGGATTTAGTAGATATTAGATATATTTCGAATTTATAAGAGATATGATATAATATATGATATATGATATAATAATAATAATAATAATAATAATAATAATAATAGGAGTTTCCATGCGCTAATAGGAGATATCATATAATCTGGTAGTCAATCTAGGAGATATTACAGACTAAATCGGAGAATCTCTAGGAGACACTATGTCACATGAGCAAGTTGTGGAACCCCTTAGGAAAGTCCTCTGAGATTGGGTCGAGGTTTGGGGCTCATATTTCTAGTCCAATACATAACCTTCAAGCTTGTTCATAGTTCAAGTAGCTTGTGAGATGTCATAACCGAGGTGTGTTTCCTGAGGACTATGTGTCGAGCTCGAATGAATCGACCTATTGTGCGCAGCTTGGTGCCCCTTTTCAGTTGCTATAGTGACAATCTATGGGGGATCATTTTATGACACGTAATGCACTATGAATGGAGGATAATCATCTCAATATTTGAGTGGCAACAGTTGCTTATGTGCCAGCCATTGGATTTAAAGTGACTAGCCCTTGATGAAATGGGCGGTTCAGACTCTTGATTTTGATGATAAGTCGGGCGATGAGTGCCAATGACTTTGGGCAGTCTTGAATTGCCTGATTATACAAGCACATTTATGGTGCATTTTTCGACTGGTGTGAGCCATTAGATCAAAGTAATAAGCCCCCAGTCCTTGATTAAGTAGGGTGTTTGTTTTGCAATATTATTTGTGTTGCTCTCTTTGCCAAAAGCAATTTCTTGGCCCATTTCGATTAGTCTTGCAATTGCTTGAGGGTGACATAAGTGAGTCAAGGTCCGAGCTTGTACTAATTGAGGCGAGGTTGGCCCGTATATTCAATCTGACTGTGTAGCTCTCAAGTTCAGGAATCAGCTACGAACTGTGTATCGGGTCCATAGAGGTTTCTCGAATGTGTACTTTCGACTATGGAGTGGTACTAGTCATGGATGACGTGTCCATGGCACATTTTGCACGTGTCAATGGACGATTAAAGCCCCTAGTTTATTGGTTATTCCAAGGTCTCGTTTTGGTGATGTGCAAGTTGGAAGCAAAGTCTTCTATTCCTTTTGTCTTTGCTTAAGAGCTTGGAGATTTTATCAGGGTTCTATTGCTTGACGAGTTCTACCCATTTAACTATAAAGTTGAACCCTTATCGTGGAATTCAATGGGGGTTGATAAGGTTGCTCATGGTTGACCCAGTTTACACATTCAGGTTGGTGTCGAGGAGGCCCTATTGCCTGGTGGGATGCTAACCAGGGCTTTGTGACTAATGATTTTGTAGACTTAATTTATCCAGGTGTTTATTCATCTTTTGATGTTCTGGAATATGTTTGGAGCTAGTCTGTTGAACTAAGGTGCTCTGAAGATGCAAGACATCCCGTCATCATACGAGGTGCTTAGAGGTATGGGGACACCCCGTCGTCACACTCTTGAAGCGTGCTCGGTGCGGGTTGAGGACATTTTGAGAATGATGTATGCTCTAAGATGTGTAAACATCTCATTGTCACACAAGGTGCTCAGGGGCATGAGGACATCTCATCGTCACATTGCTTTGGAACTAACGTGCTCAGGATTGGTCTAATGACATTCCGAGAATGTACGCTCTAAGATGCGGAGGCATCCCATCATCGCATGAAGTACTGGGGAGCATGAGGACACCTTGTCGTCGCACTGATCTAGAATATGCTTGGTGGTGGTCCGATAATGTTGAGAATGTATGCTTTGAGATGCGGATGCTTTTCATCGTCACACAAGGTGCTCGAGGGCATGAGGACACCCCGTCATTGCACTTCTAGAATGCGCTCGACGTTGGTCTGATGACATTCTGAGAATGTGTGCTCTGAGATGTGGAGGCATCCCATTGTCACACAGGGTGCTTGGAGGTATGAGGACACCCGTCGAGCACCGCTTAGGAATGTGCTCAGTGCTAGTCTAATGACATTCTAAGAATCATTGTTGAGGAGGTCAGATGCACTGGGAGTATGCTCTCTGGCTATAGTAATCAATGCTGGGGAGGACCTATTATTTGGCATACAAAAACTTATATAGATATGTCTAGCACATGAAGAATATTTGGACCATAAATGAATTGAATTGAGATATAAAAGAATCTTTATGAGATGTAAGAGGATATGCCCTACAAATAAAAGATTCTCGGATTATGAATAAGATGATTCTAGAGTAATAAAAATATATCTTCAGAGACGATAGCATAGCTTGGCCTAAAAAGACGGAGTCCCAGTGGGGATGCTAACCAGGGCTTGTCTGTAAACTCGGCCTGAAAAGGTGGAGTGCTTGGTAGGGATGCCATGTGGGTACTTGTAAAATGTTGCTGTGTTTGTTTAAGTTTGGATGAGGCTAGTGTATGGGCTAGAAGATTGTATACCTTCTTCCTCCCGCTAGCTAAGTACATGTGCCTGACCTTGAAGGGATCCGTTACCGGTCATGAATGTGCGAGTCGTTTCCTCATTGAAAGGCCGACTAGACTAAGGTGGAATATCTAGGCTTTTCTAGCTGGATGGGCAGCGAGGTGATCCGGCTCTTTAGGCAGGCGGAGGACCCAATTGAGGGCCCAATGAAATTCGCACATTTGATCCAACTATGGGCATGTGGGCTCAAGGTATGACATGGATCAAGGTCGATTGTGCACAGACCGGTCCACGATAAAATTCCAAATTTATCTACAAGATCACATAGATCAATGACGGGTTTTCTTATCACTGTGATCCATAAGGGCATAAAAACCTGATCCAGTGGAAGGAAGAAATCAAAAACCTATTATTTAGACTAAAAGAATGTTCCAAGTAGGAAAGACAACTAAAACATGGAAATCTAGTGGAAAAAGAGTTGATCCTACATGGTTTCCCTTGATTTTTGTTAGTTTGAGCACGTGAAACACTCATAATTGATGATGTTAGTGTTGAAAAATGAGAACTCAAATTTGAAAGAAATGAAGAAAAATGCAGGACATGAAAACAGAGCAAGAACAAGACATATGGTCATCGAACATCACTTTCTTCATGCTCTATTTTAGTTCAAATAATAGCAAAAAATTACAATAGCTGCAACAAAAAATTTCTGATCATATTAGACACATTAACAGCCATATATTGATGTTTCTAGACTAATCCAACAAGGTTACATCAGTAAAATTGACAAGATTGCTAAACATCACATGACTATCACATGGCCACTCTCATGGGCCAAAAAATCACAATAACTCAGTCCAATCCAGCATTCTCCTCCTTGATATTTTTGCTTGACATTCCAAATAGAGATCTTAGGAACTCAAATCTTGCTCTTGGAAGTGATTTGGTGAACATATCAGCAACATTATACTCTGTAGGGTAGTAAACAAATGAGACTTCTTTCTCCTTTTCAGCATCTCTAGCAAAACAATACTTGATCTTCACGTATTTGGTCATTGGGGTTTTCACCATAGAAATAGCAGATTTGTTGTCACAATTTATGATAGTAGCTTGTTGCTGCCTTTGTCCTAGATCTTTGAAAATTTTTCTGATCAACCAAATAGTTTGATTCACACCACTAGAGACTGCAATGAATTTAGCTTCTAGTGACTGTGCCACAACATATTGTTTCTTGGAATTCCATGAGAAAACACAGAATCAAGAAAGAATGCATAACCAATTCTGCTCTTCATATCATTAGTAGAGGTAGCCCAATCACTATCTACAAATCCCACTAAATTTTCATTTTTACATGGCTGAAACCATACACCAAAATCAGCAATCCCTTTAATGTATCTAAGCACCTTTTAGAAACTCCATAGTGTGCTTGACTTGGAGTATTCATAAATCTTGAAAGCAAACTTGCAGCATACATTAAATATAGTCTAATTGCTATTAAGTACAACAAGCTACCAACTAAGCTTCTAAATTTCCTTTCATCAGTTTTCTCATAACCATCATTCTTGGACAACTTTTCATTAATGGGAAGAAGTGTTGCAACTAATTTGCAATGTTACATTCTGAACTTTTTAAGAATCTCCTCTGCATACTTCTTTTGGGAAATGAAAATCCCTTATCTAGATTGATGGACCTCCATCCCCAAGAAATAACTCATGACATCAAGATCTGTCATCTCAAAAATACCTCTCATTTGCTTCTTAAAAGCATCAATGAGCTACACATTACTTCCAACACCAATAAATCATCAAAATAAAGAGAAAGAATGATAATATCGAAGTCTGAAAAAGTTGTCACATAGAGTGTTGGCTCACTCATGCTCCTCCTGAATCCATTATTAGTGAGTTATGAATCAATCATGCTATACCAAGCTCTAGATGCTTGTTTGAGGCCATAAAAGGCCTTTTTCAGCTTATAAACATGATCTTTTTTTTTCCTTTTACAAGAAAACCAGTAGGTTGCTCAACATAAATCTCCTCCTCTAACACTCCATTCAAGAAGGAAAATTTGACATCTAATTGGTAAATAGTCCAGTTTCTTGAGCCTCCAATGCAATGAGTACTCTAATGGTGTCATGCCATGCAACGAGAGCAAATGTATCCATATAATCAACGCCAGCTTCTTGAGCATAACCTTTGATGACCAATCTAGCCTTGTGTTTATTTATAGAGCCATCAAAATTTAATTTGGTCTTATAGACCCATTTCAGTCCAATCACCTTTCTATGATTTGGCTTTTTAACAAGCTGTCTTGTATCATTTTTTTCAATCATTTTAATCTCCTTTTCCATTGCTAAATTCCATCTGTGTATTTTGAGGCAACATCAGAATTTTCTGGTTAAGAACAACAAGGCTACACCTTTCATAAACATCAACAAGAGTTCTTGTTTTTCTTCCTGGTGACTCAGGTGAAGAAAGAGAATGATGATCTCTTGAAGAAGAAGGACTTGAACTAGATGAGCCCAAATAAGGAAAAGTTTCTTCAAAATTGGAATTTGAATCACTTGAGTTTCCATCATTAGAAATATGATCTTCACCATGTGGTGACTGCAAGGGATCATGTTGGAGGATAACAGTTGGTCGTGTCTCAACCTTAGACTCCTCCCAATTCCATGAACTAGCCTCATCAAATTTCACATCATGGCTGACAACAATTTTTTTAGACCTTAAATTGAAAATTTTATAGCCTTTGGATTGAGTGCTATAGCCAAGAAAGATACCTTTCTCAACTTTCATTTCCAACTTATGCCTTCTCTTCGGCTGGCACATGAACATAGCACATAAAACCAAGCACCCTCAAATGCTTGACTGAAGGATTGTGATTACTCCATGCTTCTAGAGGAGTCTTGTCATTTATTGCCCTTGTAGGCAGCCTATTTAGCAAATAAACAGCTGTGTTTATAGCCTATTCCCAGAACTTTTAGGCAGACTTTTTCAGCCAACATGCTCCTGGCCATATCCATGGATGTTCTATTTTTTCTCACAAACACCATTTTGTTCAGGGCAATAACCAATAGTGAGTTGGTGTTGTAGGCCTTAATCTTCACATAAAATTGCTCAAATTCTATGGAAGTATATTCATTGCCTCGAATCAGATCTTAAGTTTTTAATCTTACAACTACTTTGAGTTTCAACTAACATCTTAAACTTCTTGAAAACATGAAACACATCAGACTTTTGTCTAAGGAAATAGGCCCATGTCATTCTAGTAAAATCATCAATAAACAAGATAAAATACTTGTTCTCACTAATAGAGAGAGTCCTCATAGGACCACACAAATCTATGCGAACTAACTCAAGCTTCTCTTTTGCTCTCCATTCTTTCCCAATCAAAAAAGGTTGTCTATGCAATTTGCCAAGCTGACAAGCATCACATACATCATCACATACTTGAATGGGAGGTAGATTTCTCACCATTTGGTTATCATAAAGATGCTTCAATGCATTAAGATGGTAATGGCCTTGTCTATTATGCCAAAGCCAAGTCTCTTCACCTCCTGGATTTTAGAGCATCACATAAATGCTGCCACATAAAAGAAAAACTTTTGTTCTCCATAGGGACATTAGCAATTACCTTTTAGCAGGATCACAAATAGTGCAGCTATTATCCTCAAAAAGAAGAGAAAATCCATGAGAAACCATTTGACAGACACTTAATAAATTCTAATCAAGTTCAAGCACAAGCAAAACATTTCTAATAAGCTTCATGCCTTTCTTTGTTGGAACTGAAATTGTACCTCTCCCTACAAATTTAACAACAACACCATTCCCCATTCTAACAGAAACATTTACTAAAGTATCAAGCTACTTGAAGAGCTTAGAGTTATGAGTCATATGTGGTTAGCACAACCACTACCAATCATCCATACATCCTTGCTATCAAAACTAGAAGAGACAAGGCTGCCACAAATAAATGATCATCACCTTCTCTCTCTTAGAAACATTTGCTTGTTGATTTAGCTTGGAAATTGAGGAGCTTTGACCTTGTTTCAACTTGCAAACTTCTCAACAAGGCCAAATTTTTTGCAAAAATGACATTGCATCTGAGGTTTGTCTTTATACCAACAATCATCGTCTAAATGATTAGTTCTTTTACATATATAGAACTTTTTTTAGATTCTGAATTTTTATCTCCAGTCACTTTTTTCTTTCCTTTATTATAAGGAAATTTCTGTTTATGTTTAGATTGAAATGTCCCTTCAACAAACTTTCGTTTCACCTATTCATTCTTTGTTCATGTGCTTCTAGAGCACCAACTAACTTTCACTGACATTGTACTAATATCTTTAGATTGTTCTATGGTAGTGACTATGGGATCAAATTTAGCAGGCAAGGAAATCAACATCTTTTCAACAATTTCCTTATAAAAAATTTATCCCCTGTACCACTTCATCTGGTTAGTAATTTCTAACATTACTAGAGAAATCTTTAACAAAATCATAACTAGACATTTTCATATTCACAAAATCTCTTCTCAAAGTTTGAAGTTTAATGAGTTTCACATTTTTTGTGCTTTGATTCTCCTGCTGCAAAATAGTCCAAGCTTCCTTGGCTGTAGTGGCATTCATGATGCTTGGAAAAATTTAATTTGAGACTGCAAATTAGAGAATAAAGAGAGCCTTTCCATTTTTGGAAGAATTTTCATTTGAGGCTCTTTGTTATTGCTCCTCAGTTAGTTGTGCATCTATTGTTGGAGCTTCAAAACCTTTATTCACAATGTCCCATAAAGCCCTCAAGAAACGTTGCATTTTTATTGCCCAAAAATTGTAATTGTCTCCAGAGAAATTTGGTGCAGTGGGTAGAGAGAGACTCGTGGAAGCCATATTCAAAGAACAATAGATGAACCCTTACCTTTTGAAAGAAAAACTCCATAGCCCATAGAATCCTTAGAGATGCCAAATGTCAGTTTGAGCACATGAAACACTCACAATTAATGATGTTAGTGGCTGGAAAAAATGGTGCAGTAAAAACCATAGAACATCACTTTCTTCATGCTCTATTTTAATTCAAATAACAGCAAAAAATTACTGCAGCTGCAACAAAAAATTTCTGACCATATTAGACACATTAACAGCCATATATTCATGTTTCTAGACTAATCCAACAAGGTTACATCAATAAAATGGACAAGATGTTTACTAAACAACACATGACTATCACACGGCTACTCTCATGGGTCAAAAACATCACAATAACTCAGCCCAATCCAACAATTATGATGCAAGAACCATTGCCCGACTATAACCGGTACAAGACATGTGAGGTAACCGACGTATAAATTTCTGAGAATTGGCAGGGATGGCGTTCTATGCAGGTCTAGCTACCGATTCAGGCCACATAATTAGCTTCGAATCCCCTTGGTGAAAGACTAAAATGGAAAAACAACTCCGGAGGAAGTGCCTAGGAAAGGTGATCCTCTCATATTTCATAGTCACCTGATTATTTTGTGTTAACAGAGAAATAGACAAAAAATAAATAAATTAAGTTTTATAAATTTTAATAATCTTACATTCAAAAAATAAATAAATTAAGTTTTAAAAATTTTAATAATCTTACATTCTTACCCATTACTAAGTGCTAATGTCAATTTTTCTTTTCTTCACATGACATAATCACATGAATGAAGCATGAGAGGACATCTTCATCAATTGCCTAATATCCGTCACTTACGACGACGAAGCATTTTATAAATGCAGCTGACTTGGTAGTTCCAGCATCCAAAAGGAGTTTACGAAATGCATAACATGGAAATTGTGGTTATTAATGTGATGTATGCAAGGATTAACTCCTTATAACTTCTCCGCCTCGAATTTATGGAGCAAGAAACGTGAATGAGTATGTGGTTACACATTAACGTCCGATATGCATTTAATGTGAATGGAAATGTGCTAGTATAACAGACGTAAGCTAATTAATGCAATGGCCATATTTCAGATCTTCATTTGCTGTCATTGATTATAGCCTTTTTCTTAACTTTTGGGTCAAGCGAAAATGTGTTTAGATTAATTTAAGGATTAAATCCACTTTACCCATGAAATTTACATCACGTGCAGGTTATACTTTAGGCTGAACTTTTTAAATAGTAAAAATTAAAAGACTCTATAATTTTCAAACATTGCAAAACTTTAAGATACAGGAGGATGTAAAATTATACACAATAAAAAAATTAAGGGATTAAATACATATAAAAATTCACAAGCAAAGTATTGGGTTGTGCAGATTAAAAATATTATATGGGTTAAATGCAATTAAATCATACATTCACCAGTTGTCAAAATTATGCTAATGAGAGTTTTGTACTATTTGAAATGTTTAGAGTATTGCGATGCAAAATTTCAAAAGTTATAGTATAAACTGCATATGATCTAAAGTTCAAAGAATTACAATACATTTTACACTTTATTTCATATTAAAAACACTCCCTCAATTTCTTTTTAAATGTCATTTTTGAGTTCTGTTTTTGTTTCAAATTAATTTTCAATAAATCATTAATCACGTTATGTCTATTGTACCCATCTTTTCATTTAGGAGAGAGAATGAGTGAAGAGAGATTGAGGGAGCATTTGTTTGTAACAATCACTTTGTTTACCCAAAAAAATTACTTTTCATATATTTGAATAATTTTTAAAAAATAATCAAAATTTTAAAAAAATCAATTTTCAGCTTTTTTTGTAGAAGCTAAAATTTATAACTTATGAAAACAAAATCAGTTTCATCTTTTTCAGTTATATATAAAATTTAGTTTTCATAATCACCTTTTTCAAAATTTGAAACAAACATATCCTGAATGAATATGACTTGATAGAGAGAGAAAAAGTAATTAAAAGGATACTATTGTCTATTGCTTTTTAGAAAATCAATAAAATCTAATCATTATTCTTTCAATTCTTTATTAATAGTCGTTATGGTAAACTAAGCCAATTTGATAGGAGTATATCAAAAAGGTAATGCATCTTGCTACAACTAATTTGATATATTATTTTATAGTTAGATACGTTAACTTTTTAATAAATTGACTTAATTTTCTACGATGACTATTAATAAAGAATGGATGAAGTATTTTACTTCTTCCTTTGCAAAATATCTATCAAATTTGGACAAATACAGACATTTAAAAAGGCGATAAATAATATGGTAATAGAGTATTTTATATAAAATAATGGTGTATGGATTGATATATCCTAATAGTCATTAATTGTGGAGCATTTCAGATAGTTGAAAATGAAAGTTTATATATATTAATGATCATTAATTACTTAGGGGCACTATTGAAACAAAAAAAAATCTACTTGAAATTATTAGATATTTTGAAAGATGACTTTGTCTGAAAGTAGACATATATTCTTAAAGAGAGATACTAATTATTGTGCTAATACAAAAAAAGAGATATTTATACTTAATATGAAATCGAGGGGTACTCGCATATAATTAGAAATGTACTGGATCATAAATATGGGGGACACCTTGACCCGAACCATGGTAGCTTGGACACGGGTCCAGAGATCGGCCATGTAGCGCCCAGGTCTCTCGTGGATTTATCTTATTTAGTTGATGATATCTTCTAAATCCTATACAGGATCTCTCATTATCCTCTATTATTATTACATCACATCTCATATATTATATCATATCTCCTACAAATACGGAACATATCTAATATCTACTAAACCCAGGAATATCTCCATCAGTTCAGGGTAGATTACCTCTTAACTTATCATAGGGTACCTCACACTATACAAGGAGCTCAACGTCCCTAGATATCACAAACTTATTACATGTTATTCTTTTACCACTTTATACCTTATTCATTCACTGACTTGAGCGTTGGAGTGTCTTTCAGGTACCTCACCCCACTTGCATGGAAGTTGGAGCTACTTGCACTTTTACCGCTACTTGCACCCTTGCCGCCGCTTTCACTGCCACTTTCAAGTAAGAACAAGAAACTCTCTTAAATAACTTTTGAAAAAATGATTATTTCGTTGAAACAATTGAAACCAAACACACCTAATTATTCATTTGAATTACATTAGAATTAGAATTTTGGTGAGTTTAAGATGTACGATAAGATTATCATAACGGCACTGTTAATATTTTCCAGTTACGTGAAGTTTAGGCAACTTAGGGTTGCAGGACTGAATGTATGTTCCTTCCAAATTTGATCGTTAAAAAAAGCTAATTTCATGGGTTAAGAAGCCTTACAGTTTAGAAAGCTGCAGATGATCTCATTCAGTTTTGCAGTATCTACGCTGTTATTTGATCATTAGCGGATTCTGAGTTTCCAGTAACGTTTTCTCAATATTTATTTGATAATTTCTTGCAAGAGCACTTCGTGAAATGTTTACCATTATCTTTTGATATCATATGTGATTAACTTTATTCTTTTCTCAGACTCATTTTGGCCAGTTGGTGTTTTGAGTCTGTCATCTTTGTTTTTGTATTCTGAGGGCAGGTTGTGCTCTGATAACGAAGAGTTGAGCTTTTATCTAATTATCGAGGGAAAAAAAAATAACAGAAACGAGTTTAAATTATTAAAGACCATTTAGTCAAAATGTAATTCTAAAGGGAAACTGGGTTCTATTTACAGGAAAAGAAAATCACTTCACAAAGATCATTTGTTACAACTTGAAGGTACATGCACTGTTGATGTGAGTACTTAAAAGAGGCCTCATCAAGGAAATTGATCTTGCATGATTTCAATGCCTGAAAAAGCCTACCGAAATTCTACACCATCTGATGAGTGATGACAAAAACAAATTTCTGACGATAGACGACTCTTTCAAATTTACATAGATATGATATCATGATATACTATGTTAATTAGTTTCTCATATCAGTCACCCATTCACACTCGTTCTAAACAGTCAACTTACTAACACGCAGAAGTAGCTAGATTAAATACCACCCTCTTTTCTTTTCTTTTTGAACTTATAGCTTCAACATATAGAAACTTCAGCCATTAATTCAAGATTGAGAGATATATATAACATAGGCTTGATCCTTGCCTTGCTATGAAGCTAAGAAATTCCAAAACCAGCATGATCGTCATCTTCAAGTTCAATCCTGATTAACACAAGAGGCTGCACCTTCTTCTTTTCAAGAATGAAGGGTTCTGATCCGGTGGGTGCATGAATTTGCAGTTAGGACAGGACGGAGATGACTTGCAGAGCATGACCAACATGTGGCACCGCATGCAAACCGTTGCAACCATCTCTTTGTGATCTCCCTCTATTGACAACCACGATGGAGATCGAGTTAAGCCGCATGAATCATTCTTATTATTATACTTGCTTGCTTCGGTAATCAACAGATCACGTTCATGCAAACTCACAGGGGAGCCAGAACTGCTCTTCTTATCATTTATATCACAATTGTATTCTTCCTTTTTCCTCTGTGATTCACATGTCAAGTTCAGCTCAAGGTCTAAGCTCATTTGACCACAAGATGGAAGTTCGGGTTCTGGGCTCCTCTTTGAGTCTGGTCCCTTCATATTCACCCTTGTGTTGCACAAGTGTATTCCTGACTGAACCAAGAAGATTATTAATAAGGATTAGATTAAGAGTATTGTTCTCTAGTGTCCTCCTAGCTAGCAATATTATTTAAGGAATTAAAAATAGAAATATCCAAAGTTTTCAATATATATATTAGATTTGATCAAAAGTTTTCTTGTATTGGCTCTTTAATTAATCAGTACCCTTAGCAAAACCCATGCATTAATTCGTGAAAGATCCAAAAGATAATTAAGCCATAATAGCCTAATAAGTATAGACGTGGCTATTTACAGCCTCATAGCAAGTTTGAAAGCACAAATATATACCTGAATACAAAGGTATTGCTGCAATTTATTTGAAGGAAATGGTGTCTCAAGGTGAAGCTCAATATCAAAGATGGATTTCCTTTTGTCAGGATTTGACTCAATTGTTGAGTGATCCTTGAAGAATTCTTCAGTAAGTGGCTCTTCCCACTTTCTTTTCTTTGACGAAGCTTCGAGTTCTGCGGGAACTTCAATTATTGGGCGCTCGGCCAGCACTTGGTGAAAGGAGACCATAGCTTCAATATTGAAAGAGTGGTTTCAACCTCTCCCTTTCTGATCTCTCTCTAGTATGTTGTTTCCGGTTTCTGTCTCAGTGAATTAAAAATGTATTGAGTTTGAGATGGTTATATAGTTGGGGGACTAGGGGACAAAACTTGAAGGACGAAAGCCTTGCCCAGCTACGCACGACGTGTTTTTTAAGTTGGCTCCCCTTTCATCGTACGAACACTTCATCAAATATCAAGTTTACTTACTCCATCCGCTCCACTTTTCCCTGTGTTTTAGGAAATTAGTAAAAATTTGGTATAATAAAAACTCAATATATCTATCTAGATACAAATTGTATTAGATATATTGAGTTTATAATATATTAAATTTTTTCTGATTTTGTAGAAGATAATTAAAAGTAAACGGATATAGTATTTGACAATTTTACATATAATAATTAACAGAATTGTTATTTTGATATCTAAAATGGGTCATCACTATTGGATGAGGCCATCATCATATTCAATTGTAATAGAGTGAATGTATATCCTCTTTTAAGTATTAAAATAATATTTTTCTACTAATTAATTAAGGAATTTAACTTGTTTTGCTGTGATAAGTGGTTAATTGAGTAGTTAACAATAAATAAGTCAAAAATGTGATTTTCAATTAATAACCTGATTTAATTTTGATATACTTTTGATGTAGAATTATTTAATTTAATATACTAATAACAATGTAAAAGAATTTTTCTATTATCATTGAATCATATATTATTACATTAAAAATGCGATTGGCTTTCACATTTATTATTTAAAAGATTAAGTAGATGAAAGAGTGTCAGTATATCAAAGTTAATTGAATGAAATTATGTTAAGTTCTCTTTCCATTTCACTCCATCTTGCTAATTCTTTAGATTTTTATTTTAAAATATTTGTCCATTTTTCATATCAATGTAGCATTAATTTTTTATACGAGGACTACTTTTAATGTAATTAATTGTTTTTACTTACTTTTACTTATCAACAAGGGTAATTTTGTTCACTTGTATAACTTTATATTATTATCAAGATGTATTTATTAATTTTTAGTAGACATGTTTTTTTTTTATTATTTACATATAGCGCAAAACGGATCGAGTAATATTCGGAAAAAGGGAGTGTGACTATAAACAAAATTTTCATAATAACCAAAAGCTAGCTCTATGCCCGCACTTGAAGTCTTAATTAGATCATGCATGTGAAAATCTGACCAAGTACCAACACATAATACCAAAATTCCAATACTCTTCATGCCTTTAACACTGTCAATGCGCCACTGTCACTGCACCACAACTCTATATTTAGCACAAACGAACAGAGCCAACATCATATATAATTTCAGTATAAATTGCATTATAAATTTGGCTCGTCCATGACATGACATGCTATAAAGCCAAGCCGAAAACTGCAAGGGCAAGTTTTGGTACTTATGAAAGTCGGTGAGAAGGAGGAGAAGGAGATGTACACCATGGGTCATTAATGTTGGGAGCCTGTATACAGTTGAAGGGAAGGTCTTGAATGCCAATGGTTCTTTAATGTTATATAATAACTCCAACTTCCCCAATTAGGTCACTCAAAAAACTAAAAACATTAAAGCTCTCAACACCCTCTTCAGCCATTAAAACGAACCGAACCATATCCATGCATGGATGACCTATGGTATTTAACACTCCTGAAGTAAAGGCTCTCAGCACCTTCGGCCATTAAATCAACCAAGTCCTATGAGTTTCCCAAAACAAATGAACAGAAATTTATTGTTCTTTCTCTCTCCTAAATAAATCCTTAGAACAACCACTCCCCATCTCCTCCCTTGTTACCTTCAGCTGCATTTCATGCTTTCATGATCATACTTAGCTTAGATTTGTGCCGACCTCCTACAAGATCTACTCAATTTTGTTTTAATCAAGGTTTTAAATTGCACACCGCATCACATTACATGATGTAGTCATAGTATTGCAGTTGTGATCCGCAGCAAACTGCATCAGGACCGCAATAGGCCGCAAATGAACAACATCAAGGCCACATTGGGTTCTTTTTAAATTTGAAGACACAAACAAATTTCACACCACATCAGTCACAATGCGCATTGCAACGGCTGTATTTTTTGTAACTGCAGCAGCCACAACTCTACCGCAACCGCAATTTAAAATACTGGTTTTAATGCATGAGTCTCTTTGAAACAGCAGAACACATTAACGTTTAATTTTCATTATACGCATGCAACTGAACCAGATAAGAAAAAGAAAAGACATACTTGTTTCAAATGACACAAGTATATGCCCAGAAATATAATGAAATGCCACATTTTAGTGTAGATATTCTCCATACACAATTATGATAGACTATTATGATTCGCACAATCACATTTTCCGTGATAAAAACTTCACAACAAAAATCCTTACAAACAAATATTCCTCCTATTTGCTTTTTGTTTTACAATTCAATAAGTTTAGCCATTATATCATCGAATAATTGAAGTTCCTCTAAAGTTAGGTTGTTTTTAAGAAGGATTTTAGCAACGAGTGTGGACTCGTATTAAAGATTACAAGTGAAAAGTCTTCAAATTTTTAATACATTTAATGCATGAAAGATTACAATTTTTTTCAATCAAACCCTTCAAAGAAATAGTTCTGCAAATCAGAGTGAAAAAGTGTTGATTAAAAAGGCAAAATTTACAAGTTTTCAATGAATTAAATATAGTAAAATTTTTAATATTTTAAATTTTTGATATCATATTAATAAGTATTTTGAAAGCACAGATTAATATATAAAATTAAACCCTGAAAATTTTTTATCTAACTAGTGTGTTAAGGATACTAGTTAAAAAATGAAGAAAACTTTGCATTGAAAAAATAGTTTATGTTTTGAGTGAAATTTTCTTTCCATTCAAAATTCTATATATATAAAAAAAACAGTATATTAAACTTTCAACTAATAAAATGCATCATAGTCACAATTCACTTACTAATCCAAAGGTAAATACATAATTACTTTCTCGCGTAAACTATTGTTTTGACCCTTAAAAGATCAATACATAGATAAATCAATCTTTAAAAGATGTTTTATTAGCTTATGGTATCCCAATCATCATTTCCTCCATTAACTGTTGCTATTTATGGGCTATTTCGTTAGTAGACTGATTTTTATTAAGGATATGTTTGTGAGTTTGGATTTTATAGAGTAAAAGAGAAGAAAAATTTAAAATTTTACTCCACAAACAATTTCTTCAACCACTCTAGAAACCAAACTCAAAACATATTCCCTAGGGGACTAATATGTTGACACACTAATCTTTAAGTATCATAAGCTAATAAAATATCTTATAGGAACTAATTTGTTAATGAATTGATCACTTGAGGATCAAAATGGTGGTTCTGTCTCTACTTCTCAAAGTCAAGACAACATAATTTAAAAAGGGCATTTCCTTTTTGTCCAAACATTAATGAAATTTGCTTCAAAACTATTAGGTGCCTATGCCTTTCCAACCCCCCTCGGCATAGTTACCAAATTGAACCTGATTCACTTGTTAAGGTCAGTGGTAATGTTCAACCAGTTGTATCATTTTTAACCGTTGAATCCTAATTTATATAAAAAAAAATATAAAAATATATAAAAGTTTGAATAAAATTCAATAAAATGACAATTACTAACAACTTGACACTCTTTAAGAGGTCCAAATACAAAAATATAAATAAATAATATAAATTTCTAAATATTATTCACATTTCATAATCACGAATCATAATTGACAAGTTCAAAACATAATTACATAAGTAAACTCATAGAGTTTTATATCATAAACTCACAAATCATGATAATACAAACAAAGTTACCTGTATTTTTTTTATAAGTCAGATTAGAATTTTTTTTAAGGTTTTAAAAAATGACATCATTTAACAAAAAAAGCAAAAAAAAAAACTGACCCTAAAAAAAAAAAAAAAAAAAGCTTGACTTTACTCTTCCGTTCACAGGTTAGTGCACACTGTTCAATGCGGACTATCCAAACAATGACTTGACTAGTTTCATGACCGGTTATCCTTTCTTGAATGTCCTTCCAGCCCTTTTGTTACATTGCCCTTGGCATAGATTAATTTTTCACTTTAGGGTTTTCATTATTGAAGGGTACTGAAGGAATAAAAATGATAACTTCTTTTTTTTTAATTGAATAATAAGATTTTTAAATTTTTAATACATTGAGTGTATTAAAAGATATAATAAATATACCATTTTTGCTTTAATCATGTCCTTAAGCACCCATTAATTAGAAAAACTCTTTATTTAAACGTGAAAAATTTAAAGATGTGTGTCAAGATGTGCCAAAATTTAAACATGAAAAATATATCATTTTTGCCTTAATTTCTGCCCTAAGTACCAATTCATAGTGTTTTTGAGATTTTTAGCTTCGGTTTCTGCCATTAGGGGTCAAGGTCTAGTATATTTGTTAACAATTACCAATTTTCAAAATAAACTTCCAAATCAGTCTCTAACAATATTTTATATGGACGCATTAGTCTCTAGCAAAAATAAATTGATTCTGAGGTCTTTGACAATTGTAAACCATGAACATTTAAATCCTTATTTACCTACAACATGTGCATTATAAGATAAAAATCATCACTCCTAGCCCATCTCCTTCATCTCCATCTTTATCACTCGTCACCCCATTCCCACTTCCATCTATCTTCTTCATCTTCATCATCGCCTCCATCACTACCTTCATAGCAACAATTGGGCATACCATATCATTCGTTTTAAATTTGTATATTTAATTAACCATTAAATTGATTGAGAATTGAGATTTTGGAGAAATTTGTAAATATTTGCTGTATTATACGAATGCTTGAGTCTTATTAATTATATGAGTTTATTGTTTTTTTATTTTCTGTTGTATGAATGCTTATTGAGTTTTATATAAATTTTACAGTTTACATGAGTTTATTGAACTATATAATAAATGCTTCAAATTTGTGAATACTTGCTGTATTCCGAATATTTGCATTCGTAAGAGACTGTCAAGCATGGGCAATGAAAATATTAACGAATAAGGTGTGATGTAAATTTAGGTTTTTTTTTTTTTTTTTGAGGCAAGAAATCAAAACCGTCACCCACATGGAAAAAGTGGGAGTGGAGCGGGAATGGAGAGTGATGATGTGAAGGAAATGGTGGTGGAGGTGAGAATAGATAATATTGTAGTTGTCAAGAATCTCAAGACGAACTTAATTTTGTTTGGAATTAATCTGTACATAGATAACATTGTCATGTACGGATGTAGGGGGTTTACTCCCAATCTCCAGTAAACTTGACAAGGGACCACAAACGGACCTCATCGCTAATTTAGCAACGTGAAGTTTTTTGCATGTCAAAAAGATAGTCTTCGCATTTATATTTAAGGAAATAATTTGAAAAATATGAATGTAAGTAAAAATTAAACATAATTTATTAAATTATCCTTATTTCTCTTCAATACTTTAATTTTTTCTCTTTCTTTATTAATGGTATTATTGATAAAAAATAATTAATATTACCTAAACTTTTAAAATAGATAATTATTTCTAGATAAAATAGTTTTTTTAAATAAATAATTATTCAAGTACAAAAAGAGTATATCACCATTCAATCTCGTAAACTTCTTCATGTTCTTAATAGAAATTTTAACTTTCTCTAATTACTACAAATTTTGGAACACAATTATTAGCTTCATAATTGACACGATAGAGTAAGAGAAAGACATAAATTGAAAATACTTCCTTTATTTTATAATAATCATTAAAAATCAAATAATATGCGTATTAAGAAAAATAAAAAAACTCTTGATAAATATAAAAAATTATAAGTTGACCCTTATATAGTTATTATTACTCATTTTAATAAATGTGTTGATTATTTAATTAATATATTTTTATATATGAAAAAAAATTAATATTACCTAGATAACTAAAATAGACAAATATTCTAAAATATTAAAAAAAAATCAGGTGTTAATATGAATGGGAGGGGGTAGCTTGTAAAATTGTGGTTAAAAAAAAAAAAAAAAGAGAGCATTGAAAATGGAAGAAACCCAAGCCAAAGAAATAAGGGACCTACCTACCAGGTCATTAGAGGCATTGAGATAGAGATGGAAAGGTTGAGGGTTCAACGTTCAATCCCAAACAAGTTCACCTGCCTTCATTAAAACACTTTGAATTCACTTAAATGCAGACTTCAACGTACGTGACCAACTCGAAATAACCTTGCTTTCTTGGTCATCTTTCTTCATCATTCTCACCAGCAGGTTTCCTCTGTTTAAATGGCCCCAACCCACCTTGCGTTCCCTTCATTTATGTTCCCCTCTCTCTCTCTTCCAGTTTCAATCACTTCTCACACAGTAGAAACTGTCAGAAAAATTCAGAATCCACTGATATCACTCCTTTGCAATTCTCCTATCTACCACGACTACCGTACACAAACAAAGCAATTAATTCTAAATTTCTTTCGATGGAAGTAACCTATAAACATGAACTTATGAATCTTCAATATGAGAAGACAGGGTATGAATTAAGGACATTGACAATTTAGCGTCACTTTACGTATGATGTCAAGGCGAAGGTGTTTTCATTAGTTATTTATTAGTATTGTCCGTGAATCCATATGCATTAATTCTTTGATAGCGCACATATAATCAGGAATATGGTTGCCGAGTCTGCTGCCACCTGCGCAAGCAACTCTTGTAATAAAAATTGTAAAGAGCTGGTAGGTTCCTATCGTTTTATGCATATTAATTAATACGCTTATTGGAAAAAAAAATCAATATAAATATATTAATTATAAGGTATCTTCGGTCACCGTTCTCTTAGCTCCATAACCCGATCTTCATCATTAGGTTCACCACACTCGAAGTTTTACATTCAATTCGTATTAATAGGTCATGTATGATATACTTTTAACTTTGGAATAAAATAAAAATATATGTTTTTGGGGTTAAGGTGTGTTTTGAGGGCATGATCTGAAAATAAAAAATAACATCCAATACTCACTTTAATTATTAAAAAATATTAAATATCTTTAAATTTAAAAATTAGCAAATTTTCAATTAAAAATAATAACTTATTGTACTTGGTTTTTTGTACATCAGATATTGTACTTTAAGGGCCTATAATGAAGTTTCAAATTAAAAACTATATCATAAGATGTAGTTAACTAAGACCAGGGACCGATCGACATTTGGATCTTCGGGGCATATGTCGCCACTGATCGTATATATATATATATATTTATTTATTTTACCCTCATTATTAGATTATTATGTTTGACTCCACGGGAAGAAAAAATTATGTTAAACTTTTAATTATAAAATATAATATTTTATAGTGTTACAACAAACATTATATAGTATATATTAAAAGTTTATTAGACCTTATACTATCATATCTTATCCTATCAGATCTTATACTAAGCCTTTATCTTATCTAACATCCAAACGAGCCCTTACTAGTTAGGTTATACATGTTTTAGCCCTTGAACTTTAAAATTGTACAATAAGATTCTTAAACTTTAATTTATAATATGTAAAATTTTGTACTGTCTTTTCATTAAATTTTCATTAAATGCTAGAGTTTAATTTCTATATATGCACTAATATTGTAAAAAAAAAGTTACACTTTCATTCAATCAAATCATAATTTAAATGATTTTTCAAGTAGTTAGTGTGAGATTTAATCACTTTTACTAATGTGATAATATATTATTAAATGATAGCATAAAATTTATACTGTCATCAGTGTATAGAAATTAAACTCTAAGTACTAATCAAGTTGTTCGCATGTTACAAGTTTCACGACTAAAACTAAAACATAAACTGAAGTGATATATATTAAATTTTTTAAATCATTAAATTTGGTATAAAAATTCACATTACTTGATTGTGACAATTTTTGTTAATGTGTAATAGAAAAATTAGATAAAAGGATTTGAATGCATATCTTAAAATGTTTAAGAGTTGTATTGAACTTTTTAAAACTTTGAGGACCAATGCACACATCGTTAAGTTAAAGGGTGTAAAGTAGAGTTTTTGCTTAATACAATTATTAATCCTTAACACCACTCTCCTCATTTGCAATCTCTCACAATATATATAGTCTCCCATCTGAACTTCAAGTTATTGTCCAACCCACGGAACTTAACACAAATTACATAAAGGCTCAAAGCCTAAAGCATCTTGAGTTACACATTGTTGATATGAAGCTTGCGTGGATCGCTATAGGCCTTTAAATTGAATTGACTCATAGTTGTTTTGAAAAATTTTTATTTACACACAAATCTAACAAGATAACTCATACTTACACACAAACTTATTATAAATAAAGGTGGTGAGACTCATAATTAAGAGATTGTATTTTAAATAAATTTAGTGGGATTCACTTTAATTGTGAGTGTCTATAAATTTGAGTTATTGAAATTGTATCCATAGAAGAATCTCTCATCTGTTTATAAAGTTATAGAATTGTCGGAAGTTTGAACTTTCTCACGTTGATTTTTCTTTGCAATTTTATTAGCTTTTGTCAACATATAACTATAACATTTTAAATTGTGGCTTTAGTTTAGCCATATCACGATCTTGTTGTAGTCATTGTAAACTGGTACCGGTAATTGAGTGCTATGGCCCATTAAGATATAGAGAAAATTATGTTGACCTCCCTTGAGGTTTAGTGAAATTACATATATCACCCCTCTATTTTTCAAATCTTACAATGACCTCCCCTAAACTTTACTAACTTTTGCACTAACCACTCATAGAGTTAACATTCCGCTAACATTGCAGAAGTTAGATCATGTGTCGTGTACATGATATTTAATGGAGAGTTGTAATTAATTAAAAGATTTTAACATATAAAAAGACTCAAACATCCTTATTTTGAATAGCTTGAAATTTGACACCATTCATCATCAGGTTCACTGATGGCTACTACTTGTTCACTTACTACAACCTCACTAATTTCATTCTCAGTCACTAAATTATCAACATTTATAAAATCAGCCATTACACTAGGATTCAGAGACTAGCTCATTCACGTCATTTAGATGCTCAATCACAACATTAGTAATTGCACTTGCCATAACACTAGAAAACCAAAAAATTCCAATGTCAGAATAATTAACACATAAATAAATTACAAGTAAGAGTGGTGACATAATTTAGGAAAAATATGTTCAAATCACAATCAATTTTTGAAGCAAAGAAACCCCTTCCTAAGGCCTCGAAGGTTAGTTCTAGTGTGATAATGGAGAATAACAAAGTGAATCTAAGATTAACTTGGTGATTGTTGCGCTGCCGCCATCGTGTGATAGGTTAGGTCGCGGTGTTCGTCGCGCCGTGGGAGTGAGGTGGTTGGATGGTGTCGCTATCTCGCAGATTTGGTGGCGCTATCATCTGTTCTTGGCAATGTCTCCGCCACCACCCAGTCGCGTTGCCTCACGAATCTAGTCGCGCTGCGCAGCGGATGTGGTCGTGCAACGCCGCCGACCTAGTCGCATAGCGCTGAGTTGAGGTGGTGTCCAGCCTTGTCGCCGCCAAGAGAGGTGGTTCGGGAGGCTATGGGTCTGTCCGACTCCACCGCGACTCGGCCACCTGCAAGTGGTCTCGTTCCTTCTCACCATTGCAATTTGGGGGTGGGTAAGTCCGGGTTTCTTCTAGTGAGACTAGAAAATGTGTTCAGAGTTTATTGGTGTTTTGGTTTGAGGGCATTTTGGACAAAAGGCTTTTATTACTAACGGTGTTAAGTTGTATTTGACAGAAGAGAGTTCATTGTTAGATGGACAACTAGAAGGTGTGTGTGTAATTTCATTTAATCTCTGGAGGTTAATGTAATTTTCTCTAAGATATATAATGGCGATCTAATGTGGTTGTGGTAGTGGTTAAAATCAAAATTAGTGATGGATTCTGAAAATTTAAGTAATAGGAGCAGTGATAATAAATAAGTATAAGAGTGAATACCCTATTTGGTCTCTCAAGATTTTTGCGTCAGACTATTTCATCTTTTAAGAAAAGAAATTAATCTTTTGTCCCTCAAGATTGAAAATGATAGACACATTAGTCATTCTATTAGTTTTTCGTCAGGAAACTTACACATATGACACAGTATAATGATACGTGCCATTAAAACGTTAGAGTCAAGTTAAATGAAGCTATTTTAGAGCATATTACACTCATTTTAATGTCTAAAATTGCACAAAATGAATTACTTTATGACTTATAATAGAGATTTAGATGACTCATTTTGTAAATTTCAACCACTAAAATGAGTTATTTTAAACTCTATTCAACTTCAAATGACATATACATCATTTAACATCATGTTAGCAGGTCAATGTGCAATTCTATTAGTATTTAAATAATCAAATACATACAAGAGACTAATGTGTCCTATTATTAAAATCTTGAGAGACTAGGTTTAATTTTAGTTTTTGAGGGACTAAATAGCCTTGCGAAATTTTCTTGAGGGACTACATGAGTTATTTACTCTATTAAATAACTCCTTTATATATTTTTATTATTTTATATTTTTAATTATAATTAATTAAATTTTAATTTTAAAATAAATATTAACTCAAAATATTTTATTATTGATCCTTAATTTTATATATTACATATTATTTATTATTTATTTTAAATATTTTTTTCTATTCAATATTTATTATTTTATTTTAGTTAATATTTATTAATTATAATTACTTTTTAATTTTTATTATATATTGCTGAATGATATCATATATTATTTGTTAATAATATTTATTTATTATGAAATAATTTTATTTATAAATTTTTTACTTATTATTATTTATTTAAGAATTATTTTATTTTAATGAAATATTAAAAAATAAAAGTATTCTTATACGTTAAAAGCTAATCAAACTTAATACGAAATCCTCATGTTTTATTAAATTATATAGCATTTTAACGTATAAGAGGATTATAATGTATAAACTTATATAATGTATTATCTGCACCAAATAATATATAAGAGTATAACGTATAGTATAAGTTTATACTATTATGCCTAATTCAACATATACCAAACACACCCTAAAATAGAGTTTTCTCTTGTATTAATTTGTGCAAAAACCCAGCCCGAACACCTGGCCGCCACACCCCCGTGACATTATAGCGATAAACCTTTCCCTTGCATTAGCCTTGGTCTACAAATAAGTTAATAGTCTAACCACATCATAGCAATGGCTTTATCTTACAAATAGAGAACTAGTTACGTTAATTTTTGCTTGCGCATTGCCCTCAACATGTACATTCTCTAGGAGATGAAGATTCGTCCAAGGTGAGAAAAACTAGGAGGAAGAATTTTTTAGGTGTCTTTGTTTATCTGGATGAAAGTTTGTGTGTTTAGGGGTTTGATCTATGGTGGTAGTGTGTTTGTTTAAGGTTTGGAGCTTGAATGGATAACAACAATGGATGTTCTTGAAGAAGAAGAAGAAGAAGAAAAGAGTTTGAGATGGAGAGGAAGAGAGGATTTTTTACATAACCTGGTGCTCAAGTTTGGCCAAAAAAATTGATAGAAAGAAATGAGAGAGTGTAAGTGTGAGAATGTTTGAAAAAATTAAACTGAAAGTGAAATGGGGGGGGGGGTTCTGGCCTTGGAGGGGATTAGGTGGGATTTTTTTTGTGTCCTGAGTATGGGGATTAGGGTTAAGGGTGGGTTTGATTACGGAAATGGTTAAGACTTGGTAATTAGGTGTTTAGGACACTCAAGACAAGGTTAGAGGGTTGTCTTACATGTTTAATTAGGCTAAACTCAATAAATTCAAAATTCAAATGCAACATGGTCCCTAATCTTAAGGGAAAGTAGGAGAGATAAAGTACCTTTTGTCCTCTACTTTTGTTTTTATATCTCATAAAACACTTTTTGTCTCTTTCTCACTAATTTTTTATTAATAATTAAATTAAGTTTCTCTAACCATCTTGAGCCTCAATTAACTCAAAATAATTATTTTGACTTAAAATTAATTAATAAAAATAATTAATCTTTAACTAGAGTCTAATATTATCTATATACCCTTAATTACTTTAATTAAGCTTAATTAGCATTGACTAAGGGTAAAATAGTAATTTTACACAAAACTCCCCAAACTCATCCAAACATCATATATCCCCTCAAATTAATATATGCAACTCCCGAGTAATGATCGGGTTTCCCTCCACTTAATCTTACGTTAAATGACCTTAGGGACATTTTGGTAATTTCTTGTATGGGAAAAATCAAGAATTGTAATTTTCGCATTGATTATTATCTAAAAAATATATAGTCCCCTTCAAATATTAAACTAGCCTTTTGAGGATGGTCAAGACCTGCCGTCCTTAATTCCCGTACAAAACTAACCTTAGGGGGCATTTTGGTCATTTTGCATATAAGGAAAAATCGAGAGCGTTACAACATCCACGACCAGTTTGAAGAAAACATTGCACGTGTGAATAACCCTAGACAATACAATTATTTAAAGACGTCACAATTATTTACCGTTTTGATATTAATCATGGATTGATTTATAAATTATGATTCATATGAGGAGTTTACCCCATCTTTATTCAAACTACATTAAATGTAAAAAATTATGAGGTTTTATGCATGACATGTCATATAAGGGCGTTCATGGGGGTGGATTCCCCACGTGTTGGTCACATTCCTAAATCGAGTAGTGACACAAAGCTTGGAAAGGAGTTTAAAGCAATTCGCATTATAATAGTATCTGGAGAGACCGTTATATCGGTCTATCACCGCTATAGTAGTCAACAGAGGACGTTTCTATATGGTGTAGTAGACACAAGACAACGACTGCTATAGTGGTCACTAAAGGGAAAAAATATGACTAGACCGCTATAGCACTCTCTCCTGCGAAGATTTTGTGGTGTAGTGCTATAGCCCACTATAGAAGTCATGTGAATATAGGCTTGGTTCATTAGTGCATCATTTTATGTTATGGGGCCCTATTTTTGATATTTTGATGATGTAATATAAAAAGTCCACATATCAAAACAATAGAGGATCACTTGGGGCTACCTCTTTTTCACCTTCTACTCTCTTTACTCTCTCCCTCTAGAATCTCTCCCAATTCCTACCTCCATTTTACATTCCATTTACAGTTCTAGATTTATCTTTCAGAGTTACAGTTCCAAAGGATCCAAGGATTTTGTTTTGAGACTCCATTATTTTGATGCAATTTATGCACGGTTTGGCTTTCCAATCTTTCTTTCTTTTATCTATGTCTTATATTTTTGTATTGATTGAGCAATTGTATTTGTGAGAGAGTCAACACTGATTATGCTTATCTTTGCAATTGTGAGTGTCATGCATAGTTAGGATTTCAATTGGGCATAATTTAACTGATAGTTTAAAGTATGTTTAATTGGTAAAGGAGATTGGAAGTAATTCTGATAAGAATTAGATTATTGTAATTGATATTTAAATTGGCATAAGCATATAGAGGTTGCGATTGTGATTTCCTGGCTTTCGTATTTGTCAAACTCTTAGTTAGTTGTATGATTGTGTGACTGCCAAGTAGAATTATGTCACTAATTGTGTAATTGTGAATTAATAAAAATAACTGTCTCCGTGAATTACTTTTTTGAGTCATTGATAATATAATCCTAGATCTATAAGAATCCTTGTGTGGGTAATTTATTTAATTAAATTTTTCTTCCTTTTACTTTATTAATTTTGGCAAACAAAACTTAATTTTCAATTGGCTAGTAACACTTTCCTATGAGACCACTTGAGTTGTATCTTTTACTATATTTTTGGTACAACTAACTACATTAATAATTTTAAATTGTTTTTGAGTCACAACAGCTCATGTTATTAGGAAAATATAGCTTAAATTGCTAAGAATTAAATTTATATCCCAAATTATGTTTAAAATATATTTATAATCTTTTTGGAATTTTTCGTGGTCTTTGTAGTTGTTTTTGGCCTTCTGTAGTTTCTTTCAATTTTTTGTAACCAATTTTGTTGTGAGTCTAATTTATGTAATTTTACTCAAGTCCCAAGGTCATTCTTATCTTTCACATTTGGGGTGAAGTAATTGTCGCCCTTTTTAGGAAATGGTCATACCATCCTATAGTTCTCATATTAAGGATTATTCTTGTATGTCACGGCCCAAATAATTCTTACCATGTCTACTAGAAACTCTACTGTATTTAATAAAGATGTGAGAGATGTAACACTCGGCAATTTCAATTCAAGGCTAGGTTAGGGTTATTTTCATAATTTAACTTACTGGATCTGGGTTCTCCCCTAACCGTGGCCCGACAGTGCAAGGACCTAACTTTAATTATTAAAACTCTAGGACATAATTTGCAAATAAAATCCGAAGTCATTTATATTTTCAAATAGTTTAGGGACTACGTTGCAATTTTGAAAAAGTTAGCTACTATTTCTCTTTTTTTTTTAAAAAAAATTATATAGTAAATTTGGGATGTTACACAAATGTTGGAGCCTAGGTGCTCACTGACAGATTTTGATGCCTTTAGCTGACTTGGCACCTAGGCGATGATAATAGAACTAAAGCAATTTGACACGTTCAAATATGAAAAGGAGAGAAGTTGGGGGAGGGTGTCTTGGTTGGAAACCTGCGGCGAAATATCTCCAACATTATGAGGAAGCAAAGAACCGCCAAAGGAGGAGAGATTGAAGACTCATTCACTCCAAATCTTGGGTTTTGCATGTTTTTTTTCTCTCTTTTCTTTGTTTTGCATTCTTTAATAACACAAGTCACTATACTATTTTGTTCGAGATAAGGTGAAGGGGGTGAATTGATATTGAATTTTTGTTTGTTTGATGTTTTAAATGATAGATTGAAAATTCATACTTTTTTATTATTTCAGTTTGTGAAGTGGCTTTCTCACGAATTGTTTAGGTCTCATTCTTGAATTGGAAAATTTGTATATGTTCAAGTTTTAGAGGTAAATTTCATAATTTTCAAGGTTTGGGAATTTATCATATGATTATATGAGTCTTAGGATTGTGTGCTTGAACCCTCTCTTTGCCTACTACCATGGAGGTGATGGTCAATGGCTCCAATGGAGTTGCCATGTGCATGCAGCAGAGAATGACATGTGGCATTTAACTGTATGAGATTAGTAATCAGGTTAAGAATACTAGAGGGTAAATTAGTCATTATCTTAGTACTTATTATTTTATATTTTTTTACAAGTTTGTTGAAAAAGATGACTTAAAAACAAATAAATTAATTTATATTATTTTTCATAATGAATTTGGTTGGTTCGAATTCCTCTTAGGTAACAGTGTTCTTTTAATGTACAGTGTTTTTTTTCCATTTCATATTTATTTGATTTTATTAAAATTTAATTGATTTTAATATTTATGTTGTAAAATTTTTTACTTTTAATGTCATTATTTTTAATACTTAATTTTTTCAATTTTTTAATTTGTAATTTGTAAAAAATTGGGTTTGTCCGAATTGTATATGGTGTAAAATGCTTTTTTATTTTATTTGTTGTGTAAATATTTTGTAATTAATTAATTTATATTATTTTTTATTATGAATTCTGTTTTTCTAAATTCCTTGTTAGCAACAATTTTTTTTTCAATCCAATTTGTCTGAATTGCATATAATGTATAGTGTTTTTATTTTTCCTTTCAAATTGTATGTAGTGTAAAATGCTTTTTTATTTTATTTGTTGTGTAAATATTTTGTAATTAATTAATTTATATTATTTTTTATTATGAATTCTGTTTGTCTAAATTCCTTGTTAGCAACAGTATTTTTTTTCAATCCAGTTGTTGAATTGCATGTAATGTACAGTGTTTTTATTTTTCCTTTCAAATTGTATGCAGTGTAAAATGCTTTTCTATTTTATTTGTTGTATAAATATTTTGTAATTAATTAATTTATATTATTTTTTATTATGAATTCAGTTGTCCAAATTCCTTGTTGGCAACATTTTTTTTTCAATAAAGAAATTTCCTTGTTCGACCGGCCCTTCCCTGACCATCAGAAAGAAATTTCCCTTCCTCTAGGTCCAACAGGTTGAAACCACAAGCAAACAAGCCCCACGAAGCAACTACACTCACGAGCCCTTCCCCGAAAATTTGCGACTAAATGTATTCGGACTCACTCCTCATTTTAATGACTCCAATCATCGTTTCCCTCCAAATCTCCTCGTTGTTGCCGTTCCGTCGCCATTGCTAGTGACCTTTTTCTATTTTCCCATTGCGTTTTATCTGGTTTCCCTTTCTCTTTAACATTTCACATTAAATTTGCCCAACAATTATATCTGATCTATTTTGTCCTTACAATTAACCTCGTCTATGTGCTTCATTAACACATTGGTCCATGGCCCACAACGCCACGTCTCGTTTCCTATTGGCTGCAATGTGGGCATGGACCAACAACTCCATGTGAGAATGCCCCTTATTCAGACATGATCAAAGAATGAATTTGTTTGGGTGACAAAAAAATTGATTCTACCAAGAAATTGGAGTCAACTACCCGTACTCCTTACTTTAATCTATTATTATCCGACTCAAGTAATAAGAATTCGTTTGATCTTATGAAAAATTTCAGTCTCATCCAAAACCTCTTATGCTTATGAATATTATTAGTTTTCGTTAATTTTTCTAAAACTATAACCTGTTAAAACTTGCTTTGCTGATTTCAGTTTTTTGTTTAGGGTTGTCTTCAATCCAAAAAGAGTTTTTCCATTTTATGAGCCATAGTATTGGATGTCATTAGTTGACATTTGCCATGTATGTTCGAGAAACATGTATCCCTCATGTGTATGCCTATACTATGAGCTGAAAGAGCATGACGATCATGATAATGGAGTGTTAGTAGCAATTGACGAGGAGTTCAGTAAGGCATATGTGCTAGGAGATATGAAAATTCTAGCTGAGGATATATCAATCATGCTAGTGTTTTTATCTCCCAAAATGAAATTAAGGTCTGCAAATCGATAGCTGTCAGTTTTTCTTACATTATGTAAAAATAAATGATTTATCATTCTCATTTCTTGTTTGTTATTCTTATACATATCTATGATAATTATTTGATAAGCACTCTAACTGATAAGATAAGCATCACAGCTGTGAAAATAGCTGGCTATTGTTTGGTTAGAATTTACTGTTATCAGTTAGTTATTTAGTTGGCTCTTGTAACAGCTTTCAATCTTGTATGAGCTATATAAAGACTCGTGTACCATCCTTGTAAACAAGCTTGAGAATACAATACAATACATTTTCAGATTCATTTACTTTCTTTGTTTCTTCTTGTATGCAATTATTCAATTCTGTTTCACTAACATATTTGATTGTATACGTGGAGTCATACGACTAAAACATCCATGCTTAAATGTAATAGTTTGGGAAACGTAACCTGGCTGTTTAGTGTCTAGTCCATTAGTAAATAGTAGCAAGCATAGAGCTTGCGGAACCTCTAGATTGTATTTTGGATATATGCTAAAAATTTGAACATAATTGCCTATGCAGAACCCCAAAAGCTTAGTTTTGCTAATCCTGAATAGCAAGGGGAAAATTGACAACAGAATAATAATTAACGTAATATACAAAAGAGAAAAAAAAAGCATAGTACTTCTATAACAATTTGTGGATATTGTTATGAGTTAAGTATAACCCTTATATCTAGAATGCTATTACATTCTCACTCTTAAAAAATTAGAAGCAAAACAAACATTAAAAATCCTTGAAAGGAAAGTGCATGCACTACACAAAATATCGTACTCCATTAAGCGTTCATTAAAGTAGAACTTCATACATATGTATAAATAAATTCTTGTAGCCATTAAAGAAAAGATGGAAATGATATTTTTTTGCTTACAAATAAGACCAAACATATACTGTTAATTCATGGAATATTACCTTGATTAATTTGTCCAACAACAACAAACCGGCGCCAATACCAGTGTTTGACCCATATGTTATACATCGAATCCAACGGAATTCCCTTGGTTTCAGGCAAGAATAATATAATGAAGATGGTAATCACTGCAATCCAACCCGCATAAAATAGGAATGTCCCAAATTTAAAGTGGCATAGCATTGTCAAGAATGTCTGGGATAAAACAAATACGATTAATAACTGCACACCAATTGCAATGCTTTGTCCAGCGGATCTGATCTTTAAGGGGAAAATCTCACTTGGAATTAGCCAACAAAGAGGCCCCCATGACCAACCAAAACCAGCAGCGTACAAACAAAGCATCACTAGTATCAGTATAGCATTTCCCTTTGACACATCCTCTGTACCTTGAACACCACTAACTAGTGCTAGAATAATGGCCACTGCAATCTTCATTATGATGACATGCATAGTAATTAGTTCCAATCATTTGTATTTAAGACATGCATCCAACTTCAACCTCAATAAAGATCATACTACAACAAATATGATAAATGATCCCCCTAATAATGTTTTGAGATGATTTGGATTTAAAATGCATTTTATGTTATCTCTTTTCAACAAAGTCCTAAAAAAGAAACTTTCTAATATAATGTTTGAGATATATTTTTATGGGTTATCAAATACTTGATCATAAGTGTTTGAGACTTTATAATAATGTAATTTATTTTTATTTTAAGAACAAATTTGAACTTTACATATCTTGAAACAAATGAACTAAATTCATCAGTGAGGGCTCAAAAACATATGCTTGATGGATTGAAGTAGTGGTGAATGATGTGCCTATACATCGCAATTCATATGCTTGATATGGTGAATATGATTCTATTTAATGATATGAATGCATATTGTAGTAATTCATGTATCCAAAATAGAAAGATATGATTATGGGTGAATATATAGAATGACTAAATATGCATATACAGCGATTCATTAATTGACGCACAATGAATACTTAGGATCACTGAGAGTAAGAAAAATCACTTTGCTCCATTTATTTATTAACACATAAGTTTTGCTGTCATTATTATCTCTCATTTCCCCTTACATTTTTAATACAATAGCTGATTTGTCAATCAATAAATTGAACAGAACAAATGTTTTATTTTGGGCACCTAAGAATTTCTCTTGATGCACTCGATATCATAATTTGTATATGATATGGATCTTATCTCATATTTAAATAAAGACAAAAATTGATTGTATATAATTTGGTTACCATGCAGACGAGCATTTGAATGCCTCCGACAATGAACAAGAATCTTCGACCAAAGCGATCAACAATGGCAGTGGACACGAGAATAGAAGCAAGATTGACGAGTCCAAGTATAACGGCCGAGAGCAAAGCCGCGTCACTGCCAAAACCCACAGACTGAAAGAGGTTAGGTGCATAGAATGCAACAATGTTGATCCCTGTAAGCTGCTGAGACAACGGGATAGCAAACGCCATCACCAACTGGGGTCGGTACTGCCTCTCCAATATGGTGACAAAGCTCTCTTGCTCCACGGCTTTTGAAACTTGCGACCACTTAATCACCTCTTCCAATTCGGGTCCCACATCGGTTTTAGGGCCCCTCACTTTACGTAGGGCTTGTCTTGCTTGGTCTATCTTGCCACGCTCCACCAAGCTGCTGGGAGTGTCGGGGATTAGGAAGGCACCGATTGTCATTATGGTTGCTGGGACTGTGGCTAGCCCAAGGGAGAGTCGCCAACCCCATGGGTGCTTGGCGGTTCCGAAGTTTATGCAGTTGGCAGCCACCACGCCAAGACCTATGAAGAATTGGAAGCCTGTGTTGAATGCACCTCGCCATTTTGGTGGAGCAATTTCTGAGAGGTACACCGGTGTGGCCTTTATTGATTGTTGTAACATGTAACAGACATCATAAGGAATCATGTAACAGACATCATAAGGTTCCATTAGTAGAGATTGAAATGCAGTAAAGACCACACTGATTGTAGCATGTAACAAACATCACTTGGTTCGGTTAATAGAGATTAAAATGCAATGAAGACCATATGTGCATTTTTTTAAGTTGCTAAGTAATTTATAATTTGAGAAATGTTGTAGAAACTAATCGCAAATGTTATCAGTCTACGAGATGTCTAGATTTTTTTTTTGTTTTTTTTTGTGGGTTGTGAGATGTCTAGTTTTTATATTTATGTCGTTTGTCATGTTACATACATTCGTCTGTGTGTATATATATATATATATATATATATATATATATATATATATATATATATATATATATATATATATATATATAATTTCTATTCACTTATCATATAAAATTATTTAATTTATACTATCATTTAATAAAATTATATGAAATTGCCATGTAATATTTTTTTGTAAAGTTAACTATATATAACTACTCACGGTGACATGACAGTCACATAAACTATTTCCATGTTCAAATACCACACTTTTGGTTTCAAAAAAGTTCAAAAACCAAAGTAGTTTATGAAATGATACTATTGGCAAGTTAATTCTCATGTTTCATTTTTTCTCTCCCACTTTGTGTTAGTTACTCCCCACTAATCCCAATACTTTTACACTTCATAACTCCCGTCTCACACATTAAACCCTATTTAAACTCTTCGTCTCCAACCTTAAACACTTTTATCTCAACCATTTCATCTTCTACCTCAAGTCCTCATTGTTCTTCAATCTTCTTCCAACCCAAACACTTCACCTATTTTTCAAACTCCAGAATCAATAGTTGAAGGAAGGCAACTCAATCTCCTCACCAGACGCTTAGGATTTCACATGTTTAATAAACCTAATATGCAAGAGCACTATGCTGAGAACTTTTCTCTCAAAAGAGTTTCCCTAAGAAGACTCTAAGAAGGGAACTCCTAAATGAAGTTCCTGTCTTGAAAGAAGTTTTCTTATTTCAAGGATGGGAGGATTTTCTAGAAATTTCTGAAAGGGTATTCCCTAGCATGGTGATAGCCTTCTACTTCCAGCTTCAAGGCACTTCATAAACTCCTCTTCGTTCTACCATAGAGACACTACACCATTGATGTGGGGCCTTCAGGATTGGCGAAGATAGTCAAAGCACCCTATAAGGGAATTGTGTGCTTGTCCTACAGCTGGCCTCACACCATGGGAGAAAATGAAGGAGATGTTTCAAGGTATCTAACTTTATTTTGTACAAACCTAGTGAGATTATCATTGGCATACTTACAGCCAGGGCTAGGAAAGTTTTTGATGTTGTTCAATTCAATATCCTACATAGACTAGGTAGCACTAACATGCTCATGGGGATGGACTGCATGTTGCTAGATCCCTATCTAAGAAAAGGGTGAATCTGCCCAGGCTGATAATGGACTATATGCTGAGTGCCATTGTTAAGGAGAAGAAAAGAACTGTTGTAGTTCCCTATGGCATGCTTTTGACTGAGATGTTAGAGTATATGGGTTACCTCTTGTTAAAGAATGGTATGAGTACATGCTAAGCAATGAGTTCACTATGAACTCATTTAAAATAGTAAGAAGAACAAAAAGGAGCTAAAAAAAAAGCTCTAGAAAAATAAGCCCTAAGAAAAGGGAAGAGATGAAGAAGAAAGATGATCAAAGAAAGCCTAAAGAAAAAGGCAAAGAAAGAAGAAATAAGAAAAATGAAGAGGAACCTGTCCTACCTTCAAAAGTGTTAATGATGAGGATTCTGAAGGTACTGAGTCTAATAATGTACCTATCATCAATCTTGAAAGGAGGACAAAGCACAGAGAAGAAAAAAGACAAAAGCTTGAAATATCTTAAGCTTGTCAAGCTTCAAAAATTAAGGCTAATCCTTATAAAGTGAAGAACCTAGGACGAGGCCTGATAAGCTTCCTATTAGAAGGCAAGATATTGAGCACAAGAGAAACCTACCCAAAGATGTCCTAGAAGCTTTCTGATTTTGAGAGAGATACTTGATGCTAAGCAAGCAGGGTATGTTGTTGATGATAAGGACTTTTCTAAGGATGAAGAGGCTTGAAGAAATCCTCAAAGAGAATAAGATTCTACAAGAAAAGAGGAAAATGGAAGAGATACAAAAAGTCCAACAGGCCAAGGGGATTTAGAGCTCAAGTACAAGAAGCACAAGGTACCAATCTTTGAGCCCTTTGTTAACTCAAGATCAACCATCAAGGCCCATGACTGAACAATTTGGGTACACCCCTCTCCTATTTCTATTGCTACTCCAGAAACCAAAACCCCATCAGAAACCACTTAGACGTTAACTTAGCCAATGCTCAGAGACTGCACTTGAGATAAGTGCTATGATAGAGAAAGTCATTGAACAAATCATGAAGAAAGTGGCCTCTAGAAAGAACATGAGAAGGTGGTTCTTGAAAAGGATAGGATAACTGAGAAAGTGGTTCCAAAACGTTTCGGTGATGCCATATCTCTGAACCAGTCTTGAAAACCGTTTTTAAGAGTATGGAAGAAGAATCACATTTTGAGGGGGGGGATTGAAAACTTGAATTTTTACATAAGTTAGCTATCAAAGCCTTAACCTATTGTTAAGGAGCCAGAAGAAGAAGAATAACTTGTTGAACCATCCACTCGCTCTCGCTCTGAAGATCATACCTCAACCTCTATTATCCATCAGAATTACATCCTTAGAGGAAGGTGATGAGGCTTCAGAAATTGGCTCTCATCAAAATGATGTCCATGCTACCTGCTACCATTGCCAATGCTACTCTACTACTATTGGTACTGTCCTACACTGACACCGCTCCTATTGCTATTGCTACTGAAGCTGAAACTAAGCTAGAAAAAGCTCAGAAATCTCAAGAATATAGAGAAATAGTTCCTCTTGAGATTCTTGAAGATCAAGCTACACCAAGACCTCTTGCACCTACCATCCATCTTCCTGCACAACCTTAACCTCAACAAAGGTCTCCACTGCATCTCACTTGAGACTCATTTGTTATGCACAATCAAAGAGATATGGCTACAAGACTTGACAAAATAGAAGCCTCAAATAGAGAGCTTGGACCCCAACTAAGAAGACATGAAGAGCTGATTGGGGATTCTGCATGAGTTGAGAGAGGAGGCCAGTGATGGGTTGACCTAGTGCAAACTTCTTTTGTTGAAGACAAAAGGGGAGAAGAGTGGAGAGATAATCTTTTGCATAAGTGTCAAGGGTCATGTGTTGAGAGGAAGCTTTGAAAAGCTCTTGAGCATACATGCATATCATTTTTTTTATTTTAGAAATTTGTTTTGAACAATTCCTATTTGTTGCTTATGCTCAAATACTTATATACATTCTTATAGTTCAGAAATTATGTTCCTTTTGTTTCTCGTAATATCATTTTATGTTCTAATACTTATTATACTAAAATACCTTAATCTATCAATGTTTATATTCATGACAGGCTCTTTTATGTATTTCTGTCATATATGTTGAGTTATGAAATCTGACATTAGTTCTCTAAGCCAAGTGTGTGTTCTGAAAAATTGGAGATAATAGTGTTGAATTCTAAGTTTTGATATAAGACTTCTATCTCTATATAATTTTGCTTCTGAAATACTCTATCTCCTATAAGCTCTGATACTTTACATATTGAGTCTATTTTGATACTTTACGTGTTTAGTTTCTAACTTTAAAACAACTCTGATACAAGTTATTCAAACTTGATGAGAACTTAAGAAAATCTTTGACTCACAATGACAAACCTTAAGAAAGCTCACTTTTTGAAATAGGCTAAGTTGTAAGACAGAAATTTTATTAAGTTTCTAAAAGAGTATTTAAGGTTCTAATCTTAAATTTCTTTCAGAGAGTTCTCCAAAAGATTTCTCAAAATTTAATTTGTCATCATAAGAAAGGGGTAGATTATTAGCTCTAGAATCTATTAGAAAGTTATGTTTTGAGTGGAAATGAAGTAAAGTTTATTAAAATATTTTGAAGAAATGACTAATGTTTTGGTTGAGTGTCTGGAGTATTTAACAGTGTATTCTTGTAACATATAAGTTCAATTCATGACATATTTTTTACAATATCATGTTTTAGAATTATTAAAATCTCATTTAAAAAAATTCAGAGTTTAAATGATGTGAAAAATAGCTTAGAAATGAACTGAGATATGTCGAAACATGAGAAAGCAATATGAAACATCAGAAACCAAGTATGGATCTTAGAAAGTGATTCACGCATTTAGAAAGTGTGCTATCCATTGAAAAAATAAATTTCTCATGAGTATATCATCATTATAATCTTTAATCACTTTGGCAATCATCTTTGAAGAACTCTACATGTTTAAAATATCATTATAAAGCTCATAGATAAGCTCAGGAGATCAACATGAAAAAGCTTAGAAAGTGTGAAATCACTTCAAAAAGCACATCTACTTTAGAAATCACACTAGTCAAATAGAAATCTAAGAGAATTTGAATTTCAAATTTACTCAACATTCAAAAAAGTATTGATAGTGACATATTATCCTTGTACTTGGAAAATTCCTCGTATTCTAGAAGAAAGGTTCAGAAAACACGATCAGAAAATAAAAGTTATTTCTGAAGATTAGAAACTAAAATGTCAATGTTTCTTACTCAATAAGGACAGTCACACAACTCAGCTACCTTTCTAGAAGACAGTACCTAGGACACAAAAAGAAGATCAACACATGTCAAAAGGAGATGAAATTAAGGAACAACCTAATTCAAAATCCAAATATAAAAGGATAAAGCTTTCAAACGTGAAGAAGACTTTTGCATGAAAATGCTAAAACCATCTAATACTTTTTGAAGTTCAACTTTACATATTGTAATAAGTTTCTATATAAAAATTCCTCTTTCTTGTACTCATTAGAAAACATTCTCTTCTAAGGAAGAATTTAGAAAGAAGTCTTTCAAGTTTTCATCTAAACATTGTTTTATCTTTAGAAGACTTGAGTGTTCTTCGTTGGAGTGTACCAACTCAAATCATATATTTGTATTTTGATCCAGGAGTGATCAAGTGAGTTTAGCTTGAAGAGGCTATGACAAAGACTACTTGTAAGTGATAGTAAATTGGAACTACTGCCCATGGAGATAGCTTGAGAAAGCTATTAAAAAATTATCTTACTTTTTCTAGGTTGAGAAAGTGTTTGTTTAGTGGAACTTAACAAGTTTGTTGAGAATTGGATGTAGACAAAGTTTAGACAAACTAGTATAAAATATTTGTGTAACATCTCTCTTCTCCTTATCCTCTTATCTTTTAGCAATCATTTCTATTTCTGTTATATGTTCACTAGAAATCCTTTTAAGACAATTTCTGAAGTTTGTTTGATTATTACTCGTTTAAAGTCATTGCTATCTTGTTTGATCTTGTTGACCCACTTATTTTCAATAGCTTTGTGCCCTTTTGGTAGTGGAACAACATCCCATGTTTAAATCCTATGTAGTGTTTTAATTTCTTCCTGCATTGCTGATCCACAAAGAAGCATCTTTATTGCTCATTGCCTCTTAAACATTGTTGGCTTTCCATCTTTTGTTAGCAACATATCCATCGTGGCTTGCCATAACATAATCTGAGTGCCATGACAGAGGTGTTATCTTATAGGTTGATTGCCGAACCTACATCATTGGACTCCTCAGGTCCTTGTTCTTCATGCTCTGGTTCCGCTTCAAAAGGATCATCTTCTTCATATTCCTTATCGATCTAAACTGGATAGTCTCTTTAACATTGTTGTCATTTCCTTGCTCTCCTTGTAGTTCATTTTTTGCAAATATCACATCTCTACTTACGACTACTTATGGGTAGTGGATCCCATAAACGATACCCTGAACACCGTCAACATATCCCAAAAATACACATTTTCTAGACTTTGGGTCTAACTTTATTTTGGGAGTTGTACATCACATACACAGGATATCCGAACACATGGAGAAAAGAATAATTCATTGGCTTGCCGTTCCACATCTCCATTAGTGTCTTCAAACCAATCACAGTTGATGGTGACCGATTTATCATGTAATAGCAGTCTTAACTACTTTCGCCCAAAGACTTAGCTAATCTTATAGTTCTCAACATAGCTCTTGTTCTTTTTAGGAGAATTCTTGTCACTCTGCTACTTATTTTGCTCAGATGTATGTGCAACTATGAATTGCCTTTGAATACCCTCTTGCTTACAAAATTTAATAAAATCACCCTCAATATATTCTTTTCCATTGTCCCCCTCAAACCCTTGATCTTTTTCCGATTCAAGTCCTACTCTTGTTTTGAAGTCTTTAAATATTGAAAACACATCTGACTTCTTCTTATTTGGTACACCTATAATCTCCTAGAGTAATTATCAATGAATGATACAAAGTATTTTGCTCCTTCTAGGGACATCTCTGGTGACTCTCATACATCAGAATGAATCAAGTCTAGTATGTGCTCGCTCCAAGCAGTTGATCTATTGAACTTCAATCTATGCCGCTTATTCATTATACAATGCTTACAAAATAGTAAGTTAACCGATTTGAGCCCTGGAATGAGAATACGTTTTGTAAGAACCTTCAAGCCATGTTTTGACATGTGCCCCAATTTGCGATGCCATATCATTGTTGATTCTTCTTGGCTATCTGATGCAACTAGTGCATCTGCCCCAACATGTCTCTTAGAAGCATGTATAGATTTATCTCCATGTTTTCTGCTTTATCGCCACAAGAGCTCCTTTTATAACTTTCAAGATCCCACATTCAATATAGGTCTTGCACCCGAGCTCATCTAATTGCCCAATAGACAATAGGTTCTTCTTCAAGCCTTTCATGTGTTGTACGCCTTAAATTGTGCGGATAGAATCATCAAACATTTTTATGTTGATAACACCAACATCAACAATTTCTAAAGCAAGATCATTTCCCAAAAACACAGATCCTTCCAAAACAAGTTCATAAGTGAAAAACCAGTCACCCGTGGAGTCATATGCCAAGTTACTCTTGAGTCCATTATCCAGACATCAATGAACTGTTTACCACCTTTAGAACTAATTGCCGCTTTGTTATATAGAATTTCTCCTTCATCAGAGGTATTCACAACACATCCTTTGAATTTGAAGTCCTCTCTATGTTCCTCTTGTTATGCTAACAATCTTTCTTCATATGCCCTCGCATGTCACATTGGTGGCATTTGAAGTTCTTCCTTCTTCATGACTTTAATCTACTCTGACCATGGCTCCCACTGGAGTCACACTCTATTGATCTCCCTCTTGTCATTGACAATACCTCAACTTGCTTTGAGCTCTCCCATCTATCTTCCTTATTCTTGTGCTTGGACTCTTCTTCAAGAATAGCACCAGCAACATCATCAAAGGCTAGATGATCAACAATATTGTTATTGGTGATGTTGATAATGAGCTGATCATATGAGTTAGGTAGATTTTGAAGCAGAAGCTATGCACACTCATTCTCCACTATTGAAAAATTTGAGGCAATAAGGTAAGAAAATAACATATTCAGATTATTGATATAATCCGTCATTACGTGAATTCACTTATCCGAGAGAATACAACCTCATCTTTAGAAATATTCTATTGTGAAGTGACTTGACTCATACATTTGCCAGTTCATCCATTTCCTTTGCTGTCTTATTCTTTGCAACACTTGACAAGACTGAATGAGCCAATGCCAAATGCAAATTCGCAAAGGCACTATCATCCATATCTTTCCATTTGTCATCAGCTATCCTAGTAGGTCCGTCTTTGATGCGGTAAGCAATTGTCCTTCCTTAGGATTGCCTTCATTTTCAATTTCCAAAGGGGGAAATACTCTCATTAAACTTCTCAACTTCATACTTTTGAATATGGTAACTCGTAGCGAAAAATAATCAATTAGCAACCTTAGCTCTGATACCACTTTTAGATACCTAACGTATGACATAGCTAAAATATAGAAGTAAGAAAATGGAAATTTTACACAATATGTGGAAAGAATAGAATAACTTTTTTTGAGGATTATAACTTCTCTCTATTATAAGGAGATAACAATAATACTCTTTTTTAAAGGATAACACACTTCTCTTATATATAGGAAAACACCTCTCAAAGAATATATAAACTCTCAAATTCTCTTTGGATGATTTGATAAAAAATGAATTGAGAAAGCTCAATTTATAGGTGAGCTTCTCTTACATAAACCATCCGTAACATGAGGTAACAAGCTTATTTATCTCTTTCATAAAAAACAATGGTTGTTGTTAAGTAGGTAAATTCTTCATCTCTTTCATTCTTCCAAAATTGTTTTGATCGCAAAATAGCTTTACTATTTTCACATAATCAACCACAACATTGGAAACAAAATTCCAAAAAAGTATTTAATAAGAAAATGGTGCAGTGAGTCTAGAGTATCAAAACTGAACAAACAATATGCATTGTTGAGATCATGGCTTAGTCATGGATGAATAAGATTTTCACCACAAAATGATAGGATGTGAATTTGTTTATCAAATTTGGAAAAGAATGGAAACCTTCTTTGCTTCTCAAACCAAAACATAGATGAGAAAATTGAAGAACAAACTCAGCAACAGAAAGAAGATTCAATGAAATCTTATTTGCTTGAGATTAAAATGTTGATGCACTCAGATCAATTGAAGCACCTATAGATGAATCAAATAATGTAAATGCTATTTTAGAGGAACTAATTAGGGAGTATAGTCCATATTTTACATTTATTCTTTTAAAGATTTCCTAGAAAAATCCTCATGTTTAACAATAGTTTAATCCAAATACTAAAGGTCAAAATTTTGAGGTAAAGAAGGCGGAAAATTTGAGAGACGTGGTTGGTCTTCATCTAGCAGGCCAACTTGTCATGTTATGGTAAGGTTGACACAATGTTCTAACCTGTTGGCATAGATTTGATGTGTAGTTTGTTGGGATTTAAGCCAAAGTCCCAGATCAATAAGAAATAGAAGTATTGCTAATATTTTTGCCTATAAATATGGTTTTGGTTATTTGAGTTTTGTTATCCTTCAAAGTGGGAGTAATCCATGTGGGTAGCGTTAGGAGTTATCCATGTGAAGAAATATTTGTAAAGATGGTTTGCAACTTCAGTCTTCAAAAGTTGTAGATATTGAAAGATTTGGAACTCCTTATAGAGGTCGTGATTGTAAGCAATTAAAGCGAACCACGTTAAATTTTGTCTCCTTTATATTGTTTTTCTTCTTGCATTATTTCCTCTATTGAGAGAGTTTGTTGTATTTTTTTTGCTTCCGCCCCACAAGTGGTATTAGAACCTATAGTTTGGGTCAGCGGGCTTGGTTGAGTGTTATTTAGAATGGTAGTTTTTGAGGTCCCTTGTGTCGAAAATCTTCCTAGCAATACGAAGGTCAAGTAGCATGTCCGTGGAGAACGACAGTGCAAGTGAAAAAGTCTTCTTGACAATGTAGAAGCCAAGAGGCGTGCTTCCTGTGCAGCGATACAAGTTAATAGAGAGGTATGACTCTTGTTTACACCATTGAATACTCGTGAAATACAAGTTTTGCAAGAAGAATGTTTGTGGAGGGTTGTTAGCTTTGTGACGAGACTTTGGATTAAGGGAAGGATTTGTTGGGATTTAACCCAAAGTCCCACATCGGTAAGAAATAGAAGTATTGCTAGTATTTTGGCCTATAAATATGACTTTGATTATTTGAGTTTTGTTATCCTCCAAAAGTATGAGTGATCCATATGAGTAGCTTTTAGGAGTTGTCCATGTGAAGAAATATTTAAAGTCGAATAACATTAAATTTTGCCTCCTTTATATTGTTTTTTTTCTTGCGTTGTTTCCTCTATTGATAGAGAGTTTGTTCTTGTATGTTTTTTGCTTCTGCTGCCCAACATAGTTCAATGCAAATTCTCCTCCCTTAATTCAATTTGATTCTCAGTTTAGTTCAATCACTGTCTCTAATTTTTCAGTACCTCCGAGCACATCAAGTCTAAGAGCTAATCTCTCAGTTAGCAATATCCTTGTTGCACCTACTAATAATGTGCATGATCCGAATTGGTTTCCAGATTCTAGTGCCACACATCACGACTCTAGATCCAATGAAGTCAATTACAATGGCTTAGGAAAAACTTGTTGGAAATGGTTCAGGTTTTTCAATTCAGCATATTGGAAATTCAAGATTTAAATATTATTTTTGTTTTCATTCCTTTCAATTGCACATTTTGTTTCTTGTACCATATATAACTAAGAATTTACTTTGTGAGTCTCAATTTTCAAATGATAACAATGTTTTCTTTGAGTTTCATGATATGTGAAATGTCATGTTACCAAGGAGATCCTTCCAAGGAACCATTAGCGATGGATGGTCTATACAAGTTTGATAACCGGTATTTGTACCTGTATCCCTTATGCCCTTCAAAAAATATGATGTTGGGTTGAAGCTTTGACACCTAGCATTGGGACACACTTCTCCTGTTATTGTTTCTAAAATTCTCAAATCATGTCATCATGTTTTCCTATTAGCAATTCATTGTATTCATTTTGTTGTATGGTTAAACTTCACCAATTACCAGCATTTATTCATGTCTTTGGAACTTGAATGCATTAAATATAAGGGACTAATCTCATTTCTTCAATAAAAGGGGCACAATATTTGTTCACTTTATTGGTGCTTACTCTATGTAAACTTCGGGTGTATTTCTTGCATGCCAAATCTTAACTTTCTATTGTTTTTTAGAATTTCCAACTAATGGAAGCTTGGTAATAAAATTAAAGTTGTGCAAAGTGATAATGCTATGGAATGTACTAAGTTGTCCAAATCTTTGGATGATCAACGCATTGATCATCGTTGTTCTTGTCCCTACGTACATTAGTTGTACGTGTTGCTAAGAGAAAAGCCAAGCATATTGTTGAGATGGGATTAACCATTTCGATAGTTGCATTAATCCTTTACCATCCAATTGATAAACTTTCTGCTTAGACTATTTTTTGAACAATTTGTTTGCTATGGAGAAGTTGTTTCATAATATGCCACCATATGATTCCTTCAAAATCTTTTGTTGCTTGTGTTTCCTATTCATTAGACCCTAAAACAAATATAAGCCAAATTTTAGACCTATTCCATGTGTTTCTTGGTTATGGCACCCAACATGATAAACATGTCCTACTTTCTCGGGTAAAATGCTTATCACAAGACAAGTTTTATTTTATGAATAATGCTACCATGTTTGTAGAATCTTAGCTCGTTTCTTCTGTAATTGGCTTTTCTCCTGTCTCCATTTTGCCCTTAGTTCTCAAATATGTATCTGTTGATTCTTAGCAATGCATGTGAATCATATATTCAACTTCTAGCTCTGCCCTAGGGGTTTGTTACCTCTGCCAAGGACAACTTATGTGTTGAAATTGCTACTCTGTTGAATACTCATCCAATGGTAACTAGGCCCAAATGTGGGGTTTTTAAACCAAAAGTCTTTAATAATACTCTTGAGCCAACTTTAGATTAGCAAGTTTTAGCTATTCCTCATTGGAAATAAAAATGCAGCTCCCATGTAAAATAACACATGGACACTAGTTGAATTACCTCCTCATAAAAGTGATATTGGAAGCAAATAGCAGTTTGAAGTGAAGTACAATTTTGATGGATTTGTCTGAAAGTACAAAGCAAAGCTTGTTGCAAAAGGTTTCAATGAAAGACTATGTTCTAATTTCATATAAACATTAAGCCCCATAGTCAATCCTACTTCTTTTCAAGTTTTCCTATTCCTGACTTTGGCTAAATGTTGGTGCATTGGGCAATGTGATGGTAATAATGCATTTTTAAATGGTGAATTGCAAGATATGTATACACGAGTAAACTACACGGCTTTGAAGGTGGTGATGGCTAGTTGGTTTATTGGCTCATTAAGGTCTTGAATGGCCCAAAATTGGCTTCTATGGTCTAGTATCACAAACTCTTTGCTGCTTTGCAGGCTCTTGGCTTCAAATCTAGAAGATCTATCCTTTTACTAGGTCATTACATATTCTGTTACATATATCCTCGTACATATTGATGGCATCATTGTTACTCGTAGCTCATAATCTTATATCAACACCCTCATTTCACAACATAGCTCCCAACATACTTTGAAAGACATGGGAGACTTGAATTATTTCCTTGGTATTGAAGTAGAGAACACTCCTAGTGTTGGAGTACTACTCTCTTAGTCTTAGTATATTCAGAAGTCGAAAACACTCCATGGTGGGCTGTAAACCTTTTTCAGCACCCTTACCCTCTATTCTCAAGTTGCCAACTTAAGGGAGTCCTCGGTTTGGTGACCCTAGCTTGTATAGTTCAATTGTGATTAGCTTATAGCATATCGCGGTAACTAGGGATCAACACTCCTATTGTGTCAGCAGAGTGTGTCAACTAAGCAAATTCGTCGCGTAGGAAGATGGTCAAGCACATTCTCAGGTATGTTAGTGGCACTCACAAGCATGGAGTACATTGGCAAAAGTTGACAAATTTCAAACTCACAGACTATAGTAACTCTAATTGGGGATTAGATCCTAATGATAGGGTGTCCACTATTGGTTCCTATATTTAACTTAGTTCTCAATTGGTTTCCTAGTCTTCCAATTAGAAACTTTCTTGTTCCATCACTGAGGCTAAGTATAGGAGTTTACTCTTCTTGGTTTCTGATGTGTTAGATATGATCATTATTGTATGAGCTGCAGGTCCTTCTTTTATCTACTTTAGTGCTCTATTGTGACAATTTGACCAATGTTCTGTTGACTGCCAGTACAATCTTGTATTCAAAATCAAGGCATTTTGAGTTAGACTGAACAATCACATTCCCAAGGAGAAACTCAGATCAACCACATTTAAACTCAGATTAGGTGGCTAACATCCTGACCAAGCCTATTTCCTCTTCCTTATTCCTTGAGTTTGAGCAGGGATGAAGGGAATAGCAAAAGTAATTCTCATTATGCACATGCTGATATGCCAACTAAAATTCTATTATTACTATTAGTCTATTCTTGTGTTTATATCTCGATGTATAAAGTCAGTTCTACAAGTATAATTAGAATAAATGCAATTATTATCATTTTGAAGCTTATTACTTCCTCTCTATTCTTCTATTTCTTTCTTAATTCTGTCACCACAGTCTAGTCTCAATACCTACACTTGAGTCATTAAGCAATAATGTGACATGATTTATGGGCTTTTTTAAGGAATAAATTATGAGTGATTACTCTGATAGTCAATATTTGGATTACACAAAAGCTGGTTTGGATTACTGTAGTGATGCTAAGAGAGCTAATTCTCAATCGCTCCCTTTGTCATTCCCATCACTCTCTCTAAACCCTCCTTTCCATCACCACCAAAACCACTAGCTCCACCACCTTTCAGAACCATTCCCTAGCTTTACTCCCTCTCACTGAAACCTTCCTCTTATTCCGAGCAGTTGGAAGGTCTCATAAGGGAGGCTAATGAAAAGAAGACCTATATTCACCTCTTCGAGTTGCAAGCCAGCATTATGAAAAGGAAAAGGAAGACTGTGAAGGTAGAGGCCTGGGTTAGGGTGCAATAGCTAGTGAATGGGACCAAGGACCATGGGCTCATGCTACAGAATTCAGCATCTGTCAAGGAGGAGCAAATTGGTAGCATCATTCAAGGTTTGAGAGTAGATGGTGCTCAAAATTGTGTTAAAAAGATATGCGAAAGGGATGTTGTCTTTTGGAATCCGATGTTGCGCGATTGTTTCGAGGAGAACAAGGACAAGGAATCCCTATAGATCTAAGCTGAACGAGACCACTATGGTGACTGTGCTTCCTATAAGTGCAAGAATTGGAGAAATGGATGTTGGCCAGTAGATCCACCCTCACGAAATGTCAGAGTTTTTAATTAGGGTTTGGAAATTTTAGAATTCAATCCTATTATTAAATTGAATTGAATTTCACCTTTTAAAATAACTTAAGTGAATAAATTGAAATCGCATAGAAATTAATATTAACAAAACTAACGAATTAGATTTAGACTCAAATGTTATTTAGTAGATTAAATTTTTACAAATGAAAATGTTAAAATAACTTTACTTAAATATAATGTTTTGTTCCTAACATATTAATAAAGGATAAAATATTAAAAATAATTAAATTAATTTATTTTTAAACTCATTTCAAATTGAGAAATTAAATTCAATTATTTAATTTGTTGAGTCATTATAAACATAAGAATTCAATTCAATGTTATAAACTACCTGTAAAGAAAAGTCATTGTTGTGGGAAATTCATCACTTAGAGATTTTTCTTGTGTGTTAATAATCTATTTTTGTTGAGGAAAAGGTTGTGGGACTAAGGTCATGGTAGTGGCTTTTTTGCTTGTTATTCATGTGTAGAGAATGATCTTTGTATCGAAGTTTGGTGTTGGTCAAGCGCGTGATCATGTCTTTCTCATGTTGTTCGTGTTTAGTGTGAGTGATGTCACGTTCTTTCGAGTTGTGTTATGTCTTGGGGCTTTTGTTTTTTTGGTCTATGCGGGATCCTTATCTTCTTGTTGTTAGGCATTCTTGTGTATCGATCTTTTCTTGCTCCTCTCCTTAATTAATGAGAGTCTTGAGCCTTCTTTAATTAACAAAAAATGATTAGCTACATACTCTGATTGAAGGTGCAAGTTATATACACTAGGCCATTTCTGCCCATTTATTTAAATAAGAGGAAGAATTGACAAAAACAATAAAGGTCTGCATTCAAAATTCAACACTAAAAAATTAATAAACAAAAACATTCTATAAGTTTGAAAGAGGGAAAAAATTATGCTCTAAATCATTTGATGTTCAACACAATTTTGCAGGCCAGTATTATCTTTCATCTTGATTACTATATTTTTAATATAGTTATTAAAGCATTAGTTAACAAATTATTCAAAACACAAAAAGGAGCATCTAAAAATGTTTTTCATAAATAATTTGTAGTATTGGTATAATTTTAGTGATTATAGGGAGGACTAATGATATTTTGTATACACTCACTTATTGTGTTTATCGACTTCGGTGCATCGTGTGTAGATCATAGGGATTTCACGCTGATGAGCAGGCAATTGAACAAATTGAGGTTATAAGTTATAGCACACAAATCCCAAATTGGGTAATAGTATTATCAATGCTGTCACAAACTCCCAATCTTTGACTTACTGTGAAATCTACATTATCTTCACATTTGATTTAGTTCTTTTAAAGTGAGACAGTATATAAAGTGATAAAATGAAGAGTTAATTATTATTGGATTATTTTGTAAGACCAACACCCAATAAAATTATTAATCCAATGATGATCAATCCCTCACTTTCTCACTTTACAAATCTCCTCATTTTTAGTAACCAAACCCCTTCACACACTACTCTCGAGTGTGGACTAGATAGACTAAGTATGTCCATGTAACCAGCTATATGATGAATGAAAATTTCAGTAATAGATCACTCCAAGATATAGTTATATATGAGTTCATACTCACTTGATTAGTGAAACCGACTCCAAGGCCGAGCAAGATGCGACCCAAGATGAGCATTGCAATGTTTTGAGCACCACCGTTGATGGCACCACCAGCAAAAAAGATGCAACCACCCAAGATCATGGTGTTTCTCCTACCCAACGCCGTTGTGACTCGGCTAGCCAAGAGCGATGACACTAAGCCCGCTAGATAGAGGGAGGACGTGAATAACGTCAACACCTGACTGTCATACACGCAGTACATGTTTGTTTCGGCGCTAGCTGCCTTTCTCAGAATTGATGGAAGAATTTTTCAGAAATGGTTTCATCGTAGTAACACCTCCTGAAATTTTATAAACACCATTGTCATTAAAACGAATTTCGTTATGCAATTTCATCAGAATCTTCAACGGGATTTTACGTGAATTAAATGCAAATATATCTTGTTTACATAAACTTGTAAAACATGATATAAAAAATCTTTGGTCATGATATAAATTACAAATATTTTACACGAAATTGTAAATTAATTGCAAGAGACGAAAGATCAATTACGTAGAACTAAACAATAGTTTTCTAGATATATTAACAGAAGTGCCAAGTATTTGCACAAACATGCTAGGTACAGAAAGTTTACATAACATTATCTTTTCAGTTTTTTTTTTTTAATGTAGACATTATCTTTTGAGTTTAATTTCGATTCATTTATAATGTTTAATGTTGATGTATTTACAATTTCAAAAAAAAGTTCGTTAACTAGTATTATCATTTGTACTATCTTTCAAGTAGTAAATATAAAAATCAAACTTTATTACTAATGTAAAATACATGGTCAAATAACAATATAAAATTTTACACAATTAATATAATAAAATTAAATTCTTATATTATTTATTAATTTATTTTTCTTTACCTATTTTTTCTTTTTTGTTTTCCACTTGTCTCTGGTCGATAATCATTAATATGAAAATACTTTTTCTAAATAACTAGAGTTACCTCCAATGTCGAATAACTATCCAATTTGTAACATCCATATGATTTAAGAAAAGAATTGAAAAGGTCTAATATTGCGTTCTGATTGAAATTTGGAATTAAATATGGAATTGGAGTTTGGAATTGAGATTAGATGACATAATTTCAATTTTAATGTTTGGGTAACATATAGATTTGAAATTATAGTCATACAATCCAATTTCATAGAATTAAAAAACAACTAAAATATATCCTTCTTAATTCTCAATCTATATCTATAAATTGTCAATTTTAAAACTTATTAAATATCTATCTCCCCGTTAAATTCCTAATCCAATTCCATGTATTTTTGTAGAATTACCTTTATTGATTAATTAATTTTCACTTACTCTTGTTCCTACCCAGTCTCTTTAACTCATTTATCTCTGATCCATTTATTAATATTATTTGAATTTTTAAAGGGGGCGGTCATCAAAACTTCAAAAGTGGAGAGTTATGTTATTGGAAAGAGGACTATATTTGAATTGAACTCTATTGAATTGGAATTTGAGATTTCCCTTAATATAAATAAGTACCAAATTTAACACCTTAGATAAAAAATAATAAATAGTAAATTCAGTCAGTCAAATATTGACAAACTTGATATAATTTTAATCTTTCATAAATACAAATGAAAGAAGTGCCAAAGAAAACAAAATAATTTTAATATATTTACAGAATTAAATATTTATCTTCATTTACTTACATATTGCTATTATATATATTATTTTAAAAGTAATTATAACAAGACTTATATAATTTTAATTATATAAGAATTCATGATTAGATAATTACAAAAAAAATTACAAAGCCAGCATTTTGAAATTAAATGAGTATGTTATATGACAAAAAATATATAAAATAAATTTTTGATTAAATACACTTTGGGCCCCTAATTTTTCTTGTTTCTTATTTTGGTATCTTAATTAATTTTTCATTCTTTTTGGTCCCCTAATTTTTTTTATTTTGTTCTCCCAACTAATTTTTTATTCTTTTTGTTCCCTAATTTGTTTTTCTTTTTCATTTTGATCCCTAACTAATTTTTTGTTCATTTTAGATTTATTTTATTTTATTTTCTATTCGATCTTGTAGTATGATAATAAACTGAAAAAAAAAACTGAAGAAGATATTTACCTTTTTTAATTATAAAATAAAAAATAAATTAAAATAAAATAAAAAATAAGAACATAAATGATGTAAACTCCACAAAGGCAAATTAAATAAGTTAGGGGACTAAAATATGTATTTCACCTAAATTTTTCAAATTGTTCTTTGAAATTTACGATGTTACCCATTTTTTTTCTTTTATTTTTTTATATTACCAAAGAAATCTTTAAGAATCTAAAATATTGTTACATTTATTTTTATGAAATATTAAAGTGGTGATAAAAAAAAATAAATAAGTGATTTTTCTTTTAAAAAATAATTTATTGACCAAAAAAATTATAAAGGACAATAAAGTGATGCGCTAATTTTTACAAAATAATTTCAAAGTATATTCTAAAAAAATAATATGAATTTAAAAGGAATATTTTCTTTGGAAGTATTATTTGTTTTATTTTTTTAGGATGTCTTTAAAAGGACACTATCAAATCCCCTTAAAAATTAATTTAAAATAAGCTTTAATTTTTCTCTTAACTAATATTTAAAAAACATGTGAAATTGTCTCATTAAATATGTCCAAAAATTAATAAAAATAAGATGATTACATGTGAAACTATTCGATACAGAAACTGCAAACTAACCTAAGTACCTACACGTCCCAAAAAGAAAAAAGAAAAAAAAAAACAGACTAACAGATGTGCCTAACCATTTGCAAACCACAACAGGCATTACGACCGTTTGGTTTAATTTCTTCTGCAATATAACCCTACGACTCTATGGAGACTACAGATAGGGAACGAAAGAGGTTACCAATTGGTCCAATGACAGGATAACCAATGCTTGCTCTTCCCCCACTCCCCCTTTCCCTTTCCCCTGTTTTCCTTTTGTTTTCTTTTTTTTTTCGGCGAATGTAGTAAGTATTCAGTACCGGAAATGTAACAATGAAACAGACAAAATTATATGAATAGCATTGTTTATTAACAGTTACCCCAGCGAATAGCTCCTTCAATTCCTGTGCCATTGTAGCTAATTAACTTTTTCTTTTTTATTTCAGATTAACGTTCTTTCAAGAGATGATTTGTACGAATAGAGTCTAAGTGGGATTGCTTTTCAATATTCGCATGGGTATAGATAATAGTATAAAAATGATAAAAAGAAAATAAATTAGAAGAAAAAGTATAAAATTATTATTCTAACATTTAAGAATGATGTTAATTAACATGTTAATATGATTAACTTAATTTTCTTTATTTATCCATCACATCTAAAGTGATGATTTTAGCATTTCAATAATTAATTTTTAAGTGTTAACATAACAACTTGAAAAAATAGTAACAAGACCATATATTTTATAAATAAAATATTTAAATGTTAAAGAAAAATAAGCTGAATGAGTTGTTTATATATTATATACGCCTAAAACAACTTTTCAATTTGAGTGGGGGAATTGGCCAAAGTCTTCAACATACTTTCGTCCCTGACAAACCAGGACCCATATGAGCCCCAATCTTTACCGACCATGTATTAAACGGTCACCACAGGTTATTCGGATAAGGACTAAAGCAGACTCTTTATGAAAACAAATATCTTGCTCATATGGATGCTTTAGAGACAGAGGAAATGAGAAGATGACCGATATGTGGAAAAACACTCTGAAAGAAAACTAATTAACAAATCAAAGTTTGATTGCCAAATGGTTGGATACTTGGTTTCTTACAGAATATTTTATATTCGAGGCATGTAAGTATAAAAAATTAAAATTATTAAAACTTTGTCGATAGTAGCCTGATTGTATAAATCGGAATCAATAAATTCTAAATAGCGACAATTTAGGCAAAAGAAATAAATAAAAAATTAATTTAAGAGAAAAAAAACCTGAAATTCCAATGTCATAGCCAAAAATGAGTCCACTGGATGCTGCAACGATGCATGTGATGACAACCGAGAGTGTAATCTTGCCGTCAAAGCCATTGGCTGAGGCGTCAACGGCGAATCCCCCAATGGCCATTTTGGTGGTTCTCTTCTCTTATTCACGGGTTACAGTAAGCACAGCACTGCTTTCTACTAGTTATTTGCTAATAGCTCTGCTCTGCCTAACTGTTTGCAAAGAGTGAGGAGGTTCATAATCAGAGCGTTGGCATCTGATTTATGGGCTGAGGAGGGCGTGGGGCTTCTATTTTCATGCGCACATATTGCCCACCATGAAAGTGTGGAAATTTTTTTTTTTTCTTCTTCCTTTAAATTTAAGAGGTATTGTGCAGTTTGGGCTTTTTGTTTGGGAAAAGAATATCAACTTTTTCTATGGTGAGTTCTTACATGGAAAAGAATAAGTTTGGAACCATATGGAGATGGATAGTATTATAATGATAAAAAGTTATAAAATTACATTTTTATTCTTAGTTATTGCAATTTATTTTTCCTTTCTGCCTCGCACCTGTACCTTGTCCACTCTACCCCCACCCCTTGCTTTTCCAGTTGGCAACCTTTTCACCACTGTGGCACCAACAATTGAAAGGCTGGTGATGCATTAGGCGGGTTATCCTTTCATCCTTCTTGCACACCAAAGATGAAGAATTTCAATCACAGTGTGACACCACATAGTCCAAGATGTGCTCTATTATCTTGCCTAGAAAATAATCCATCCATTTGCTTTTGTGTTTTGTCTTTTTGGTAGAAGATTTTCATCCTAAAAGTAGAAAAAGGAAACACCCAAAAGACTTAAGCTACCAAATTTGAGGTTCTACTAGACCATAACAAACCCAATATCTAAACAACAAGATGGCCCTTTATGGAAATCAAAGGAAAAATAAATCTTGTTAAATAGAGTGAGAACAAGATCTTGAAATTTAGAACATCATGAGAGATTAAAAGAGGGCTAAAAGGTCTTGATAAACACTGAAAATCATGTGGAAGAGAATAACATCATGTTAGCGAGAATAACACTCTGCTTGAAAGGTTAACAAAAAAAAAAAAAATAAAAACAAATTTTCTATGGACATGCCCAAGAGAAAACAATGGGGACCTGAAGCACTAATGTTGAGCCCCAATATGGTGTCGTTTGGGTCGTTGAAGTCAGTTGCTTAATGGTGTCAAGTTCGAGTAGTAACAAGCTTGTTGTCAATGCTGCCTTCGGGATGGAGTGATGACACAGAGGAAGCTACGTAGCCGTTGAGAAGGATGGTTTCGTTGGGTGCAATGATAAAGGTGTTGTGTTTGCCAGGTGTTACATTGCCAAAGATGTTGGTTAAATTGAAGGTGCCAACGCTCTTGTTGGTGACCTGGAAAGGCGAAGTTGACGCTGCGTTGACTAAGTCGAAGACAGTGTTGTGTAGAGTCGTTGAAAGAACCCCAGAGTGGTTTGGGTTGGAGGATTTGCGAGGTACCAGGGAAAAGAAAAAGGGTGAAGATGATGGTGGTGATGGCGGGGAGAAGGGGGTTGGTGGTGGAGCCACGTTAAGTTGGGGGGCTGGAAAGAAGGGGTAAAAGGGACAAGTTGTTTATAAAAGTACTATTTATTAATATTAAAATATAAATACATATTTTATTTGAAATTGATGACAATTATTAGATTTATTTTTGCATGAACGAAATTTAGGGATGATGGTCCCAAATTAATCTCACTAAAAACTCACATTTTTTATATAGCATATATAGCATTTCAAGGCCAAACTAAGATCAAGGCATCACAAATATAGTCGAGATATAGCAACCAAAACATTCACTAACCATAATATGATTTTAACTCCTAGGAATTACTCTCATTGCATATCAATTTTTCACAACCATGTTTAGGAATCTCAATTAATGTTTGAACATCCAAATTTTAGACAATCAATTTTGGATAGGTCATCATAATAAAATTTTGGGTATGCACTATAAGAAATTCCCAGATAATATATACAGAATTATAGATGGATTTGATGTCCTTTATAGACGGAATTTCAATTACAAATGGATTTTTAGATGGAAGCATGTCATCTACTATTTTGCATCTATAAATGTTAAATTTTCTAATCTATAAATTTTACATGAATTTAGATGAAGCATGTTGTCTTTTATTTCACATCTGTCGTATATAAATTTAGATGGATTTTTGTTGCATTTCGTTTGTAATGGGCTAAAAATAATCAGGAAATTGGATAGTTATAGATGGAACTTCTTTATCTTGTAATAGAAGGAAAAATGTCCATAACTTAAAAATAATATTAAAAATAAAAATTCCACCACTGTCGCCTCCACCATTTCCAGCAACCTCAACGCCATCACTCAGCACTCCCACACTTTCCACCACCTAAGTCCTTCATTGCCACCATCTCCCGCTCATTCTCCTCTTCCTAGCCATCACGCCATTTGAGCTATTGCCACCATTTGCCAAATGTACTCTATTCAATCCTACACATTAAAAATTAATAACTTTGAGCAATGGAATTCACAAAAAAAGGAAGAAAATAAAATAAAAGAACTAAATTGATTAAAAGTTTGAGAACATTACCACAAACACAATGGTGGTAACCTTTTGTCAAATGGTGCCTCTGAGATGGTAACACAAAGAAGGGCAATGATGATGGATGCTTGTGGAGAGAGGAGAAGAAGAGAGAGAAAGAAAAGAGAAATGGAGAAGAAGATGGTGTCCATGTTTTGAGCTCTAATTTCCTCGCTATTGACAAATAAATATGTCCGCAGAGTGACTAAGAAGTGCAATAATACGTGTCCTAAAATGCAAAACAGAGGTCCATTCCATCTATAAATGTCGCGCTAATTGCATGCCTTAAAGTTCAAATTCGACACATTTTTTCACCTATAATAGGCGCTTTTTCCGTCTATAATGGGCGCGTTAATCATACTCCTTGAAATTCAAATTAAAAGATGGATTTTTTTTGTCTATAATATATTTGATTTTTTTAAATCATTAAATTAAATAAAAAAACCTTGTTTGAAAATTCGTCTATATGTTTTGTAAAAAAAAAAATTTTTCAAAATCTATCGATTATTTTGTCTAATAGTTACACCCCAAGCGACACCAAGCAATGCCAATAGTTGTAGATAAATTTACAAACCGATTATGTAACTTTAACAAAAAAAAAAATTCCTATTTACCATTTTCCTCCAATAATCTCATCTAACATAGAGACAATAAAATCCACTTGTATTTTCTATCTTGTTCCTGGAGTTTCTAGTAGTGACTTAAGAAATCTACTCCAATATATTGGGAATTTATGTTCCTTGTCAACATTAAATTATAGTATAGATAAACATTTGGTTTTACCATCACTTTAAAGACATTTTCCTTAAATTTATTGTATGAACTATCATGTATGTGGAATTAATAGTTGACACTTTGGATAACTTTGAACATGCACCTAACAATTGACCCAATCAAAAAGTGAGGAGAATGGAAAGAGGAAAAAAAATTCAAAAATTCACAATAATTTCAAACACTTGCATGCAATATTCGAATGCTTGTATAAAACCCCAATGTTCATATATATTTGGATTGGAGCAACATTCATCACATTCAGAACTTCACATTAAAGGTCAGGTAACATCTCAATTTGGATGCTTACTTAACTCAATAACACCAAGTAATTAAATTAACGACTAAACAGATAAACTTGGCTAAGGGAAAGTCAACAAAACTCATAGAAAGTCAATAATATAGTCAATAAGTAACATAATTAGATAAAAGTTAAAGAAAAATCATAATACTCAACTAATTAGGGTCTGATTGCTTGCTAAGATAATTAATGTAGGACTTAAGCCTTAATTGGGAATTAATATCAATACAAGGTAGAACAAATAAGAACTTGACTAGTGTCTTAATAAAAGCGCTTATATCATTCTAATTGCCTAGGTTTTAATCAAGATGCCATCCTAGTTATTGAAATACTCTTGTGGTACACACATTTTTAGGATCAACATTAGATTAATTCAATTAACTATTAGATCAAACCCTAATATCTTTGAAAGATAAAATAACCCAAAATTAACAAATCTCTATATAGGAATAATCATTAGTATCATGAAATGAAACATAACATAAAAAATTAATCCAAACAATTAGGATATGGATTATCAATTTAACTTATCATGCTTGTCCACAAGGATTAATTAATTAACTTAAACAAGTGGCTATGATATAATCAAGAATGATTAATAACAAGTAGCCTTAAGACATAGACCCTATATTAAGCATATTAACCTAAACAAAGACACCCTAATCATGAGATTAAATTCCCTAATTGAAGTTAAAATTAGTAACCATACTAACTATGTAAAACAAAAATTAATGAGTTAACATGAAATCTATAGTTACTAGAAAGTCAATAAAATTAATAAAAAAATATATAAAAGAGTAAAAAAAATTAATAAGTTAATTACAAAAATTAATTAACCCTAATTAGTTCTTAAAGACACTAATACAAGGATTAAAAAAATTTAATTAATAACAAGATGAAAAATGAGTAGAACCAATAGAAATTGGATAAGTGTCATAAAAACATAACAAATAATAATAAAATATGTCTAGAAAAAGAAGCAAAGAATTATAAAAATGCCATTATCTAAGGAAATTGCAAAAATGTCCTTGTCTTACTAATAAAGGAAATTACAAGATGCCCTTGCTAGAAGAAATTACAAAAATGCTCCTGCTCTTAGTAAAGGAAATTATAAGAATACCACCGTCATTATCTAATTACCAATATACCTTGTCATGATCTAAGAATTACTAGAATATCATTACTTTAATATTTACAACAATGTTATCACATAAATCCTCAAGCATGTCTTAAAACAATAATCTAAGCCATTAGGTTAATACCAAAAATGGTTAAAAGTCAATCTAACCTAAAATGGCAAATCTCTAACATAAAATAATAATTTATAAGTGTAAATTTCTACAGACTATCTATCTAGCAATATGAATTTGATATAGGAAATAAAAATTAACAGATCACCAAATATTTTAATATATTTTCAGCTATGTCATGTTAATCTTACATCATTAGATTTCAAGATGAAACCTAGCCCTTGGATTAAAATGTCACAAGAATGAACCCTAAAAGTAGAAATCAAACCTTGTATTATCCGTTCCTAATATTAAAATATCATGCTATTGTCCAATTACATGAAATTATCTATGGATTAAATAATGCAAATAGACACAAAACTAACATACAAACAAACAAAACATGCATTCTTACCCTAAGTACCCTAGGTCCATGGTTTTAGCTTCATAAAATAGCCATTATATTGATGTTTTTGTTCCAAAACTCACATAGGAAACCTTCTAAGTTCCAAGACACCTTACAAGTTCTCTTGTTCTTGTTCTACATTTCTTAATTATCTAACCTTTAACCATTCAGTAAACCTTGTGAGAATTACACTCTTTGGTTCTTACAAATCATAAACTAAACAACTATCTTCCATCTTAGCATCAAAAAAGAAAAGTCTCCTCTTTGTCATCCTCTTAAAGCCATAGTTTTGGAGCATAAAAGGGGACTAGATTCCACTTCTAACAAGCTCATTTACTCTTTTGATGAAAATGATGGCATGTGTTTAATATGTTCTTTGATATTCACATATTGCTTCTTTGATGGATAGTGTTGGTTTGAAAGTTGTGTTGTATGTTATTGGGTTGTTTTTATGTCTCTTGTCACATTCTATGAAGATAGGCATAAAAACTAAAATTTGATAATGAAAATTGTATTGTGAAACTTTAAGCCTTTAGAAACAAAAACATAAAAGATTTGGGCTGAAAATTGTGTTAGAAGAAAGGTTTTATAAGTCATTATATCAAAAACACAAAATTGAGCACTTACTAGAAAATTTGTGAACATTGGACAGAACACACTTCAAAGATTAGCATTAAAAATATAAGGTATTTTCTATTGAAAATAATTTTATGTAAAAGATAACTTATTAAGAAGCAATTCAAAAAATGAATAAGCCAAATCCAAAATTTGTAGAAGGAGAAATGATTTTTCAAAGTTGAAGTAAATCTTATGAGGATGAATTTGTAAAGAATTGTATATATCTTGAGTTGTAGAATTCTAAACTTAGTAATCTTAGTGTTGTTAGAAATTTAAGACACGTAGAAACAAAACTATGCATAATAATTAATTCAATTTGCACTATACGAATTACAATATTGTTTTCAAGTCCTGATAGAGAGTAAAGCCAAATTTGGGCAATGTCACTTTAGAGGGGTATAATGGTAAAACTATTTAAGGGTTTTGGATAAAATTGCCCTTGATGGAAGAGAAGAGAGAAAAAAAAACTAAGAGTAATTTTTATCATATAAAATATAAAGGTTTCTATTTTATATGAATTTTCTAAGTAAAGATGTCAAATTCGTTAAATAGAATTCAAGCTAAGATTAAAGGCAAAACTTAAGTAACTAAATAATTAATTATAGGATAAGCTGTATTTTATCTCGCTGAACTTTAGGTCATAAGGGTGTTGGGTTGCTTACAATAAAATAAATCAGGGGATAAAGTGCACATGAGAATTCTAATAGGAGTTGTCACTACCTCTAAACAAATTAAAATTTATTTAATGCCATGTTATACAAAAAATGTAGTAAAGGGCATAACTTAGGTTATCTCAAAAGGAAGTGTTACTACTAGCCAATTAGAAATTGGGGTAGGGGTATTTTGTTTGATAGAAACTAAAAGAAAATTTAAAAAAAAAATCAATTAAATAAATCATCTATACAAGGAGTTCTAGCTAGCTGATCTACGATTATGTTATCACCAACTCAAAATAGTAATTCACAAAGGCGGTTATTTTTACTAATTCGCAATTGCACAATGTGATATAATTATGCTTGGCACTCACTCAATTGCATAACTAACCAAGAGTTTGGCTAGCACAAACACTAGGAAATCACAATCGCAATTCCTATATGTTTTCACTAACTCGAATACCAATCATAATAACCTAATTTTTATTAGAATTAATTCTAATCCCTTTTACCAATTAAACACACCATAAACAATCAATTAAATTATGCCCAATTGGAACCCTAAGTATTCATGACATTCACAATCATAAACATATGCATAATCAAAGTTAGCTATGAAAATACAATTTATCAAACAACACAAAAATATAAGAGAGAAAGAGGAAGAAAGATTGGAAAGCTAACCATAAATTGCACTAAAATAATAGGAGTCACAAACATAATCCTTGGATATTTTAGAATCATTATGCTAGGTAGAAAACTAATCCTCCATGGATGGAGGATTGCAATAAAAGTAATGAAAAGTGCAATCAAAATCCCAAATGGGAGGTAAAACAAAGATTAGAATAGCCAAAAATCCTAGAGAAAGAGTACAAAGAATGTAGAGAGATAAAGAGAGAGATATTGGAGGCAACCCTAGATTAGGTATAAAAGAAGTCCTCAATATTTTGACTTAAAGATTATTTATAGTGTGTTGATTACCTGCCAAAAATTAGGACCCATTAGAAATAAAAAAAAAATGTCCTATGACAAGCCCAACTGGCATGATTACTATAGCGGTCTAAACTATTGTAGTCAAAATAACACTCCCGATGACTGCTATATTGGCTTATTCTAGTGCTGCCACCAAAACTTTCCTCTACTAATCACTATAGTAGTGCTAAGCCATTATAGTGATCTCTATTCTAATGATGTGAGTCCAAATTGCTCCAAGCTCCTCTATGGTGTCCATGAACCAACTTAGGGAGTTCCTATAAACAAACAACACTCACAAGAAAGGATTAAAAGCACAAGAAGCTCTAAAATATATTTATTCATCAAAATGGTGAACTAACCATGATTTTACTCAATGGTGCTCAATAAGGACTAAAAACTATCCTACCAAGTATCAATCTTCTAGTGCACAAATGATGTAATATACCTAGCATTATAGAGGAATGAAGGCGCATGAGTGCAACCTCATCAAATTCACAAACAAGTTGTCCTTACATGAATTATAAATATCAAAGGGGTTAAGTGCATAAAAATCACACTTCACCAGTTGCCAAAACTATTCTAGGATGTTTTGTACTATTTGTAAAGTTAGGTGTTGTGATGTATGTTTTGAAAAATTATGGTATAAATTACATGATCTAAAGTTGAGGGGTAAAATGCATTTTACCCCTAATTTTATGTAGCTATGATAAGTTCTCTCAAGTTGCGTTTGGATAGAGTATTCTTAAATTTAGGAGAATTTAAAATGCAAGGAATTCTAATTGCTTCAATTGAATTTCCTTCATTTTTAAATCCTTCTATTTGGATAGAGTAATTATATGGCTTCATTTACAAAATGCTTTGTTTGTGCAATAAAATTATACTATATTCTCTATGGGTAAGAGTAGATGGTAGGCATCGAATGATATACAGCAAAAGGATGGTGGTAGATGGAAGGACAACGATAATGGGTGGGGCGGATGAGTGGCTGATGCTGGCATCGAACGATCTCGACCAATGATCGATTATCGTCGGTATCGGGGCTGAATTGATGTTGATCTAGTAGTAGTCAATGAATGGTAGTAAACTTGAGAGGGTGAAAGTTAGGAATAATGTAATTCCCTCTATGAAGAGAATTTGAAATCCACTATTTTTAAATCTTGAGAATACCTCATAAAAATACTTAAAATTTTGAAATTCCTTTATGTTAAAGGAATTTCATGCCATGTCATTTGCAATCCCCTAAAAAAAAACATTACTTTCTAAAAATACCCCATCTAAACACTTCTATAAAATAGTAATAAGTGATCCTAGAATAAAAAACAAAAGTGAATAAGCATTTAATAAATGTTTACAATTTAAGAATATTTAATTAAGGAAACATGAAAAAGTCTCCACAAAACTTATACTTCGAAAAGTTTAGGAAGTATAATGATTGAAAAAGTAAGATAAGAATGTGCTAGCTCTCTTATAATGTGTCTCCTATGTTATTATGTACTACATGAATACTATGATTGTGAATATGAGAACTTATGTGATGTGTTATTATGGCCATCCACATGTAAAGTTACTCATATTATATGAATTGATGCATATTGACATGAATAAGAGTTTTTAGCTATGATGAAAAGCATGAGATGATATATAATTAATGATGTGAATGAGTGCTTATGAGTTTATAAAATTATGAGAATGAATGATTGAGTATTCCATGATTTGCTTATGATGAATACATGATGATATGCATGAAAGATGACTAAACTCATTGCTTATTTCCTTCAAAGGGAGATTAGTACATTGGTAGTGTGCACTCAGTAAGAATAAATTAATAAATGATTTATCTCACTTCTTATCCTCTTAGAGGGAATTAAGATATAAGTATTATGCACTAAGTAAGAATACAATAATAAATGGTTAAACTCACTTTAGCTCTCTCCTATTAGGTTGAGGCCCATGGGAAATAAATTGGTTATTGTAGTGGAGGTTGGTTAAGAAATTAGTGTTGTGCACTCAATGAGATTGTGTAAGTGGTATGAGTTATGCATGCATGAAATCCGTACATGAGATAATTAATTGTATTACTATATCGAATTGTTTTTATGATATTAGAGTAATGGAGGATAGTTGATGAATCCATTTTTGAAAGCTTTGTTATTGTTAAAAGAATGGTGTAAAAGAAACTTCAATTCGGCTAATCACGATTTTGAAAATCTGGTAAATGAACTATTAACTGTCCATTCTTTTAATAATATACCTGAAGTGGCTAAAACAATAACGCTGACACATAAGTTCCATGTTAGAGTCTATACTAGGATATACTTATATCTTTCACGTCTACTTTCCATGTCGTCACTAGAGCTACATGGATCTAGCTCATACGAAGAGGATAAAATTATAAGAGGAGGCTGCATCTAATTCAAGTCTTGAGAGCGCTTTATGTTTTGTTATATCTTGATGATAAAGTATAATCTAGTAGACATATGAGTTTATAATTTGGGAATATAATGTCATTTAGCATCTAACATCTTGCTATAGTGTGCACCTTAACATGGATGATATATCCTAAGTATTTATAATTATGATTTGTGATGTTAGTTTCATAATTCCAACTAATTAATTACGTGTGCAAAAGATATTTTGGTTTTCATCCACATAAGCAGTATATGTCTAATTCTCGTGATAGGCTTAACCTTTCAGAAATTACTTTGTACCAAAAAAAAGTTATTACCCACTAATTTCTTAAGTTATTTTGAAATAAATTTGACTAATGGAAAAGTAACAACTATTAGAATCCAAATGCGACTTAAGTAAAAATTGGAATTAATAAGGTGTTACATTTGGTATTAAAGTAGTTCATTTTTGTAAAGCCTGAGGGATGGACTAGATGTAATACTTGATGTACACATGTAAGTCGTCATTTTGTATAGCCTCAAGGTCCCTGAAATTACCGCAGTCCTGAATTTCATTAAGTCTAGATCATATACCTCTTTGAAGGGCTATATGATAGAATCATATTCTTGGAAAAATCCGATAAGTGTTCTCAAGAGGAAAATAAGTCAAAGAGTGACTTTTTAATAAATTTTATAAAACTTTTAAATATTTCGTTTTTAACCTACAAGTTTAGAAAATCTCGAAGATTTCTTGAATTTGAACTAAAATCTAAAATTTGGATTTTGATTTGTTGGGATTTTAATGTTTTTGATATTTTATTTGAATCCAAATGGGGTATTTCCTTATTTATATATATGTTTTAAAGTTCATGGAGAGTAAAATAAATGAGACGTTAACTTAAAATTAAGAAAATAAGTGAGTATTGAGACAACCAGATACCAAGTGACAAAAAAATACAAAAGTTGGGTTACTATCACCATAAGGTCCAGGATAGCAATCACAAGGGTGGGTTTCAGTGATTTAGGGGTCTGATGACCCTGATAGCAGTTGTAAGTGACTAGCTCGGGACGTGCAAACTCCTTGACCCTATAGCGGTCCCCTGAGCGTGAACAATACCTAAACGATGTCGTTCCACTTTCAGCCCTTTCCTTTTTATAAAACCCCAATTTCGAGGTTCCTTCATTTGAAGAAGTAAACCAGACCTCTCTTACAAACCCTCATTTTCTCTCTTTCTTCAATCCCATTCCATATAGCTCCTAAATTATCAAGGTATGTATATTGTTAGATTATGTCTCCACTTTCTCCATTTTTTCACATTCTTGGTATGGGTATTGTTATTTCTCTCATTATTGTCAAGTGGGTATTCCTTAATGTTGTTAGAGTTGTGTTAGAGTAATCTAGAGACACTTATAGAGTATTTATGAGTTTATTGGTTGAAATGACAGACATTGGTGCCATTCCTTCTCCCAAAGCTCTACCCAAGTTGTTCCTTCATAGTCTATCCTTCCAGATGAGCATGTTTGATCTCATGGCCCTATGTTGATCATCATATAAATTATTTTCTAGCTTTACAAATTGTTTAGAAATTTGAATTTGAGCCTTTATACAATATGGAACTATATGCATTTTGTTTTAGAATGTGAATTTATGTATTCGAGCTTCTCATGAAAATTGTTGAATTTTCAAAGTGCATGGAACCATTATTGAAATTAACTTGATATTATATGAGTTATTTCATGATCCTAGAGTTGATTTTGATAATGAAAGTACATGTAAAGCTTAAGTTTATTCTGTTAACCTTGGTATACCAAGGCCCACTAGGGGCAAGTTATCCTTATGTTAGATCAGTTAACGTGGCTCATCAGGGACCGTTAAGATCTCAACTATGGATTCATATTCACCAGGGACTGAGTACCACCTTTCAACTTACGAGAATCTTTTCTTTGTAATACCTTGAGAAATAATATGGTTTTCATGAATTCAATAAATTATGATTTTATGGTTATTACATAAAATAAATAGAAATGAATTGTAATTTCTGCATTATTATTATTTATGTATGATTCTTCCTTGTCCTATGTATGGTTATAAGTGAGGATCCATTTATTGAGTTATGTCACAAAACTCACCACTCTTTTCTTCCTTTTTCTCACGGATTTAGCAATTCCCTTAGATCCTTCTCCTCAGTACTAGTATTTTCTAGCTTTAGTGAGCTTCACATTGAAGTAAAGGTTGGTTATTTGTATAGAGTGCTCCAGTGATATGATGGACATGGTCTCATACCACATGCATAGATATATGTTCATGTTTTGCTTTTTATATATCATGATTCTTTTGTATTAAAAATGATTTAGTATTCATGGTTTATTTTGTAATGAGTAGCTCAGATTAATTATGCCAGCTACAAAATTTAGATTTTATTTATGGAAAAAGTGTGATTCAGTTTCTTCACGTATTATTTAGTTTCTTCATGAATAAAGTATGCATATAGTACGGCAGTTGATCACGAGACTTGCATGGGGATGAGGTTCCTCACATGCTAGTCACAATCCAAATTCAAGTCACAACAAAGACTATCTATGCTTTTGCACACACACATACACATATGTCATACTTTGAAGTCTTGTCTATTGATGGAATATTATGATTTGAATTCATGATTGTCTAGACTGCCATTAGTTGTTGCCATGCTTAACATGTGTTAAAAGTTATGAAATTACTAATTTGGAATATTTGAAGTTCTACAATTTCAAAAAGGCTGCCTTGAGTTTTAAAAGGAATACTAGTCTTGATAATGCTAAAGAATAAATTATGGAGATGGAAGAGAGACACACCATCCTAGACTATGTGGATAGGCGGAAGTGACTTTTTCCACCATTATGCTTAAGGTAGATGCTGAATTTTTGGTGGAAGGGAGTTAAGGAATTGAATGTTGATGGAATAAAAACTACATGGAACCGTTTCAAGGTAACATTCTATAAAAAGTATTTTCCTAGGTTGGTGAGGAAGGCAAAAGAACAAGCTTTCTTGAAGATGAATAGGGATCAATGACAGGAGCTGAATATAAGGAAAGGTTTGAAGAGTTGTGTAAGTATCCATCAATTTATCAAAGACATCCAAACGAAGCTTGGAAATGCGTATGGTACTAGAGTGGCTTGTGAGGAGACATTCTAATATTGTAGTGCCACTAGAAATAGGACATATTCAAGATTAGTCAATAAGTGTTAGGTAATGAAAGACTTGGAATAGGCAAGTGATCTTTGAGAGGATTGAAGACAATAAGAAGCAACATGTGATAGGGCGTCAAGCCCAACACTACCAATTGCTAGCAAAGAAATCTTACTAAGTAGGAGGATTTAAGGAAAAACAACCCCAACAACTCACTACTAACCTATAGGAGCTTGTCAAAAATCAAACCTGCCCAAATATGGAAAGAATCATGGTAGGGAATGTAGAGCTAGCCAAGGTATCTATTTTAAGTGTGGACAATAGGGTCATTTCATCAAAAGGCACCCAACACTTAAGCATAGCACTTGAACCTAGGGCCTAAGGACATGTATTTGCCATCTCTATAGAAATAGCTTTAGAGTTAGACAACATAAGTCAAGGTAAGAATGAAAATGATTCCCATATCGACATAGGGGTAGCAAATTTTGATGGAAAAATTTAAAAAGGAGAGATAGATGTAACATCCTAAATTTGGAAATGTAACAGCACTTTGTACACCCTTAATTAGGATTAGCTCATTGGGTTTACCAAAATTTTTCCATGTTCAATGCACCCTCCTTACTAGGACTTCTATTATCAAAGATAACATTATTTGTATATCTCCAAATGGTCCAAAGTATTACAAAAATTATCTCCAACAATTCCTTCTTTCTTTTTTTTTACCCAAAAGTGCCATCCAAGATTCAAAAAGATTTAGATCCATGTAGTGCCATGCACATCAAATTCTTCTCCTATAGCTAGTAATGCCATTTATGACAATGGTATATCGCATGCAAAAAACAAGTAGTATACAACCTCTTCTTCCTTTCTACAAAGGCTAATTCAGTTTGATATACAACATCAAACCTATGAAGCTTGAGCTTGGTGTTGATCCTATTAACTATAAAAAAACCACATAAAATCTCAACTCTATATAGCACAACTCCTTTCCAAACTACCTTACTATAACTATAACAATTTGTACCCTTAATTTCCTCTTTTGCAATACAAACTACATTAGCCATAGATTTAGACGAGAACAAACTATCTTTAACAAATTTCAACACTAACATATCCTTTGAAAGGCAACTTACTCTAAGACATTACATAGCTCCTTTAACAACTCCATTTCCCATTAACGCAATGTGTATGCCATTGAAAATTCCATACCCGCTCCACTTTGTCCCAAAAGCCATATTTGCTTACACATTCTTTTTTATTATATAGATAGTATAGGACAATTGTCCCAAAGTCTCATATTTAGAAACCAAATCTAATCCCAAAATTTAGTCATATTTCCATCACTTAGCTCCATTCAAATTCTTGTATAATTAATTGGAATAAGTTATCATCCTGAAAATTAACCTTGAAATTTCAAACCATATTCCCTATTTATTACATATTTCTTGCGCATCAAAATGTTTATAGAGTTAATCTCAATGCAAGAGCTCACTATTCTCATTCAAAATGGGCAATTTTCCTTGGCGCATTCTACAACGTTTAAACAACATTGTTGCATTCTTTATCTTTGGATCGCCCATTTAAACCACCCAATTTTTTTACTTTTGCACTTGACTCCATTACATCAAGGCCTTACCAAATCTTCCATTTGATTTGTCTCAAAAGAAATTTCTTTGAAGGGAAATTTACTTCTTGGTAACTTTTTTGGCATTTTGAACAAACCAAATAATAGAGTTAATGATACAAGATTTTTTCTTCTTTTTTCATCAAAAGAAGCACTTTGGAAGTTATTAATGCTCCATCATGTATCTGTATTCCACCCACAAAGGCACTTTGGATTTTCCCAACAAGACAAGCCATCATTCTTCTCATCCTTTTAGGTAAAAGTTTTTACATTACTTTATAAACACAACCCACAATACTGATGGGTTTAAACTCTTTCACTTCCATCATTAGTGCCTTCGACCTTCAGTATTAAAGTTACCCAAGTTACATTTGCACATTTGAGTAAAATACATTTTCTTTTCTATAGTTTTGCTAAAATCCTCACCAATCTCATTCCACATTTTCCTAACAAAATTTAAATTAAAACAAGCCGATCCTAGTGCTTTGCTCTAGGACAAGTCCACATTGCTTCTTTTATTTCTCTTGTAGGATCAACTTCCAACCTCATTACCTCTTCTCGCAAAATATCATTAACCAACCACAACACGTCAATTTTGTTTACACTAATTACCTTAATTACCCTTAAAGTGAATAGTTGAGTGTAAGGTAATAATTGACCTTAATCATTATTAATTGACTTAGTTAGAGTTAATTATGTGTGAGTATGTAATGATTGGAATATTTGAAATGATAATTAGGCCCAAGAAGGATAATTATCAATAATTAGGCTTAATCAAAGTTAACTAAGGATACTTAAGTCTAATTAAAAGTTAATTATCTTAATTAAGTAATTATCCACAATTAATTTTAGCCTTTTAGTAATTAAAATGCATAATTTCATCATTGGTTGTATTTAACTAGTTCATAACCAAAAAGTGATGTGTTGATGGTGTCATGTGTGATGTACGATGAAAATTTCAATTTTCCTCCAAATGAAAATTTTCAATTTACCTCCAAGTGAAGAATTCAAAGTTCCTTTTGGATTTTAAATCTTCAAGACAACTAATAGAATATTATTTATTTGAATTCTAAATGAATGATTGTAATATTTTATTGTTGTCTTGTAAATGTTTTATGCATTTTTATGTGAAATTACACAAATGCCTCTCATTTACACTTGCATCCCCTTTCGATATTATACTTATACCCCCTCACAAGTAAATAAGGAAAACCCTACATTTGATATTGACCTTAGATATGCTTCCAATACAAATAATAAAACCTTTGGTTTCCGTTCTTAGACTTCCTGAAGGTGCTCTGCACTGCCCTTTCAATGAGCAGTGATTCACAGGACTAGGTGGTGGCTTGATAGGATAAGTGGTAGTTCAATCGATGAGGAAAAGAGAAGTTAAGAGAGAGAGAAGAAGCAATTGCTTTTATTGAGAATGAGTGTTAAACGTTTTAGAGATATGAGAGTTTGTGGCTTTGAGTGGCAACATCACCAAAAAATAAAAGAAGCATGTATTAGGCATTTTATGTTTTGAATTTTTAAAGAATAGATAAAGATATAAAGACATTTTGCTCAAAAGGACCATCAACATGTGGTAGTTGAATTATAAGCTCTCGTGCTTTTAAACAGAAGGGTGGGGATCAAATCCTACATTTGATATTTTTGTTATGTGTGTGTGTGTGTGTGTATGTATCTATAAAACCTTAACAGGTTGGCCTAATAAGTTTAACAAGCTTTGGAGTGAGTTTAAGATTGGGCTATTAAAGTTAACATGCTCTTAAATAGGCTTGAGCCAAGCATTATTTTCAAGTAGGCGGCTAGGTTAAACAATGCTAGGCCAGGAGCCCTTGGAGGCTTGGTCTATTCCTACCCCTAGTTGACATCCATATAGGCCTTTGGCTTCTCTCTCTCCCACTCTCATTTCATTTCATTTTTAAAACATGCACGCACATCCTCACTCTCTCTTTTCTCATCATCATCTTCTTCCTCTATTCACAACTTTCAAATCCAAACCACAACTCCAAGCATCTTTAACATCAAATATATCAAACCCTCTCCATTGTTCAACCAAACCATCAAGCCATTGAAGCAACAAAAGCTCTTCTCCTTCCCTTTGAGAAGCCATGGCTATAGGCTTTGAGGAATAGAAACTTTTCCTTCTTCCACTTGTCTTAGAGCTTTCAAGAACCCTTTTGTGTACTTCAAGTGGTAGGGGTTTATTTGATGTGTTTGTTGGTTTCTATGTTTGGAAACTTTAGCTCAGGGTTTGATGCATTTGATGTCTTTTGTTGAAAAATATTTATGATAATATGTGGCATTGATGATGTGCTCCATATTTGATTATTATTAGTGTAGAGAAATGAATTTTTGGCACTTCTATATGCCCTTTGTTTCAGCCAAGCGGGGATTGTTTAGGGCTTGGAGTTTTGTTAGGTTCCTTGTCTTAATAAAGAAAGAGAGTTGCATTTAAATTGTAAAACAAGTCCCATGTCCATGGTTATCGAAAATTTGAATTAGGGCTAAAAATTTATGCATATAAATTGGTTCTGGGTTCTTTAAAAATTGGGATTAAGGCTTTTTTTTTATTTTATTGATGAAAAGGTTGCAAAATTTGTGTTATCACATTTAAATTCATGAACAATTTGAAATGTATGTTGAAAATAATTTTCTAGCACCTATACATTCTCTTAAGTGGGAGACGAGATTTTGGGCATGCTTGAGGGGTATGGGTCCTTTGTTGTGTTTCTTGGCAAATGGGTTAATAAAGTTAATGAGTTTTCAAGTTCAAAGATGATTTTATGATTAGAAGTTTTGGTTATTGAGTGATTATTCTTATATATATGTATGAGTCTTAAAAGTGAAAGATCAAAGTTTGGTTGTGCCTGGCATTATTATAAACTTATGAGTGCCTTTTTGGGCTAAATAGTTTCTTTTGAATGTTGGACTGGACATCTTGTACTTTTAATTGCTTAATTATAGTGTAATGATTATGAGCTTATTTATGAAATGTTTAGCTAGACCGGGTCCTTGGACAGCGGCAATTGATTTAGGATTCATTCATGATCATAGTTGGATTTTGATGTTTTGATGATTAAAATAAAGATGGCTTGTTGAAATTAATTTGGATATGTATGAGAAATTAAGTGATGGAGGGTGCCTATGAAGATCACGTAGTGTGAAGTGAGGGTTGGAGCACTAGGACGAGTTTAAATTATGTCACATGGACCTTAAAGCATAAACCATGATGGTTGATGTGTATGATTTATGTTCTAATATCCAAAAATGAAGTTGTGAATGTTCGCTTTATTTTTAGGTATGAGACTTCATATGCACTTTCTATGTCTAGTCATATACTATGAGATTTCATATGCATGCTTTTTGTCTCATAACCTTACATGAGATCTTAATAAGTATGTTTTATAGTTCCCAAATGTGCATGAGATTTTCCATGTTAAGCATTCTTAGCATGAAAAGTATTTTGAGGAAGCAAGTATGTATCTAATACTTGACATGAGCATATGTATGTGCATGATAGTGTGATGTGAAAGAGAAAAGGAAAATATACGTTGATATCCCTTCTTTATCCCCATTGTAAATCTAGCAATGACAAGTTAGGTTGAGTGCATCCTAGGCGATATGTAATTAGGAGCTTGGTGACCATGTTATATCGCAGCAATGTTGCAATTGGATTTAGGAGACCACGATTGAGGATGGATAATTTGAAGTAAAGTATTAATGAAAATTATGTATAAGAAAAAGTTTTAGGGTGATGTTCTTCATGTGCATGTTCGGTGATTTATTGGTTATGTGCCATAAGATATGTTAGTGATTATGCCCTGGGCCATTTATTAGACCTTGTGTTGTCAATTATATTTTCATTACTAAAGATGTTTTATCCATTTTCTTTATTATTATATTTGCATGTTACATATACTTATAAATATCCCTTGTCGATCATTAATATTATGGTATAAAACTAGCATGAGCTTAATTGATAATTATGAGATAACTATGTGTAGGAACAAAATTAAGTTTATGGGTATTTGTTAGAGAACAAGATCCTGGATAGATCCATTATGAGATCATTATATGGATTAATATCATAAGTGATTCTCATAATAGTTATGTCAATAAATCCTCGTACTCGAGTTTACATAGTATTCTACATAAACAGTGTTATGTTTTGACATAATCAAATATTATCTTTAACCAAACGATTATAAAGATTATGGTTGAATATAATACAATTTATGCAGAGGATAATGACTAAACAAGATGAGATTTATCCTCTCGTTGAGAGAGATATCTATTGCCCTCTCAATAAGTGAGACTGAGAAATGTATAGTCATACTCAAATTAATTGAAAAAGTTATCAGTATCATTTGATTTATCAGTTTACTAGGATTGAGAAATTATATTTGAACAATATAAGGATGATATTGCCTATGCCTTATGTTCAAATTAGATATCATGTGACAAAAGGATTATGACATACTTTATTGGTTAGGTTGATATGGACTTCTAATTTTGATTACTTGGGTCAGTCATAATGTCTTACTAGAGACCATTTATGACTTGTTGGCATAATAACAGTATTAGCTCGTTGCCAACGTAATATGAAAAATATTGGGTCGCACACTAAGAATGTAATGAATGGACTGGGGTTATATATAAGTATACATTATATGTATATTTAAAATTCATAATTCAGTTTTTATATTATTAGATAATATAAAACTGAAATATGATGATATATATATTGGATATTAGGAAATTAGATTTGTTATCTTTTGAAAAGATTTTTTTTTCAAATTTTGAAAAGTTTTGTTTTTTAAATTGAAGATCTTTTTCCTAATCAAATAGGAACATATCTCTTCTACAAATAGAAAAGATAAGGGTTTTAGTAAGAGTAGACATAACTTTTAGAAATGAAAAATAGAATAAAAAAACCCTAGACTCGTGATTTGGAATCGCATAGAGTTAGCACTTGACAACCATTCATGAAAGTTCATGTGTGGATACCAGGAGAGGGCGGTCATTTTTTGAGCAGTGCCTATAGTCCATACATGATGTTTGAGTTTTGTGAATCATACTCCATGATACTCAACTTGATCTTTATCTTTGAATTGATCAAATCGTAAAGATTTGATTTTGGGTTTTGCTATAAAATTTAAATTTCACTGTGTAAATTGTATTGTCCGATTCCATGAAAACCTAACAAGATGTTGCATGACTTGCATTGCATGGAGTTATGAGCATGTATTCATTTCGAATTAGATTGCATCCAAATATGAGATGGGATGCATTCATGCATAAAAGACCATGTATAAAAGTAATGCTCATTTGGGCCTAAAGACTTTCTAAGCTTAAAAATGAACCTACTATTTTTCTTAATAAACTAAAGTGACTAAGAATGACTACAATGGCATATTTGTGTTTTGCCCCTATTGAGAAATCTAGTATTTCTCACCAGGTAGCTGCAAGGAGATCATGTTGAAGAATGATTAATAATTACCCAAAGTTAGCTCTTAGAAGTTACCATGTCCTTTTACATGAGTTATATCTTGTTTATGCACTTTTATTCAAGACTATGGTTATGATGTATGGATGTAATGAGTGGATGGCAGTTGATTAGTTTACTATGCTTGTATTTATATTATACTTAGATACTCCATGTGGAGGTTGTGTTTAGATTCTTTTATCAATTTTGATGCTTATATATTTATGACCATGCTTCTTGTTATGGATTTGAAATGTTTAGATGTGTATGGATGATTTATGTATATTTTCTTTTCTCACCATGCTTCAATTAATAGGTGTAGGTAATATTATGACTCAAGTTTTGATTAAATGTTTTTAAGAAAGAGCCACATGTATATTCTATAGGACTTACTTTTAAAAGAAAAATTTATGAGAACGAACGTAATGATTAAAAGTTAACCTTAATAAGACTTGAGCGTAATAAGGTTAAAATTTAGGATATTACATCAACTTCCTCTGAAACTTAACATCAAGAGAAAAGTCTTGCCTATACTACTTCTTATAAAATACAAGATCTCATTTTTTATTGCTTTGGACATTAAATATCCTCACCCTTAATCCTTAACCTTGTAATTGCTTTCCTCCTAACTTTTGTATTCCTTATTTTTATGTTAAATGTTATTTATTATTTATTTTTATTTCTATTTATTATTATTTATTTATTTATTATTATATTTATTTAATTTAATTATTAATTATTTAAAATATCTATTATTTTTTTATTTATTAGTATTTATTATATTATCTATTATTAAAAGTTAATAAGGCCTTATCCTATCTCGTTAACCATGATTAAGTTATTAATTATTTTAATATATAAGGAGGTTTAAATGGATAAATTTATACAATACGTTATTCGCTCCAAACAACAAATAATGCTATTGCACATCATATTAGTTTATCTTATTATGCCTTATACGGTGTGCTAACAAACCCTTAGGTCTCATTTGACATATTTGATACGATAAAAGTCAATAGTATAAAACCTAATAGGTTAAGAGCTAATAATATAAAGCATAATAAACTTTCAATACTGTACATTGTTTGGTATAGTACTATATAAGCTGTTATATTTTATATTTTATAATATTATTATTTATTTATAAATAATTCTAATATTATAATTAAATATAAAATAAAATGAAAAAATAATAAAATAAGAAATTTTATTAATTATTTAAATATAATTTTCAAATATTATATTTATGTAAAAATTATTAATTAAAATGAATTTATATTAAATGTTAATATTTATTTCAATATTTTATAATTATTTATTATTTCAATAAATTATATAAAATATAAAATATACTATTTTACATATTTTAATATTTTCTATTTTTTATCATAAATATTTAAATTTTAATTTAAAAATATTAAAAAAAATATTTGTATTATTAATCATTAATTTTATATATTACATATTATTTATTTATATATTTTTCTTGTTAATAATTTATAGTTTTTATATTTTTTATCATTTGTTTCAAATGTTTATTATTAAAAATTTATTATTTTACTTTATTTGTTATCTTTTTGTTATAATTATTTTTATTATATATAATTAAATTGACAGCTTATATTATTTTTTTAATAACATTTATTTATTATGAAATAATTTTACTAAGGATTATTTATTTTAATAAAAAATTAAAAAATAAAAATAATCTTAGAGGTTAAAAGTAAATCAAACCTAATTCGATCTTCCTATGCTAGATTAAGTTATAAAAGATTTTGACATATAAGGGGTTATGATGGACAATGTTATACAATACATTACACATACTGAATAATATATAAAAATATAACATATAATATTAGCTTATATTATCATTCCTGATATATTATATTTAATATATTATACCAAATACACCCTGAATAGCTCATTTAATTTTGTACTTGCTATCTTGAGGAGGTTGTGATATTTTCAATGAAAAAATTATTTTAGTCATGAATAAATAAAACAACATATTACTTTATTTCTTTATGGAACTTATACATTATTCTAAAAATAAATAAAAAAGAAAATATCAAATATAAATATAAAGAGATAAAAACAAACACTTGAAATTGTATAGTACAACCAATATGATAGATACATGCCAAAAATGTTGTTTTTACTCATAGACGTAAAATCCTGCGTTAACTCATACTTTATTTATCATTGAATAAGATGTGGATCCTATTTAAATAAAATTCACATCTCATAATAATAAAATGTGAATTGAATATCCCCACTTTATAAATACAAATATCACAACCAATACATATCCCAACACACCTCTATTATTGCCTTGCGATTCCATTTCTGACTCCGTCCATCATTTCCTTACCATCATGGAGTCATACTGCGTTGAATTTAGCCTGAACTTTTTTTCTTTCTTTCTTTTGTTTTCTTTTTTTTGAAAAAAAAAGAAAGAGTCGGGAAATCATGATTACGTGTGACGTGGCGAAGTGTGGGATGCCGACGTGCATGTTGCGTCGTGCGTGGGACAGCTGCGTTACACTTTGAGTAGACATAAACCCCATCCTTCTGTCCCCTTTCGGACGCGTTTCCGAAACAGGGTAAGAGACTGAGAGTGTGAAAGAAATAGAGAAGGAAGGAAGAGCTAGTGACTAGTGACTGTAAAAAGAAAACAATGTCGACTCTGAAGATCCCTCAACCTCTTCCCCTGTTGCCGATGATTGCGAGCAGCTCCGCAAAGCCTTCGCAGGTTTCACCACAGCCCTGTTCTTCAAATCATGTTTTATGATTGAGTCAGTGTAAATAAAATTAACATCGATTCGATGATCCCGTGATACACTTGCTGTTTCCGTTCTTCTGTAGTCGTGTGCGGTCTAGATCTGAGGCTTGAATGTGTTATTGATTTGAGATCACTTATTGAGTTTAAGGCACGGGATGATTCTTAAGACATCATTAACGAAACTTTTTTGTCTAAAATAAAATTGAAGCTTTTTGAAGGTTAAAGTGATGTATTGTTTCATGGTGTTGACTTATGAGTATGGGTTGATTTTTTCATCACCGGAATGGTGTTAGGATTGTTGAAGTGAATCCTCTGCCATTATTGAGATTTCTTTGGTTTTCCTAAGTAACCTGTACAATTATGTGGTTCAATTTTTGTGATCATATATATGTTTTTTGTTTTGATTTATTTTTTTCTTTTTGAGGATCGCATGTTACATTTATTAGATTCATCACTCCGTGTGCTCTTTGATGACTTTTAGACTTTGCAATTGATCTAATGTAAGTGCAGGTTGGGGAACTAATGAGGGGCTGATTATATCGATCTTGGGTCATCGGAGTGCTGCTCAAAGGAAGCTTATTAGAGAAACTTATGCGGAGACTTACGGAGAAGATCTCCTCAAGGCCTTGGACAAAGAGCTGTCCAGTGACTTTGAGGTCAGTACAATAGAATCCTTTCTTTTTCCCCAACCGAGAATATTCTGACTATAGATAAGCATCATTTGAGAGATGGAAAAACACACTAGTTCTATCCTACGTCTGATTTTGTTAATTGAAATTAAACAGAGCTTTTAGTTAAATGTTGAAACTCGAGTTTATGACGAAGAAAATATTAAGCTGGTTATGGGAACTTGAATCCAATATGTTTGGTAATGAAAGCTGGTCAGCTGATATTAAAACTTTGCTATAGGAATATATTTTTTTTGGTTCTTTGAAACTGAGGTGCACTTTGAATTTTTTTCCTCATCAGAGGCTGGTACTTCTTTGGACACTTGATCCTGCTGAACGCGATGCGGTTTTAGCAAATGAAGCAACTAAGAGGTGGACTTCAAGCAATCAGGTTCTGATGGAAATTGCCTGTACCAGGTCCTCTGAACAATTGCTTTTGGCGAGGAAGGCTTATCATGCTCGTTATAAGAAATCTCTTGAGGAGGATGTTGCTCATCACACAACTGGGGACTTCCGCAAGGTACTTCTTCCTGATCATAAGATTTTTGGTTCTTGTGATTATTCACATAATTTTGGATTGAGGTGTAGTAGGTAAAGCCCTCCCTAACCGTACCTTTGTTATTTGTTCAAAATTGAAACAAACATACATTGTAAACTCCTATTGTATATATCTACTGCTGGCTTAAAAATGGAGAGCACGTCATATGGATTATTTATGGTAAATTGTTTGTTGACTTTGGCAGGTGATTGCTCTACTCACTAACTGTTTATCTGACCCTGTGTAATGCTCTGATCAATTTGTTTGGTCATTCCAGATTACTTCATTTGTTGAATCATTATTTTAGGGGATCGTGCATTAATTAAGAGGTTGAAAAACGGAATGATCAATTATGATGTGTTGTTATAACTGACTTGTGATTTGCTCCATAGGTTCATGTTTGATAGCCATGTACTGATCATAAATTACTCAATGGCAGTACTGATCAGCTTCCATGATATTGAAACCTTATGCTTTACTGTCATGTTTTGGAAAAAGCTTCCTTCTGTGACAATTAATTGACTAGAACTCTCTAGGAATATATACTTAAATGACTCACGAATAAACTGAATAAACAAATTTAGTCACCAATCACAAGCAAAATTTGGGGCAAAGGCCGAAGAATTTTGTAGTCACTAGTGTAGGATCATATGTTTTGAAAGAACTACTGAAATTTATTTTGATAATGAATGACAGTTTGGAATGTATTTGTGATTTTCTTTAAGACATGAGTTTTTTTGTCACCCGTCGGTTCTAAAGGTCAAAATTAGCTAAACTTCTGTTTCTCTAGCTTCTGCTACCTCTGGTTAGTTCTTATCGATATGAAGGAGATGAAGTCAACCTGAATCTGGCAAAATCCGAGGCAAAATTACTGCATGAGAAGATTTCAAATAAAGCTTATAATGATGATGAACTCATCAGGATATTGGCCACAAGGAGCAAAGCACAGATTAATGCTACTTTGAATCACTATAAAGATGAATTTGGAAAAGATATCAACAAGGTACATTGTACATCTTATATTGCTTCCACATTGGTAGATGTTCCCTAATTTGCTTCCCTTAATAACTTCTGTGACTGTTCAATCATGTGGAAGAAAAACTATGTTCAACTACCTTTGAAGTTTGAACTGACACCTACTTTTATTTTAGGGTAAACTTCCATTTTGGTTTGTTGCAAATTAGTCTCTCAAGATATAAAATTCCACTCAAGGTCTCTTATAATTTAAAATGTGGGACACTTTGCCCCTCAAATCTGCCTGATTTAGGGACCAAAATGTCACATTTTCAATGTTTTAAGGACCTCAAGTGGACTTTTAAAGTTTTGAATGTCTTACTACGTTGTCTCTTGATATTTGATCAATGATCAAATTGGAAATTTTGTCTTTGTCTTACGACTAGACTTAACTGCATTTTGTGTGACAATGTTACAGGATCTGAAAGCTGACCCAAAGGATGAATTCCTGGCTTTACTGAGATCCACCATCAAGTGCTTGATCCGACCTGAGAAGTACTTTGAGAAGGCCATTCGTTCGGCTATCAACAAGCGAGGAACTGATGAAGGAGCGGTCACAAGAGTGGTGGCCACCAGGGCAGAGGTTGATTTGAAAATCATAGCAGATGAGTATCAGAGGAGGAACAGTGTCCCTCTTGACCGTGCTATTGCCAAGGACACCACCGGTGACTATGAGAAGCTGCTTTTGGCGCTTTTAGGACATGCTTGAGATGTCCCTTTTTGTGTGTGTGGTTGTTGTCGTGCGGAGTTACCATAGTGTGCTGCACTGCTGGTTAATTTGATGGTTACATACTTGCATCTTACTGTGTCTTTTATGGTTGTCTTCCTATGTTAAGTAAATAGACAATATCGTTTGGGTGGGATTTGATTCTGAGGGTGGAACGTAATTGAAATCCTACGACAAAGTCTGAATTAAATTTTGTAAATCACGGCAGTGAAACCCATATATGGTCACCTTTCGTATGTTAAATGACAATGTGGTTATGTTGGCGTGAGTAATTGGTTCCTCTTCGGCCCCGTCGTATGAACTAACTTCTGCATGTGTATTTTCTTGTATGACCTTGATCATCAAGATCTCCAACCTCAATAGGGTCCTCTACGGATGCTAGCTGGCGCTGGTTTTGAAATTTTTGTGCTTCTTACTTTTCGGGATAATTTTCTGTTTTCCTCTCTGAGGAGGTATGTTTGGATTGATATTTAATAGTGGAGTGTAATAGAGTGGAATAAAATGTAGGGAGGGGAGTAAATTAGTATAATTATTTTCATTTCATTATTTGGATATTTAGTAATGGAATAAAGGAATATTTCACTTCATTGTTTCTATATATCAATAGAATGGAACAGAATTAAATAATTTAGTAGTAAAAATGTTTTTTTTTTCTTGCGTCAAAGAAACTGATTTTAACGTTTTTTTAACTTATGTAAATTAAGTTTTAGAAATTAAATCACAAAATTGGATTATCATGAGGTAATTAGAGTTAATTCTTTACACGGTTTTTTTTAATATTTTTAAAATTCTTTTGATAAGAAAAATCTTTTAAGAAATATGCATTAATATGATAATAATGAATTTTCCTTCAGTACCCATAAGGGATCTATACCTATTTATATTCAATAGTTGTAATTTAATTATTATTTGGGTAGATCCTAATAACTTGGGTTTAGTAAGATATGTGACTTATTTTTAGCCATAAATAATTAAAAGATACCAATATTCCTGAATTTTATAGAGACATTGGAGAAACCTACAATAATAATATATCTATTTTTTTAATGTTATATATTGTAACTTATAGCTACATTATTATTACACATTATTTCCTAATAAAATACATTATTAAGTGAAAAATATTTTAGTTGTCTGTTTTAAAAATAAATATAATTAATATTTTGAATAAAAAAGTTTCAGCAAATGACGTATAAAAAATTAAATCATAAAAGAGATTTTATTCTTTGCTAAAATATTAATGTAATTATTTTAATTTAGATACAAAGGTTGATATTCTTATATATAATTAAATAAAATGCCATGTGAAACTAAAATTGCTTGAAGATATTAAGATTGTTTATTCCTTCAAACTTAACTATTATACAAATTAAAAGCAACAACATTTAATTTTTCTATTTTAAAGTTAATTTTATTGTTTATTTTTTAAATTTTTAAGTAGGTTTATTTTAAAAAAAGAATAAAAAAATTTAAGCTATCATTAACTAACAAATTAAGATATTTATTTAACAAATTAACATAACTATTTTAGTTTTAATTTATATAACTTCAAATTTTAAAAATTAGTATCATTCTATCCAAAAATATTAATCAATTTTATTATTTAATTATTGCAAATAGATTATTTTCTATAGATTGCTAGTATAGTATTTTTTTACATTATCAATCAATCATATAACATTAATCTATTATGTATTACAATTTGTAGCGAGCTTAATCTTACACATTACTTTCTAACAAAATACATCACAATCTGAACAATGACTTTAAAAGTGAAATCATTTTTCCTATTAAAAATAAATTAAATATTACAGTTTACTAAAAGCTTTAAGCAAATTAATTAATTATCAAATTTTAAATCACAAAATCTATACTATCATGAGTGTACAAATTAATGTTGTTATTTAAATATTATCCTTATGAATTCCATAGATAAAGAGATTAATATTTTTATGTACAGCTAAATAAAATATCACATGAATATATATTTTTTTAATTACGTTAAGGTCATTTTTTTCAATTAAAATATTAGAGGATAAGTGTGGGAATGAGAGTCAAACTCATGACCTTCCATAACTTATTGAGACATGCAGAAGTTTATCACGAGACTATGGGCTCATTTGCATGTTTAATATTTTAAAAAGATACTATTAAATAATTTAAAATAAAATAATCATTTCTGCACTTTTAAAATAAATATGACTTCATACTCTTTAAAAAATTAAATAGATTAATTCTCAAAATCAAAGTAAAAAATATTATCATGAGCTAATATATTGACATATATATTTCAACTTTAATTTAATTAAATTTAAAAAATAAAAGATTAGTATTATTGTTGATAAGAATATTGAATAATATTGTTATATAATTATTGTTGAAAGATTAATTTAGATATACTATTATAGTAAATTTAAAATTATATTTTTAAAGTACATTCACCAATTACATTGTGATTAATAATTATATTTGGAATAAATTTATAATTGTAAATATAATAATTACACAATATAATGAATATTAATTATAAAGTGAAGTCGCGTAGGTAAACAAAAAGTTGATGGGTTGCATTTATGCACCCATTTTACATTCTAATTATGAATATTTTGCATTTGAATTGTGCTTAAGTGATTTTAATTGGTGAATTTAGACCTTGTCCTCATTTTGCATTGTTGAGTAATTTCACGGCTATTAATACCATTTTGAAGTAAAGAATTATATTTGGAAGTTACCCGCACTTTTAACCTTTTGTGTAAGCTTTGTTGAGTTACAGGGACTTCCCAATTGGTATGTCAAAGCAAGGAAAGAACTCAGAAACTTTGGCAAATGATTAGGAGCGGACCATGCTGCAGGATTGCTATAGTGGTCTCCAACCGCTATAGCAATTGGAGAGGAGGATTTAATCAGATTGGGCGAGTGGTGAAGGCGGCTATGGCGGTTTGGGACCGCTCTGGTAGTCATAAGTAAGTTGACTTTTTGTATCGGACGGATTTATCCAGCTGTTGAGCCACTGACGCAGGAAGGGCTTTTGGGAGAGAAAACGTCGAGGGTTGGGAGACCTAGTTGTTAGCTTTGGGGAATTCTGAGATCTCTCTCTCTCTCTCTCTAGGTTTAGGAACTCTCAATCACTATTAGTTTCAATTTTTCTAGATTGTAATTTACAGCTTTCCTTCAACAACAATTGTGACACTCCCTCTATGGAGGAGTAATCTTTTTACCATGCACAGAGATAAGAGGATTAAGTTTGTTCCTGAGGTTTCCAATTTCAATTGAAATTCATGGTTGGTTTTTTTTCCCGCTTGTTCTCTCTTTTAATATCAATTGCAAAAATTATTGTACTTGTGTTTTTTAAGAGTTGTTTGATTGTGTATTCATTTGCATCCATAATTTGGATATCATTGGGCTATTAGGTCAATTGATTTAATTACATCCAATTGGTAAAGGATTGAATTTAACTCAATTAGGCAAGCCATAATTGATAAGTGAACTGTCATAAGGTTTATAGAGTCACAATCATGATCACTAGTTCATGTGTTAGAAACCCTTAGCGGAAGTATGTTCGTATGTCTGTTAAGTAGAATTGCATCATTTTTTTGTGTGAAAGCATAATTTACAAAGGCTGTCATTGCCATGAATTTATCCATTTGAACCGATGATTGAACAATTCTTAATCGAGGAAGTCTTTGTGCAGGTAATCTTTCTCATTACATTTCCTTAATCTAATTTGGTTGCTATAATTCTAAAAATCCCCCAATTTCTCGAATCAATTAGAATACTTCCTTGTAAGACGACCTTGATTGCATCCTGGCTACATTTTTGGTGTGATTTAGTTACTTGAAAAATTTTTAATTTGTTGCGAGTAGCGAGCTCGCACCAAATTTTGGCACCATTGCTAGGAAGTGGTGCTGATTGATTCTTTTCTTGTTTTAATTAATTAATTTTTTTATTTTGTTTTCATTTTTATTTATTTTATTTTATTTTGTTCTTTATTTATTAATTTCTACGTTTATTCTTAAAAAATTAAAAAAAATTTCGGTTCATTTTAATTTAATTCTTATTCATCTTTTCTTTGTTCCATGGTGTATTGGATTGTTGCTAATTTAATTTTATGACAACTCCCTTCCTAATTTTCCCATACTACCAATTAATCCAAGATTAAAACTGCTAAAAGGCTTAGGAAGATTGCAAGGGAGAGAATTAACTTCCTGGCCAACCCTTCTTCTTGATACAACTAGGGAATTTGATAGTTCTTTTTATTTTTCTCCTGAACTTTCTGAAGCTTAGTGTTTCAAGAAATATGCTGACAATAACAGGATTTTGAAGGAGCTCGCTATCCAAGACCTGAACTACCAACCTTTGGGGATCATTTACCCGACCAAGGAGGTGACTTTGAGCTCAAATTGGGACTTCTACACCACTTGCCTAAGTTCCATGGGCTATTTGTAAGGACCAACACAAACATCTCAAGCAATTTCATGTGATTTGTGTGACAATGAAGCCTCAGGGGTAACAGAGGATCAAATCAAGCTAAGGGCCTTCCCATTTTCCCTTGAAGGAGCTGCCAAGGACTAGTTCTTCTACATCCCCCATGGAACGGTTGCAGGTAGGCTGGCATGAAGCGCATACTTCTGGAGAAATTCTTCCTAGCTTCTATAGGCTGCCTCAGAAAAGATATTTGTGGCATTTGACAACTATAGGGTGAGTCTCTCTATGAGATCCTGAGAGAGGTTTAAGAGATTATGTGGTACCTGCCCCCAACATCAAATTTCAGTAGCTTCTTATTCAGTACTTCTATGAGGGACCTAGTTATGTAGAGGAGCCTGATTGATGGTGCCAGTGGGGATGCCTTAGTTGACAAGACTCCTGCAACTAGACTTTTAATTGAGAATATGGCAGAGAACTCGCAGTTTGGGTCAGAGCTGGTAGTAGTACCCATCATATGAGTGAAGTCTTTCAATTGAGAACAAAAGGGTAGAGAAGAAGGATGAACTGACATAATTTTTGAAATAGATAGCATTAAATCAAGTTCCTCTAGTTAGGGTAACACATGTATATGGTATTTGCTCCTGTGAGTCACCCACTTCAGACATGTGCCCTCAGTTACAACTGGCAACATATTCCCTAGTAGGCCTCAAAATTAGGGTGACAACGGGGTAATCTATATAGCAAGACCTACAACCCTCTGGAGAGATCACCCCCACAGCTTCCCAACCCAGCAACCTCAGACACTACCTGCCCTCTTGCCCTTCAGATGCACCATGGCAGAAGATGATGAAAATGATGATAGAAACACAGAGGAAATAGGAACAAGCCATGCAAGAAATGAGAAATGCAATTGTAAGGCTAGAGAATTTCCAATCCTAGGGAAGTGCATCCACCATTCATTCTCAGACAATTCCCAACCCCAAGGGGAATGTTTTTATTATTATTTTGAGGTTGGTATAGTTTTGCCTGAGGTTGCTAGTCCTTTAGAGCTAGTTGTGGTTGAGAGTCAGGAGCATGAGATAGCTCAGCAAGAGGTGAGGAAGATGAGCCTGCACCCTAGTAAAAGGAAGCGGGAGAGCAGGTAACAAGATCCATTTCATTGCCCTTCTTATAGAGAGTTGCAAGACCCAAGAGGTCCAGTAGTTAGAATTGGAGAAAGACCTCTTGGAGACCTTTTGGAAAGTAGAAGTCAACATCCCTCTGTTGGATGCGATTAGGCAGATTCCCAAATATGCCAAGTTCCTGAAAGATCTATGTACCAACAAGAGGAAGTTGAGGGGGGATGAGGTAGAGAGAGTGACCATGGGAGTAAAAGCCTCTTCCCTTATTTAGCTAGGCCAACTTCCCACAAAGCACAAAGATCCAGGCATGTTCAATGTTCCATGTACTATTAGGAACCTTCACATTGGCCAAGCCTTGGCAGATCTTGGGTTGGCATTAGCATTATGCCCCGTTCAGTTTATGAGGCCTTGTGTGGAGAAGAGCTGACACCCACAAGATTGAGAGTAGTTAGCCAATTCAGCATACAGAGTTCAGATGGGATACTTGAGGACGTCCTTGTCTAGGTAAACAATTTAATTTTTCTAGCGGACTTTTATATTTTAGCAATGGAGGATGACCTCAATGCTACTAACATACATTGATCTTAGGAAGACCCTTTCTAAAAACTACAAGAACCAAGATTGATGTGTATGCATGTGCCTTGCACTTTGAGTGTGGGGATATGAAGGCTCATTCTCTCTGACACCATGAAACACCTACCAGGAGCATTTGTCTTTAGCATTGATGTCATTGACTCCTTGGTTGATGAGGTATTTGTTGGCTTGACTGAGGATATGGATGAGTTGTTGGAGTGGCACCAGAATTTGAATGTCCTCACTGTGATGGTGCCACCGTTTATGTAGGAAGTGTGCCACTATTGATGCTTCCTTGACTAGGCAATATTTTGAGAAAACTACACATTTTCTGGAAACTAATGTCACAAGCCCTGTCATTGATGCATTTAGTAGCAACACCCTATCTCTAGACTACTTTATTTTTGAGTCCTTATTATCTTTCTCCCATAAGATATGATGATTCTCCTTTTAGAATTGTCTAAGCTTATAGGAACAGGTACACAGCTGAGGCTGGAACTGAAGCCCCTCCCGATCACCTCAAGTATGCATTCTTGGGGGAGGGTGAAACACGCCGGTCATCATAGCCAATGGCTTCTCTAAGACCTAAGAAGATAATTTGATTGTGGTTTTGAGAAGGCACAAGAGGGCCATTGGCTGGACCTTGGATGATATTACTAGGATCAGCCCCTCTACTTGTATGCACAGATATTTGGAGGAGGGAGCTAAGTCGATTAGGAAGCCACAATATTAGCTTAACCCATTGATACTTGATGTGGTCAAGAAGGAGGTGACACGACTCTTACAAGGAATCATCTACCCTTTTTGATAGTGAGTAGGGGAGCTCGTAGGTGGTTCCTAAGAAGTTGCGATCACTGTGGTAAAAAATGAGAAAAGTAAGATGGTTCCAACCCGGGTGCAAAACAGTTGGAGGGTTTGCATTGACGACTGGAATCTCAATCAGGCCACTCAGAAAGGCCATTACCCCCGCCCTTCATTGATTAGATGTTGCAGAGGTTGACAGGGAAGTCTTACTACTATTTTTTGGATGGCTATATGGGGTACTTTAGATTCATACTGCCCTGGAGGACCAAGAGAATACCACCTTCACGTGCCCCTTTGGCACCTATGCTTATAGTTGAATGCCCTTTGGGCTTTGCATTGCACCGCTACATCTCAGTAATGCATGATGAGCATTTTTTTGACCTGTTGGAGGAGTGCATGGAGGTATTTATGGATGATTTTACTATTTTTGGTTCTTCTTTTGATTCTTGCTTGAGTAGCTTAGCCAGAGTGCTCCAAGAGGTATGTGGAGACTGACCTTGTCTTAAACTTTAAAAAATGTCACTTTATGGTAGAACAGGGTATAGTCTTAGGCCATGTAATCTCTACCAAGGGCATTGCTATTGATCTTGCTAAGATAGAAGTTATTGCCTCCTTGCCTTACCCCGCATGCGTGTGGGAGATTCGTTCTTTTCTTGGTCATGCAGGTTTCTATAGGAGGTTCATCAAGGACTTCAGCAAGATCGTCTAACCTCCCATCTCCCTACTATAAAAGGATATTGAATTTATTTTTGATGACAAGTTCAGGGAGGCATTTGAGAGGTTGAAGAAAGCCTTAACCACCACTCCAGTTGTCCAGCCACCTGACTAGAGCCAGCCATTTGAGCTCATGTGTGATGCTTTTGATCATGCGGTGGGCGCTCTGCTTACACAGCGTGTGGGTAAGATTCCTCATGCAATTTACTATGCTTCCTACACCTTGGATGCTACACAGTCCAACTATACCACTACTAATAAAGAGCTCCTAGCCATTGTCTTTGCTTTGGATAAATTTTGCTCTTACTTGCTAGGCTCTAAGGTGGTGGTGTACTTGGACCATGCAGCCCTTAAGTACTTGTTAAAGAAACCAAAAGCCAAACCTAGGCTCATTAGATGGATGCTACTACTCCAGGAATTTGATTTAGATATTAAGGATAAGAGTGGAGCTAAAAATTTAGTAGCAGACCATCTAGCAGGCTTAAGCATCTTGACCCAGACAATAGACCGCTAAATGATAATTTTCCTGATGAATAGCTGATGAGTGTGTCTATTGTCTATGCTGATATCGTTAACTACTTGGTTGCTAGAATGGGTCCTCACACTTTTCACCAACTTCAGTTTGTAAAGTTGAAAAGTGATGCTAAATATTATGTTTAGGATGAACCTTATCTCTGGAAAATATGCAGCGACCAAGTAGTCGACGATGTGTGCCCCAGGAGCAATTTGAGTCCATACTCCGATTTTGTCACACTTATGCGAGTGGAGGTCACTTTGGGCCCAACGCACTACTGAAAGGTATCAGGACTAAGGTTTCTCCTGGCCCACCTTGTTCAGGATGCCTATAATTTTTGTAAGTCTTGTGAACAATGCCAAAGGACAAGGAATATCTCTTGCAAAATGAAATGCCCCAGCAACCCATATAATTTTATGAAGTTTTTGATGGTTGGGGTATTGATTTTATGGGTCCTTTTCCTAGCTCCTTTGGCTATGTTTACATTCTTTTTGCTATGGATTATGTGTCAAAGCGGGTAGAAGCAATTGCCACCCGCGCTAATGATTCTTTTGTAGTTGTTTCTTTTGTCCGTTCCCATATTTTCTAGGTTTGGCATGCCTAGGGCCATTATCAGTGACCAGGGACCCATTTTGCAACTGGAGCATGGAAGCTCTACTTTGTAGATACGGGGTTGTTCATAAGGTATCTACTCCTTACCATCCTCAAACTAATGGGCAAGCTGAATGTCTAACTAGGAGATCAAGATAATCCTAGAGAAGACTGTGAAGCCTAATGGAAGGACTGGAGTATAAGGTTGGATGATACTCTATGGGCTTATTGCACACCTACAAGACGCCTATTGGGATGAGCCTATTTTAGGTAAGGCATGCCATTTGCCTATGGAGATGATGCATCGAGCTTATTGGGTGTTAAGCGTGCAATATGGATTTGGGAGCAGCTAGCTAGAACTTCCAACTGGAGAGTTAAGATTTGAGGCTTATGAGAACTCTCATTTGTATAAAGAGAGAACCAAGGTGTTTCATGATCTGAAACTTTAAGGAAAGAGTTCCATGAGGGTCAACTAGTGTTCCTCTACAACTCCCGATTGAAATTGATGCCTGGGAAGTTGAGATTTCAGTGGGATGGACCTTTCAAGGTCACAAAAGTATATCCTTTTAGTGCTGTGGAGATTGATGATCCCAAGTCCAAAGCAATTTTTAAGGTCAATGGGCATCGAAAGGAAGTGTACCATGAAACTTCCATGGATCTTTGGGGTGAGGGCAGAAGTTAACTGGCTCAGGCCATTTACCCTGCTTACGAAAAGCCTACACGTCCAATTTAGGGACATTAAAGCAAAGTGCTGGGTGGGACACAACCCACCATTTGGTTGCGCCTTCTTTTTATTGTTTTTCTTTTTATTTACTTATTTATTTTATTCTACTGCTGTGAATGTCAGGTTTATAAAGTTCATCAACAGGCCTAGAAGTGTTGTAGTTTTCTTGCAAAAATTATGTAGGTAGCCCACTCTAAGAACTGCTATAGCGATCGAGGCCTCCAAGCTGCGCATCTACATTCCACGACCACTATAGCGGTCAAGTAAATTTTTTGTTTCTCTTCAATTTTCGTTTTCTTAGAAAAAAGGGAGGCCCTAAGTGAAATGCGGCGTTTCACTTAGGGAGGCGTGGATTCACGAACCGCTATAGCAATGGGCAGGCACACGCATTTTTTAAAGAGGGGCCACGGGGTACGCACACAGTTTCTTCTTCAATCGCACTACCCAGCCCCATCCCACTCTCTTAACCCCACACCGTGGCCTTCAACATTCCCCATCCCCTCCCCATCTCATTTCGAGTGCATTTTTCACCATGTTTGCTCTCTTCCTTCCCCCTTCTCCTCTCCTGCTTGGATTTTAATTTTTGGGATGCTCCTACATGTTGGTTAGGATTTTTTAGCACTACTTGTGTTATGCATGCCAGGTGTTTGTGAAAATGCCTGAAAGAATTTTAATGTTGCCTTTAGGTTACTCATTCAGTCTTGGGGTTTCATTTTATTCAACATTTTTTATCTCACCCCTTAACTTGATTGGTAACCCTTTGGCTTGTATTTTCACACCCCCACTAATGCCCGTGCTTCTATTTTTATTGTGTTCTCCACCCATTATACTCATGCATTATTCCTATTTGTTTGACTCCCATTGATGTTGGATTCATGCACATTTTATATCTTTTCAAGTATGGCACCCAAAGCTAACAAGGGTAAGTGCCCCCGTGTTGAGGGCGATGACAACATTGATGATGATAACCTTCCCCCTACCAAGACCCTTTTCGGTTCATTCATTTCCAAGAGTGGCAACATTTGGCTGTTATCAAAGACCACCTACTCCTGGTGGAGTCCTCTTTTGATTTTAGTGGGGTGGAGGCCCATCCTGAGGGTCCTCCATGACATTGAGGAGCAAGGTTGGGGATTTTCTTGGAGGCTCCGAGACACTGTTAATTCTTTTTTAGTGCGGGAGTTTTATGGTAATTGGTGGCGGGCTCAGTTTCAGGTATATCTCAGAGGGTGCCAAATTCCGGTTAGCCCACATGCCCTCCAAGATTCTTTACGGCTCAACGTCACACCCTATGATAGCTAGCCTAATGACTACCAACTATTTCTCCAATAGCTGGCTAAGATGGATAAGGATGTGATCAAGGATAGGATCACATAACCAGGCATGGAGTGGATCGGTAACCCCAGCTTATCCCCACTCATTTGAAGAGCTCTCTTTTGAACTTTGAGGCCCGTTTATAGATGAAGCTAGTGTTCTCTCATGTTCTTCCCTGCTCCCATGTCACCAACCTCACTCGGATCAGGTATGCCTTATTTATTGCCTGGTTGAAGGAAAAAGGATTTATCTTCCTCGCCTCATTTGGCAACACATGGAGAGAGTTCATAGTGATAAGGCATGCAATGACCTTCCCTCCCCTCCTTGATCACCAGGATGGCCATGGCTGCCGCCGTCCACTTTCCCAGATGATGTTCTCGTGGAGTCGGGCAAGACTATTGTTGTGAAAAATTTACTCCCCAAGGACTCCAAGGCTAAGAAGAATCCTAGAAAGGGGACAGAAGCACTAGCTCTTCCAACCCACTAGAGGCGGTCCTCACTAGATTGGACAGATGTAGCAAGAGATTACTAAGCAACCAAGGCTCATGTCATTGCCTCTATCCAGGCCTCTGAGCAACGGCTTATGAGACGGATGGCACGATTAGAGCTGCAATTCAAGACATTGAAGCCCCTGAGGAGGAGGATGAGGAGGCTCCACCCACTGCCTGGCGTAATGAGCCACGTGTAGATCTTGACTCCGACTCTAGGGAAGATGATCCCGATGCCGAGATATCAGAGGAGGAGGCCTCTGATGATAAGGATTATTGAGCTTTCCTTCCGCCGTTTTGGTTGGTTGGACTCGCCAGCCATTGAGTGCAGTGCCTTTTTATAAGTGTGCCATTGGTTTACATTTCCACCTTTTACTCATGTACCATTACTTTTATTTTATTATTTTACTTTCTTACTTTTTATTTTGCTTTTCCTTAAGTCATACATTACATTTTTGCATTTCATTAATATATATATATTTGGGAGTTGGTTAGTTGATAGTTGAACAATGTTTGCATTTAATCACTATTCTTTGCTTTGATTTCCATGGTGCACTAGTTAATCTGATGGTCACATGAGCAATGCAATGGAATTTAACTTGTTTGGCTAATTAAATTTTTACCTATGAGCTTTTAGACCTAAATGTGATTTCTACTGTTATAATCACTAAACTTGTTGATGTGTGCACTCTCTTGGAATGGATTATAGAACTTGGCTAATTCTTGGTTAAATCATTTTCTTCACATTATCTGGTATATTGATGATTGAGGCATTTATTCTTTTCACCCACTTAGCCATAGAGCCTACCTTGTAATGCCCATTTTTTTCCAAGTGCAAAATCACCAAAATGCCCCTGAGGTTATTTCTTCCAGAAACCAAGGATGGCGGTCTAGGCTATCCTAGAGGGCTAGTTTGATGTTTGACGGATTAAGTGACGGATGAACCCGGCCATCACCCAGGAGTTTGAAATGTTATTTGTAAGTGTTGCATGATATCTGCAAAGTCCAGATGGTCCAGGGAGTCCTTGTGTGAATTTAAGTTTTACCCCTTTGGTGCTAAGGGCATAATCAAACGATTATGGAAATATGGTCAATATTAGACTCTAATTAAAGATAAATTAATTTTATCTATTAATTTGAAGTCTAAATAATTATTTGAGGTCATTAGAGGCTTAAGATTAATTAAGAAAACTCAATTTCCCTTCTTAAATCCAAGACTTTATGTCATGTCAAGCCAAATAGTAAATTCTCTTCAATTCCTTAAATTAAGGAAACATGTTGGAGTTTGAATTTCAAACTAATAATGTTTAATTCAAACTAATCAAGTAAGGTCACTCTTTAATTTTGTCTTGAACCACCTTAATTACCCATTATCTCACCTAAAACACAAATTACAATTCCTAATCCATAGCCTAACCAAATCAACTCCTAAACACACTTATAAACCAACAATAAAATGAGATTTTCTTTCCCCCAAATGCTCCTAAACCAATCATCCACTCCTCCCCATACTCCTCACATGTTGATTTATTTTCATCATACTTTGAGCCATACCTTGGACCATACTTCAACCCATACCTAGCCTTACGCTTGAATGACACTTTGAGGGGATATTTTCTCCCCATTTTCACCTCACAATTTCAATTTTTGACCCATGATATATATAGATAAATGTAAAGCAATCTCACATGTTTATCACTAGGTTTTTTATTTGAGTTTGTGACCAAAAAACTCTTTAGTTTTCTCTCAACTTCAAGCTCTTCTCCACCACCATAAACCACCAGGACAACAAGAGAAGATTTGTGTCTTCTCATTTCAAGCAAAGAAACAAGCTTTTTTCCTTGGAAGACAACATTTTGATAGGGATTTGTTTGAGTTTTCTTCTTCTATCTTCTTCTCTTTTCTTTTTCGGCTTGGATGAGAAATAAAATAAAAAGAGTTGTTGCTATTGTTGTTGTTGTTATTGTTGTTGTTGTTGTGGCTGAAGTTGTTGTTGCTATTATTGAATCTTCTCTTTTTCTTTCTTATTTTCAGATCTTGATCTTGAATAATGTAAAAAACCATGGGCTTGATGATGATGGATCTTGATGGTGAATTTGTTGCCACCATATGCTTGATCTCTAAAGCCTAGATCTTTGTCTTATTTTCAGTTTGAATCTCTCTTGTTTCCTTCCATTTTCAGTTTTTATCTTCCCTTTTTGTTTTATTTTCCTTTCAATTTTATTGTTGTTGGAAACCATGGCTTGATGATAAGAGATTTTGATGTTGGTTGTGAAACCATCATTTGCTTGACCTCTAGAGCCTAAGTTTTAGTTTATTGTTAGTTGACTTTGTTGGTTTTTCTTTGAGCTTGATGATAAGTCTAGACAAAAGAGGTTCTTGGAACCACGGTAAGAGACTCTAAAGTTCACTTCCATTTTGGTTAAGATTGATTGGGGTTGAAAGTTGATTCTTTAAAGTTTTGAAATGAGCTCTAGCAAGATAAAAAAATGAACTTGCATCATGTTTATATTTCCTTGCCTAGCATATTTACTTTCTAAGTTATCACTTAATAACTAATCTCAAAGCCTACCTATCTCAACCTTAAAGTTGAGATGTGATTTAGAGTAAATACTCTAAGAGGCCTAGAGCACTAAAATAAAGAAATGGACTTGCATTCATGTTTTCATTTCTTGTCTAGCATATTTAAGTTTCAAGCCATCACCTAATAATGGTAAAGATCTAAAATGAGGCTTGCATAGCATGTTTATCTTTATGTCATCACTTAAATTCCTAGAGCTCAAAAGACTTCCCTTGTATTTCCAAATGGAAATTTTAACCATGGCTAATGGATGTGCTTTAGTCATGATACAATGTTGGTTTTGATTTATAAAAATGTGAAAATGTTTTCAAAGGAATGTTAGAAAGATGTTTTAAAATGGTCTTGAGGTGTTAGAGTAACTTAGAATGTGTTAAAATCTTGATTTCTTGAAATTCGAAGGTCTGGTAATTGATTACCAGTCTATGAAATGATTACCAGGCCGTTATTTGAAGGATTTTAGGTTTTGGTAATTGATTACCATTCATGTAATCGATTACCAAGGGTGTTTTTCGGAACCAGTTTGTACCATGGTGTTCTTCAAGAACAAGTTTTTGGTTCTGGTAATCGATTACCATTCATGTAATCGATTACCATGATGTTCTTTATGCTCAGAATCAATTTTTGGTTCTGGTAATAATTATCAGTGCCCTTTATGGGAACAAGCTTCTGGTAATTGATTACCAGTACATATAATGATTACCAGCACCTCAAATGTTTAAATAATTGTTTTCTAAGCAAGATCAAGTGGATTGATGACCTTAGGTGATTGAGTTGTGTGAATAATGACTTAGAATGTTATATACATATGTTCTGTTAAGCATAGCATATTAATTAGCTGAGTAATGCCTAATTTAGGCATCCTGGGTAGGAGCATGTTTACTGCTTTAAGATATTGATGAATATTATGCTTATGGATTTATGCAAAGGAATGTGATGCTTGCCTATGTGCTTTATGACATGATGTTTTAATGCATGTTGCAATTGTGTATGATTGGTTGAGATGCATGTTTGGATGTTATATGACAGGAAGCAAATTGGGGAAATCCCTTCCAGCGTTATGCTGGATTTTTGCCAAATTTGTTGACGTAGAAAAAATCATGAAATCTTGAGCATGAAATGATGATAAAGTTGCATACTCATGATAAGAAAGAGATGTGTTTCCCCTTTATTACCCCATATTAAATCTAGCGACGGCTAGTTAGGATTGAGCTCATCCTAGGCGATAGGATAGAAGGAGTTTTGGTGACCATGAAAAATCAAAATGTGAAGCGAGTGGCTTTTGGTGACCATGTGCAAGGGTGGAAAAGAACTTGAAAGTTCAATTATGAAAAAGTTAAGAAAAGAGCCATATATATATATGTGTGTGTGTGTGTGTGTTGCATTATTGTTATATTGGTGCATTGAATCGTGTGATTTGTGCTATTTATAGTGTTAATTATGCTCTTAAAGTATTGTCATGCATACATGAGATATTTGTTGCATTCATGTCATTAAGACCCATGCTAAAAACACCCACTTCAGATAAAAGGACTTTTGAGAAATTTAAAATTGAATCTTATGCAAACACACCTTCTTCATAATGAAAACCGAAGTGGTTGGGGATGATGACGATGACACTTGTGTTAAACGGGAAGCCTCCTGAGAATCTTGAATAAGTTTCTCATCCTTTCTCTTTCTCCCATGTCGTCTCCAACATAAATGGTGCGGTTGTTCGTGATCTTTCTTGAGGCGAGCATAAGAATCATGTTATTTACCGGATTAGAGGTCAAGCGGAAGCGTGAAGACTAGTCTAGTTTTGTTATAATCATGTTTAGCTTTGGGCTAGTATATATTCGACCTTTATTGTTGTGTTTAGTATCTTAGGGTGTCCTTATGTTTATAGGACATCATTGTTATGTTATGAATATAGCATGTTTATATGATTTGTTTTGTGATTATACTATGGTTTACATATATATGCTATGATGAAGTTTACATGATTGCTATGTCATACGTGTATTAGTTGGTATTTATGCGCACGCGAGCTCGCATTTTAAGTTTTAAGTTCAAAAGAAAAATTTAGTCATATTTTATTACTCGTATTTTAAAGAAAAATAAGTCAAGTTCTAAGACAAAGGCGTAACGACTAAAATTAATCGGAATACGACTAGAGCATATTAGGTTAAAAGTTAGGGTGTTACATACCTTGCATGCATATATCCATTGGTTATCCCCATTTGAGCCTATTCTCCCATTTTTGTTGTTTAGTACAATACAAGCCTAAGTGGAAAACAATGAGCAAACACCCAACTTAGGAGCCATAGAAGTTTGGTACAAACTAGTATGTGCAACAATCTAAGTGTAGGAAAACCATTGCCAAGATGGGAAGAAAAATCACTACAAGCCCATGAAAGAAAAAGGTGTAGATTGGTGGAAACCTCTTTCCCAATATATATATATAAAAAAAAAAAATTTGAACCCAGATCTATTTTTGCAAACAATTACTTGGGCTAAAATCAGGAAACAACACTAAAGCAAAAGACAGGAAGGGCAATTAGAGGTTGTGGTTTCTCTCATTTAAGTACTTGTGTTGCACCTTACTCTTCAAATCAGTTTAGCCCATCTTTCCTATCTTATCCTACCTCTAGCTAAGCCCAGTTTCAACCTTGGAAAATACCTCTTGAGATGTGCCTAGACATGTGATTGACCCGTGATGACTAAGAAGAAAGACAAGCTTATGGAAGAAATTCCTTGTTGTATGCTAGAGTGTGTTGTAAGAATTATGAGCCTGAGTGGAGAGTGATACACATATACCCTACGAGGTTAATCCTCTCATAGTTGTTTTATTCATTCGTGCCATGTACTATCTTGATTGACCCAGTGAGAGCCATTAGATTCTAGCTTCTTTGTTGTGTATTGGCTGTTGTTTAACTATCTCTAGCTGACCTCCATTTGACTTAGCTCAAGCATTCCTTGTGTTTATCAAGCATTACCAGGATTAGTTGCATCCTATTTATTCTTGCTATTGCATCTAAGCCCCTTGCATGAGGACATACAATTGTTTAAGTATAGGGAAGTTTTATGGGTTGCATTTATGCACCCATTTTACATTCTAACTTTGAATATTTTGCATTTGAATTGTGCTTAAGTGATATTTAATTGGTGAGTTTAGACCTTGTCCTCATTTTACATTGTTGAGTAATTTCTTGACTATTAATACAATTTTGAAGTAAGAATTGTATTTGGAAGTTACCCGTACTTTTAACCTTTCTGTAAGCTTTGTTGAGTTCAGGGACTTCCTAATTGGTATGCCAAAGCAAGGAAAGAACTCAGAAACTTTGGCAAGCGACAGAGCGAACCATGCTGAGAGGACCGTTCCAAGTGGTCTCCAACCGCTATAGTGGTTGGCAGAGGAGCATTTAATCAGATTGGGTGAGTGATGAAGGCAAGACAGCTATAGCGTCAGGGACCGCTATGCGGTCATAAGTGAGTTGACTTTTCGAGTTAGGATGTGATTTATCCAGGTGTTGAGCCATTGATGCAGGAAGGCTTTTTGGGAGAAAAACATCGAGGGTTGGCAAACCTAGTTTTTAACTTTGGGGAATTATGATACTCTCTCTCTCTCTCTCTCTCTCTCTCGGTTTAGGAACTCTCAATCAGTTAGTTCAATTTTCTGATTGTAATTTCAGCTTTCCTTCAATAATAATTGTGACACTCCCTCTATGGAGGAGTAATCTTTTACCATGCACGAGACAACTGAGGATTAAGTTTGTTCTTGAGGTTCCCAATTTCAATTGAAATTCATGGTTGATTTTTCTTTTGCTTGCTCTCTTTGTTTAATATCAATTGCAAAAATTATTGTAATTGTGTTTTTTAAGAGTTGTTTGATTGTGTATTCGTTGCGTCCATAATCTAGATACGATTAGGATATTCGATCAATTGATTTAATTACATTCAATTAGTAAGGGATTGAATTTAACTCGCTAGGAATTAGGCTACTGTAATTGATAATCGAACTGACATAGGTTTATAGAGTCACGATCATGATCACTAGTTCATGTGTTAGTGAAACCCTTAGCAAAAGTATATTCGTATATCTGTTAAGTAGAATTACATCGTTTTTTGTGTGAAAGCATAATTTATGAAGGTTGTCACCGCCGTAATTTATCGTTTGAACCAATCACTGAACAATTCTTAATCGAGGAAGTTTTTGTGTACGCAATCTTTCTCATTACATTTCCTTAATCTAATTTAGTTGCTATAATTCTAAAATTCCCTAATTTTTCTAATCAATTAGAACACTTTCTTGTAAGACTGACTGAATTGCACCTTGGCTACATTTTTTATGTGATTTAGTTACTTGAAAATTTTTCAATTTGTTGCAGGAGCGACAGCTCGCACCAAAAGTCAAAATAAAAATTAAAATAACAAACGCTTCTAATTTAGAAGAAATGCCATGTAGCAACATTGTTGGAAGAACTTAATATATAACTAGATATATTTTATCATTGTGTTGCACTGATGATATAAATTATATATTGTTAATTTTAATTTTTAATAATAAATTATATGTATTGATAATGCAAAATTTTATATACTATCATCAAATCAAATCCTCCTATATACATAATTTTTGAAGTAGTGGGATGAGAGTCAAATTTTTTATGCTATTATGACAATATATGATTGAATGATTGCAGAAAAATTATAATATTAGTACATCAAAATTAAATTTCAAAATTATTCACCATTAGAAAGAACTAAAGTTTAATTATTTTGATAAAAAATATATAGTTTAATTTTCATATAACAAAATATAATTAAAGTAAAAATAATTATAATATTTTAAAGTACCATGAAAAGACCCATGCCTTAAATTTAAAAATCATTTATAAGAGAATATTTTTCAGTGGCTTTATATACATAAATTAAATATTAAATAGTTATCTTTATTTAAATATTTTGAAGAGAATATTTTTTTAAATGTATACAATCTTTATAATTTTTATTTTGTTATTTTTATAAAATAATATTTAATTCATTAATAATCATATTTTGATAACTTCTTAACTTGCATTTGATTTTGATGCATTGACAATATATAAATTTAACACGTCATTTCATAATATGTTGTCACATCGATCATTGACTTAATACCTCCTGCTGAAATGTTATTTATAATATCTCATGTTGCTTTATGGATTGTCAACTATCCCAAAATTGCTCCAAGTCAAACACGCTTAATTTAGAGTTCTTTAGTAATGGGCTACCAAAGAAGATGCATCTTGTTAGCATAGGTAGTACCAATCAATTCATATAGTCATCCTAACTGTATAGTCTCATATCTATAGTTTCATGATTCTTCTCATTTTAGTGTGTAATCGGTTTATCATATATCTCTCCACTTAGAAACCTTTAGAGCCGCTCCTTGTATCTCTCCCCAGAGCATTACATGTGCACCAAGTTTCCACTTGGTTCATCCTTGAACCACACCGTCCTGGAGAGGTGCTAGCTCTAATACCATTTGTAACATCTCATGTTGCTTTATAGATTGATAATTGTCCCCACAAACTAACACAGGTCTTCTTAGCGTGCTTTGTTCTCACTCATATGCTTCTTAGCTTCCAGAGGTCACCCACCCTAAAATTTCTCCAAGTCAAGCACGCTTAACGTGGAGTTCTTTATTGATGAGCTACTGAAAGAGATGCATCTTATTGGTATAGGTAGTACCAATCAATTTATATAAAACATCCTCAATTGAATAGTCCCATACCTATATAGTCTCAGATCCCTCTCATCTGGTGTGTAATCGGTTTATTCACGTACCCTCTCTTAGAAACCTCCAAGGAGCCACTCTTTATCCATGCATTCCTACACTGTAATCACTCCCCACCCTCATCAGCCCCAAGTGTTAACTCCACGGTTAACGTGCTTGACTTGGAGCAATTTTGGGATGGGTGATCCTGGAAGTTTTCCCAGGGAGCGTGTGGTGAGGACAAAGTACGCTGAGAAGACCTATGTTGGTTTGTGGAGATAGTCGTCAATCCATAAAGCGGCATGACATGTTACAAATGGTTTCAAAGCCAGCACCTCTCCTAGTACGTGTGGTTCTAGGGACGAACCAAGTTGAAGCTGGTGGGCATGTAATGCCAGAGGTCGGGGGTCATGGCAGCTAAGAAGGCACGAACAAGGTGCAACTCCTAGTAGGCTTCTAAATGGAGGGGTACATGAATGAACCTATTACACACCAAAAGAGAAGGATCCTAAACTGTATAGGTATGAGACTATACAATTAAGGATGACTTATATGAATTGATTGGTACTACCTATACTAACAAGATGTATCTTCTTTGAGCCCATCACTAAAGAACTATATGTTAAGCATGCTTGACTTGGAGCAATTTTGGGATGAGTGGCCTCCTGGGAAGTTTTTTAGGGAGTGTGTGAGTGAGGACAAAGCACGCTAAGAAGACCTATGTTGGTTTGTAAAGATAATAATAAATTCATAAAGCAGCATGAGATATTACATTATTCAAATGAGAGAACTTAATTAGCTAATAGTGTAAAAGAATTTTGCAATCAATATATTAAATTTAATCTCTAAATTCATTAAGTATAAAATTTTAGTTAATTATGTTATGTTATGCATGTTCATAAAATATTTAATCATCTTATTGTAGCATTAAAAATTGTTCATTTTAATTACTATTTTTTAAACTAAAAAATGAAAAATTACATAATTATGATAAGATAAGAAATATGTAAATAAGAAATATGAAAAGTCAAAATATGATAAGTAGTAGTAGTAGTAATAATAATAATAATAATAATAATAATAATAATAGATAAATAAATAAATAAATAAAATGTAAGTAGTAGTAGTAGTAATAATAATAATAATAATAATAGATAAATAAATAAATAAATAAAATGTAAGAAAACTATCATATAATAAATTTGAATGAAATTATAATTGAAAATTAAAATATAATATAATTTAAGAGAATTTGAAAATTTGAAATTAATATTATAGTGAATTTTAATTATGTTATTAGATTAAATTCACTAATTATATTATTATTCAAAAATTCTAATTAGAGTAAATTTATAATTGTAAATGTAATGAATGTACATTAGAATTAATATTAATTGCAAAATGAAGTAGGGTGGATAAATGAAAAGTCAACGAGGAAATTAAGAGTATAGAACATTTTCAAAATATGTAATTTAGGATAAAATGTCATGTGACAATTTTAGTGGAAGACCTTTAATATATAATATAGATAGAATATAGATATAGTAACATAATTATTTAGTTTTTGACATTATAAAATTCAAAATAAAAAATTAGTATTGTTATGTGTAACCTTGAGACTGTTAAGATTGCTTCTTCCTTCAAATTTGATTAAAAATAATAATAAATTATTTGTCTGCTATGAAAATAAAATTAATTTTATAAATTATAAATAATTTAAGAAAATCAAGAGAACAATCATTATAAATTATCATGAGTCAAATTAAATTTAAATATAAAATATTAATAATTTTATGTGCAATATACATTGACATTACTTTTTAACTATTGAACTTCAAAAGAATTCAATTTTATTTTGAATTATACAATTACATGAATTGTATAACAAGTACTCCTTCTATTCCAAAATAAATGTCTCTTTTTACTTTTTGATACATTTATGAATTAATATATCTGCACATAATTGTGTCTAGATAGATTGATTTATAAATGTATCAAAAAAAAGAAGAAATTTATTTTGGAATTGAAAGTAGAAATTAATGTACTCCCTTTATTGCATTTCAATTGTTAAAAAAAAAAATACACACATATTAAGAAAGCAATGAATAAATATTAATAATAGTGTAAAAATGTATTAATTGATAAGATTGTCCCTATTTAATATGATTATGCTCTTCAAAAAATAAAAGTAGATAAGGTACAATTAATTACAATAAGAGTATAACTGGTAAATAAAAAATTAATGTTTTCTTAATTTAATAAATAGACTGATGAAGCAAAATCATATATCATATGATATCATATATATATATATATATGTGTGTGTGTATGTATGTGTGTGTGTGTGTGTGTGTGTGTGTGTGTGTGTAATTCTAGAATTGGGTTTTACAAAAAAGAAAATGGGTGATAGGGTTATTCAGTTATGTATTTGGTTTAAGCCATGAAAAGTCAATGATTAAGTCAATTATATATGAAGCCATTTATTCTTTGATTTTATAATTTATTATATTATTAGATTTATTATAAAATATTCTGATTTAGATTTCTTATTGGCATTAAGATCATTCATGTGAATGATTGATTGTCAATTCTAATACCTAGTGTACACGTATCAATCTATAGACACATGTCTATAATACCCTGGAGGCAGAAACCAAGTTGCAACCCCAGGTTCTACCAGAATTATATAAAACATGTTCACTACAGTGAGTATAGCTCGCTCCAAGTAAACCAGTGAGCCTTCTTTCTGTTTGGTGGCATAGGCTCACTGCAATGACTACCTCTAGCACAATATCAAAAAACATCACCGCTTTAATAAGTGCCCCAAACCCTCTTTAAACCCAATTTGGGCTCCCCTTTCCCTCACCAAAACAGAAACCCTCCCCCAACATTCTCATCCTTTCTCTCTCAATCCAACCCTAATCTCCTTCCTTTAAAGCTTCAAGGTATGTGTATGTGTTAGCACCATAACCCTTCAGAAAGCTTTATGGCAATATGTTTTGAGTGACGACAAAACCAATTTAAAAAAAATATTTTGAAGAACGACTAATGTTTACCTTGAGTTTCTTGACATAGCATAGAGGTATTTGGATTGCATAACATAGACTTGAAACGAGAATAATTTCACTTTGCATATGCAAACATGATTTATCTCATATAAAGAGATTGAACTTAATAAAAAGTGACCATTATATCGTGCAAAGGATGTATACATGCCTTATGGATGAACAGAAATCAAAACAAGGGCAAGAAACCAAGGCACGGGACTTCAAAAAGTAACACTGGACATTAAAAAGTACGCTCAAAATGAAGATATCGAGCAAACTCTGAGAATAAAGTGCTACACTATCTTGAACCATCATGATCGTAAATCTTTCATCATCATAAAGTTTGGATTAAAGATCAGAAGATTGAAGATTCATCAAGGAACTAATACCGCACGTTAGCAAGCTCACTTCAATGTGAAGCGCTGAACATTATTGGAAAAAGGAGGAAATTTTGAATTTTTGAAATTCAAATTTAAAGTAAAACCCGGTTCAACTGAATGATCTTCTGCCAACTTGGTCAACAACTTTAGCTTCTAGAAGAAGGAGTTCAGAAACCACTTAGAAAGTAAGAGTAATTTCTGAAGTAGCATCAGAAAGCTCAATCTTGCAACAGTTTCTCCAACAGTCCTAAAAAAGGTCAGGTTACTCTTCTATATTGCTTTCCCAAGACACAAATGGACGATCAACACGTTTCACTTGGAGATTTGATCAAGGGCAATGGTCACAAGGAAGACATCCTATATATAGATACGATGTGCTCAAAATAATAGAGATTGACGCTAATCAAGAATGGAAACTCTATGAAAATTCTCTTCACATCCTATAAAGTTCATCACATCATATAATCATTTCCTTCTTGTAAAAATTTTCTTTCTACGTTCTTGAATAGATATATGTTCTTCCTAGGAAGAAATTATAAAAAGAAGTCATTCAAGTTATCCAGAAGCTATTCATGTATATTTTAAGGAAACTTGAGTGTAGGTTAGTTTGAGTGGCAACCTAAACACAAACCTTTGTATCCTTGATCTAGTAGTGATCAGTGTGAGATAGCTTGAGAGGCTAGTCAAAAGCTACTTGCAATATGACAATAGTGGTTGTCTACTAGTCACGGGTTCAGCTTGGAGAACTGGGAAAGACTACTTGGTTCAATTAGAGAGCTGGTGAATAATTACTTTCAAAGTGACAGTAAAGGTTGTCTACTAGTTAGGGTTCAGCTTGGAAAGGCTAAGGAAAGACTACTTGGTTCAGTTTGGAGAGGCAAGTGAATAACTACTTTCAACGTGACAATGGACATTGTCTACTTATCACGGGGTTAGCTTGGAAAGGCTAGTACAAGATTACTCAAGGTTCAGATTGAGAGGCTGGTGAATAACTACTTGGTGCAACTTAGAGAGGTTGGTGAATAACTACCCAGGTTGTAATAGTAGGGGTTGTCTACTAGTCACACAAAAGAGCTTGGGAAGGCTAATGTAAAGACTATCCATGTTCTTTCTCTAGTTTGAGAAAGATGTTTAGTGGAACCTCAACATGTCTTGAGTCCTGGATGTAGGTAGTTTTGGTTGAACAAGTAAAATCTATGTGTTATATCTTCTTCTTCCTAATCTCTTTTACTTTATTTATTACCGTTTTCTGCTCATATATCTGTTTAACATTTCTGTTATATTTTGAAGGCTTCAAAGATCTACTTTTTGAAACAACTAATCCTATTTCTGTTGCACTTCAAGCTTAATGTTTGATAGTTATTTTGCTAAATGTTTCAGATGCAAAAAGAAGCAAATCACGATTCAACCCCCTTCTCATGTATTTTTATACCTAGGATGTTGTTAGATCTTTTCTCCATTTTCCCCATTCCTTCACATTCTTGGTTTGGGTGTTGTTTTTCTCTCATTATTGTGAAGTGAGGGTGCTTCCCAATGTTGTTAGAGTATGTCTAGAGTAATCTAGAACTTCCCATAGGTTGTTTGAGTTTTATTGTTTCAATGACAGATGTTGGTGCCATCCCTCCTCCCTGGAGCTCTACGGGAGTTGATCTCATGGCCTTATTTTGGTCATCCTATAAATTATTTCTAGCATCATAAAATGATTAGAGAATATTTGCTTAAGTTTTATCATGAACTAAAATATTTATTTGTTTTTAGCAAATATTAGAGAATATGTTTTTGAAACTTAGCATGAAAATCTATGTTTATCAAAATGCATAGGACCATATTTGCTCCATAAAAGTTTAGTATAATTTAATTTATGAATTGAGTTATTTATAATTGACGAAACAACCTTCAAGCTTTATGGTTAGTGTGGAAAATGAGACATGTTGAACTTAGAATTGATAGAACTCCGTTTCATGGCTTCAGTTTAATTTAGAATAGGGGATTACCTGGATAGGAAGAACTGTGAGTTAACGGTAGTTATTCTGTTAACCTTGGTATACCAAGGCTCGTGAAGGGCATTTATCCACATGCTAGATTAGGCCATGAGGGACATGGTCTGCGAGGAACCGTTAGAGTCAGTCAGGGCTCTTGTTCACGAGGGACTAAGTACCCACCTTTCAGTTTATGGATAGCCTGTTCTTTTAGTAATTCTATAGAAAATAATATATAGCCATGATACAATTTGTATAGAAATGATTCTTTTTTATTTCATTATTATTTATGTATATTCCTTTCTTGTCCCATATATGGTTATGAGTGAGGATCCACTTCCTGAGTTTTGTAAGAAAAACTCACCCTTTTCTCCTTTTTTTTTTTCCATAGATATAGGTGAGCTAGGATTCTCCTCTTCCTCCCTATCAACAGGAGATTTCTTTATAGCGGGTGAGATTCACATTAGCATGGAGCCATGGTTTTAGATTTTTTTGTAGAGTGTTTCAGTATGACCAGGGTCAGGACCACATGCATAGATATATGTTCATGTGTTGTATTTTGTTTGCCATGACTCTTTTGCATTAAAATGGTTTAGCATTTATGGTTTATTTTGTAAATGAGCAACTCAGCATGATTTTCATCAGCTAGAGTTTTAGATTTCTTCTATGAAAATAATTATTCAGATTTATTATGAGTTTAGTATAAGAATTGATTATAATTTAAATTAATTTTTTAATAAAGTATGCATATAGAACGGCAGCGATCACAAGGCTTACTTGGGATGAGATTCCTCACATGTTGGTCACGATCCAAATCGAGTCGTGACACAATCAAAACAATTATATTTCCCACAAAAGCTTTTAGAAAGTAGGTATATATATATGTATGAGATGTATTATATGAAAATGAGATTCTTATGTGAGAAATGAGAAAGAGCTTTTCAACCATTAGATCAAATTAAATGGTTAAGATTATACTTTAATAATAAAATAATCACGTGACCTCTTTGCATTAACTCCACCTCTTAATCAAAAATACTTTCCTAAATCTACTCCTAAGTTTTATTTCCCCTTATTAAAGGACAATCTTAACCGTTTAATTCGATCTAATAGTTGAAAAGTTCTTTTTCATTTCTCATATAATGCATCCCATATATATATATATATATATATATATATATATATATATATATATATATATATATATATATATATATATATATATATGAGTGAACTATAGAATATATGGTATGTATGTTGTACTTTATATCATCTCATTCTGTTGGTCTTGGTAATTATTGTGTTAATTTGTAATTTTTTTCCTCCAATTATTCATTTTTTTTTCTTTTATCTTCTTCATTCCATGCACTCTATATCAATTATCTCAATCTTTTTGTCTTAGTAATTGTGTTAATTTGTGATGGTTTTCTAACTTTTAATTATTCCTTATCTTGTCTTTTATCTTCTTCATTCTCATTTCAAGTGATCATGATTTTGAATGGATGTATGGTATTCTCCAAATTGAGCTCAATGAAGAAAGGATATAATTGTAATTTTATTATGGTTGCCAATAACATGAATAACTTTTCAAGTTGTGGTGGATATTTGTTGCTGCTTATACTACTTTGATTATTTGAAGCATTTTTTTGAGGTTTTTTTGGTACATTAGAAAGGAATTCTTTTTAAGTTTATTTTGTTGTTTATGAAGTTTTTTTTTTAAATTAATGAGTTTAGCTTATTGTGGCAGTAGATGGACAAGTATTGATTTTGATGCAATATTTTGATGGACAACTTTTTTTTTTTCGATACTATGGATTGTTTGGTTTTTATTACATGTGATTCATTATTGATATCTATATCCAAGACTCCTATTCCATGGAATTGATTACACACATGAAATGGTAATTTTCTTTTTACACAATAATAATATTTAGTATAGGACTTGAAAAAATTGATCAGATATTTTAATTCCAATTATTTATTTAAAGAATGTATCAGTTATAATAATTTTAATAAGTATAGTTAAATTGTTTGTTTTTATTTTGTATGTATGTATATAACTTTAAATAATATATATTTTCTTAATATTTAATAATATATTGATTTAAATTAAAATTAATCATTAGTAGTATATTCTTTTGACTAATTTTTAAATATTATTTTATTGTAAAATTAATATTATTTAAAATTATATCATATGTCAAATTTTCAAATAATTCTTGAATATTATATCTATTTTATATTGGATTAATAATTATTTTAAACGATCCTTAATATTTAATATTACACCCATTTTTTAAAACATTGGAATATTAACGAGGTTATCACTACCTCAAATTAAAAATAAATAGTTCAAGTACCGAATGCACAAAAAACTATAGTTAGGATGTAATTCGGGTGGTCTCTCAAGGAAGCTATGTTACTTAGTTGGAAATCGCCTTTTGAAAGCTAAATTGAGATAATTAAAATTAATTGAGAAAAAATTTAGAATTAAAGGCACTAGTGCAAGATATTCCTAGGAATAAAATTAATTATTACAGACCAAATATTGAACACATTAGTGACTAATAATAATCACTTATTGGCAAATATCCTAGTCGTCAATCGACCTTAGAATTTGATCAATGCAAATAACTAGTAAATGGGATCCCAATTTAATAGAAATTTCATTGATTCAATGTACCAATTTGTGTAGCCTAACTGCCAATTAGATGGTTAATTCCTATGTTTTCTTTCAAACATAAACCAATTAATTAATCAATTTATGTCCAGAAGGTTTCCCTAAACGACGATCATCAATTTAGTTATTCCAACAAAAATTGTAACAGTCACATTAATAATTAAAAGAAAAGAAATTCAAGAACATTGAGAAAACTGATACATTCAATATAAAAGGAGGTTTCAAACATCATCCCAAATCTGGAAACCCTTACCATAGTAAGGAAATCTACTCTCTATCTTTGGACGATTACAACAATGAAATTAAAGGAGTACCGGAAGATAATAGCAATGATCCTTATAAAATCTCCAAGAACAACTCAAATCACTTAAGGAATCCCTAGAGAGAAGAATAGAAAATAAGAGGTATAGAAAGAGATAGAGAAAGAATCCTAACTTCCAAAACTCCAAATCCAAAACTAGGGTAAAAGTTTGTACAATTCCCTTAAATACAACTCTCTAATATGGCCAAAGTAGGGACCAAAACAGAATTAATTATTGGAATCCGTGCAGTCAATGAGCATGGAACGCTCACCAAAGCCTTGTGCTCGAGTGATCTTCAAGCCATTCTGCGAATGCTGCGCTAAACCCTAAGCCCTAAACTCTAATGAGCGCTACAGTGCTTGGCCCTAAGTTTCCTTTTGTGTTTTTGTTCCCTTTTGCAATCCCTTTTCCTAAGCTCCTTTCAAAGAGTTCACAGGATTGTTCTTGATATTTTGTACTCAATCCAAAGCTCCTGGATACAAAACCATACTCAAAGAGACAAGTTAAATGCAATAAGCTCTAATCTGTTAATTATTCCAAAATTAGTGCAATAGTCAATGATTCTATCAAAAATACACAATGAGGACCTAGTCAAAATCCTAATTATTCACATCAATAACATAATCAAACTTATGCCAAAAAAGTAAGGTTTAGAGGCAAAATAAGTGGCATAAATGCCCTTATCAAACTCCCATACACTTAAGCTTTCACATGTCCTCATGTGCAAATAAAATTAGGCCAAGGCATGGATGAGAAGCAATATACAAGGAATTAAGATGTAACAGTACAAAGACTAGACTCCTAACTCTAAAAATGCATGATGCATGAAAAGGAATGACATTACACCAATCCAATGGACTTGGACACACAAACAGTAAGCTCCACACCAACAATCAAGAGGATCTCAACAAGTAAGAGATGAATAAGAACATAGCACGTAAGGTAGAATCCACATACATGATACATGAACCAAGTACAAAAATCCTCCCAAGGTCAATGTTTGCCACTCATTCACTCAAGTGTTTTAGTTTAAGATGTTCATTCAATCACCTCAAATGAAAATGCATTACCATAGACTTGCTATGAATCTTATTCTCTCGTCACACACACATACATATTGAATCAAGAGGACTTGTATTGGGTCGTAATGAAGCTTAGGTGAAGGTAGGTAAATATATAGGTTAATAGAGCTAAACCTCTAGTCAAAGGAGAGAAAACACATACACTAAGAGCATAAGTGTTTAAAGGTACACTTTGTCCAACTTAATACATACTCAGGCCCTTAATTACAATGTGGCACACCTCAATCCAAACTTTTTCAACTTTTTGCTTTCTCTTCTTTTTTGTTTGTTTTCTTGTCGTGCCACTTGATTTTTTTTTTTTTGCCACTTATAGATACACATTGTCCACACACACACACTTAAATTGGGGTATGTCCTTATGCTCTCCCACGCTTATGCTCAAACACATATAAGAAATGCACAAATACTGCTAAGCCTAAAATGTTGAGAAATTTCATGGTTTTTCACTTTTAGCTAAGGATGTGCTAAAACAAAATAAGGGGTAATAAGGCTCAAAGGAGCTAGACAATGGTAATATGCAAAGGGTGGCTATATGAACAAGTGGTTAAAAACAAGGAAAATGCCTCAATCATCTTTAAGCATGCACATGGGAACATTTATTCAAACATACCCTAAGCACGTTCTAGAATGCAAATCCAAATAAGGAAACACACGTGGACAACAAAGGTGGCACATGATAGTCCAAACAAAGAGGCTCAAAATATCATAGGTAAATTGCATGTACTCAATCTAAACAACACAGTAAATCACCAAGCATGCAATACAGAATAAAGTCATTGCCAAGCAAGTCAATATAGTGTATGTGGTGTTAGCCTAAGCATGTAACCTCTAAGGTATCAAAAGAATGGTGTAAGACACAAATAAAATAAAACATGATGCAAGAATCAAAATTAAAAATAACAATAAATAAAATGCACAAATATAAAAGAGAAAATTAAAAAACTCTCTCATGGGCTATCTTCCACCCAGACTTTGCTTTAACATCCCTAGGTTGGACAATCAGGATCCTCATGGAGGGTGTCAGCTTCAACTCACATAATTTCCATCTGAGCCCTAGATCTTAAGGAGCTCATGGAGGTACCTTAGTCAGTGTACATTGACTTCACATCAAATCACGGACCTTGGATCTTTTAACTCAATTACACCACTAGGGTTCATACGGTGAAGAATGGTCCCTTCCACTTGGACTTTGACCTCCCAATCATTAGTTTCACTCGAGGCTCATGCAACAAGATCCTTTGCCCCTCATGAGGCTTCTTCCTTAATCTAGGTTGATCATAAGGCACATTTGAAACTAATGACTACTGCTTGGGTGGAGTACTTGTATCTACAAGCTCAAATATTCTAACAGTAAACTTATCATACCCCATAAGAGAAGAAAAAGTAGAAAAGAGGATGTGCATCCTTACTAAGTAATGTATTACATGCATCTTCCACTAGGGAGTCAATGATATCGATGCAAACAGAGTGTTCATCAAGGGAAAATTTCATAGCATCAAATAAACAAAAGTGGACTTTCATGTCCCCACACTCTATGGATAATGTGTCAGGATAAACATCAATCATGGTTCTAGCAATTTTAAAAAAGGGTCTACCCAAGATTAATGTATGCTAGTTGGAATTAGTGTCATTCTCCATCTCAAGCATATAAAAATCAATAGGGAATATTAAATCATTTACCTTTACCAGGACATCTTCCAATACTCCCTCTAGCTTAGTGATGCTGTGGTTGGCAACTTGGATTGTCAACCTGCGGGCTTGAGCTCTCCAAAATGCAAGGACTAGTAGAGTGATTTTGGTATAACATTAATATCAGTCCTAAGATCAGTCATGGCTTGCTTTATTTGCAGGTTCCCAATGGTGCAACGAACATAGAATATGCCTAGATCCTTGCACTTGGGTGGCAGGTTGCCTGACTTGATAATGAAGGAAACATTCACCCCAATAGTCACCTTCTCGTTCTCACTTCCCTTTAGTCTCCTTCTATTGGTGCATAGATTTTTAAAAAATTTTGCATACTTCGAAATCTGTTTCATCGCATCCAATAGAGGTATGTTCACCTCTACCTTCCTAAAGGTTTCTAAAGCTTCTGGATCTAATTATGTTGTAGCTGCTCTTTGAGTTTCATCCACTGAGGGAATGGTAGTGGACGAGTAAAGATCTCATTTTTTATAGTCTCTTGTGAGTGCCGTGCTCTATGAGTGCTATGGCGCTCACTAGAGAGTTTCTCTATCCCTTGCTCATCCTCAGTTGAGCATTGCGTGCTTCTTTAATGTTGTGGCACTCAACCGAGAGGCCTTCCAACACTAATTCACCATCTTGAAGCTCGATTGAGTGCTGCGGTGCTCCTTGAGCACTATGGCACTAAGTAAAAACCTATCCTGGCCTGCCCACTTTTGGAATTTTTGTCCCAGATCTCAGGGTGATTGTAGTGACATTTCCCCTGGAATTGAGAACAGTTTGAGAGGAAACTGGAAGCTAAGGCTTGCTAACTCTGATTATTCTTCATTTGAGTCACCTCTCTCTCTTAGCTGGACATTCTCCTTCCTTATTTTCTGTCTCTTTCTATCATAATCTTCATCATCTTAGTCATAGTAGGATTTGAAGAGAAAGATGTAGGAGGGGCTTATTGCCTTTGATGAGGAGCCTGGTATCTTTGTTGTAATGATTGGCTTTGCGTTGAGAGTTGCTTCCCCACTTCAAATTAGGGTGATTCTTCCAGCTTGAGTTATACGTGTTCCTAAATGGGAACTAACTTGTCTGATTTTGAGGTTGACTCAGGAAAGGATTTGTTACTGCTACTCCATTGATTAAGTCATCTTGCAGTGTTAGACACATATCTCTATGATGATCATTTAAGAAGCAAATGCCACAGACCTTGGGAACCCCTGGTGTTGCTACCTGGTTGACCACTAACCGTTTCATGAGCCTAGAAAATGCTTGTAATATTTGGGTCAAAATTGGATTCTTCACTTGGCTCACCTGATGAAAACCCTTAGTATTAGTCATTGTCCTGGAACCAAACTACTAGAAATTTGTAGCCATATTCTCAATTAAAGCACAGGCTTGATTCATGAGTACCCCTCCACTAGCAGCATTGATCATGCACCTATCAGGAGGTACAAGACCTTTATAGAAATACTGGAGGAGAAGTTGCTCCAGATCTAATAGTTAGGGCAGCTGGCACATAAGAGCTTGAAATGCTCCTGGTACTCATGCAAGGTCTCATTAGATTGGCAAATCCCACTGATGTCCTTCCGGATGGTTGCAACTTGAGAAGTGGAAGTGCGCTCTAGAAAGACTATCTTCATCCTCATCCAATTGTTCACCATGCCATCCAGGAGGTTGAAGAACCAATTTTCTACAGCACCCTATAAGGAAGAGGGGAATACTTTGAGTTTGACACCATCCACCTCTACCCCATTGCTTCTCATTTCGGAGAACACCATATGGCTTCAAATGCTGGTATGGGTTTTCTCTAGACAGCTCATGAAACATGGGTAAAGCATAAAACTTATAACCCTTAAGCTCAAAGTCATTGTCAGGCCTGGGATATTCAATTGCCAAGGGTTGTTGGTTAAAGTCAGGAGTAGTGAGCTTCCTTAGTACATGCTGGCATTCTCCAATATTTTGGATCACTTGAAACAATAAACAAAGGATCAAAACATCAAGATTGTTCCTTAAGGGAATAATATAAAATAATGAAAATAAAGTAAGGACAGAAATAAAATTAAAAACAATAATTAAATAACTAAGCATCTATGCTTCCCTAGCAACGGAGGTTATTACTACATCCTCAAATTGGAATTAAATAGTTAAAGTACCGAATGCACCAAAACTATAGTTAGGATGCAACTGACGTCTTTCAAGGAGGCTATGTCACTTAGTTGGAAATTGGGGGTCTTGAAAGTTAAATTGAGGTAATCAAAATTAATTGAGAAAGAATTTAGAATTAAAGCCACTAGTGCAAGGTATTCCAAGGATTGGAAATAATTATCACAGACTAAATATTGAACATGCTCCCTAATATGGCCAAAGTGGGGCCCAAAACAAAGTTAATTATTTGTAATCCATGCAGTGGCACGAGCATTGCAGCTAAATGAGCGCACGTGCTCACCAGAGCCTTGTGCTTGAGTGATTCTTCAAGCCATTCTGCCGACGTTGTAGCACTAAATGAATGCTATGGTACTCAGTTGTGAGTTTTCTTTTGCATTTTTGTTCCCTTTTTGCAACCCTTTTGCTTTAAACTCCTTTCAAAGAGTTCCATGCATTGTTCTTGACATTTTTGCACTCAATCCAAAGCTCCTATATACAAAACTATACTCAAAGAGACAGGTTAAACGTAACAGAACTCTAATCCATTAATTAGTCCAAAATTAGTGCAATAGTCAATGATTCTGTCAAAAATGCACAATGAGGACCTAGTTAAAATCCCAATTATTCACATCAATAACATAGTCAAACTTATGCAAAAAGCTAAGGTTTAGAAGCAAAATAAGTGGCATAAATGTCCTTTATCAATATCATATATCCATTTTAAATTAAAAATAAAATAGATTTCTTTTTAATCTTTTATACAATATTGATTTTAATTGATGATTGATCAGAAATTGTTATCAATATTATTTGATATTATTTATATCAATTTTTCATATTAATTTCACAAATTAATATTATTTAACACTACATTAGATGTCCATTTTTAAATGATTCTTTAATATTATATCAGTTTCTTAATATTACATTACTAATTATTTTACATGATTCTTAATCTTTAATATTATATATGTTTTAAAATAAAAAATATTATATCCATTTTTTACAACATTAGGATATCATATCTCTGTTTGAAATTAAAAATTAAAAATTGATTTCTTTATAATATTTTACACTATGTTGATTTTAAAATGAAATTAGTCATTAATATTATTTTGATTCTAGACTTTTTTTTATTTGATTTTATTAAAATGATGTCAAATGAGGAAACATATTAGATAATTTTAATTGATCAAAATTATTTATTTATTGAAATTAATCAAATATTGATCTTTAATTAATTAAAGAATTAAACAATTGATTGATCGTATACTAAAACAAAGTCAATTCAAATAAAATAAAAATTGATTCAATAAAATAAGGTTGATTAAAAATTTATTTAAATATAATTAAATAATTAATTTTGACATAAAAATACTAAAATGATTATGTATCAGGTTGCTTTTTTTTATTGGGTAATGTGACATTTCTTTTGGCAATGATATCATACATACTAATTTTCTTTTAAATTAGATATTTGTTTTAAGGAATAATATTTTATACAGGACATGGAAAATAGTATCATTTTTTAGTCTTTTTTTTTATATAGAATCTATCATTTATAATGATTGTAATAAATATAATTAAGTATATTATATTACCAACGATTTTTCCTACATTTTTTGTAAATATTTTTTAGAGAATATAACATGTTATTTTTTAATCAACTATATTTACTTATATTAATACGTGAGTTTCTAACCACATCAAAAGATAATATGTTATTTCTATAATAAGTACAATTAATTAATTATAATTTATACAAAATGAATAATTTTTTGTTTTTGTTCTTCGATCATGTTGTTTATTTTGATATGAATAATTTTTTGTCCATAATATATTTATATGCAACGTCAATTGTAATAATTATGATAATAAATATAATTAATTATAATTTATTTCAATATATAACTTCAATTTGATTAGTAATTGCCAATTGTCGCTTAACTTATTTATGTACGGAATATACTAATTATAATAATAAATACAATTGATTATAATTGATTTTAGTTTAATTATCAATCAGGAATCCTAATTTTCGGTTAAATTAGATATATTATTTTTTGCCAGATTAGATATTTATTTTAAATATTAGTATTTAAAATAGGATTTGGAAAAAATAAATTAGATTTAAAAAAAAAAGCAGTGATCTCTACATTCATTATTGAAAATTATATTATAATTTAAAATAAGTTATTTCAATCAGGTTGATCTTGCAATTACAATAGTTATAATAATAAATACAATCAATTATAATTGATTCAACTCATATATATATATATATATATATATATATATATATATATATATATATATATATATTCATTTATATTTATATTTAAAGTGCATTTTGGAGAAACAAGAATAGTTAATGTGTCATCCAACCAAGGTATCTATTTTTCGTCCATAAAATGGTAATGAATGAAACAATTATATTGAAACACAATTATTTCTCAAATATGTTTAACTCTGATTTAGTCAATATGTTTATCTATATCTTATATTTATTAAAATAATTATTAAAATAATGCCAGCAATATGATTAACTAATATCTAAATATGTTGCTATTTTGTAGAACATAAAGAGATAATGTTATGATATTACAACTTATTATCATTGTAAAGTTGATTATTAATTATAATTCTCTTCCCTTCATAATATCTATGTTACATGAATGATATTGGACAAATTATTTATTTACTTTTGTACTATACTTTTTTCTAATTATTTATTTTGTATTGTATTTTTAAAGAAATTAATATATTTATTTAAAGGAATACAATAACTTTTTTTATTATATAAACATGTATGGAGTATAATTTTTTAAAAAGCATGTTAATAAATTTAATTTTTAATATATATTTTTTCCTATTATCATCCCATGCATAACAAGGTAATAAACTAGTAAAATTTTAAAATATAGACAGTTGAAATACAACAAAAGGAATATATATGAATTATAAATATGGTGAATTATTAATTGAGGCACATAATTATCACTTTGTTTCAAGTCTCATAAGTCTCATCCAAGGCTCACTTAGATAAGATAACTTAGATTCACAGTTATTTGTCTTGCTCTTCATACATGTCAACAGGAGAAAAGAATCATAATGCCTTCGTTGGATATTACAGGTATCTTTTTTTTTTATATATATAAATGAAGATAAACTCAACCTCAATAAGAGGGAGTGAGTAAGTGTAACGAGAAATAAAAAGCTACACATCATAGCCAACAGCAATAGAAGTAAAAGCGTACTAGAAGCAAGACTTGAAAATACAGAAAAACCAAGGACAAACAAATCTCAAGAAGCTACACCCCTCATAAGATAATCCAACCCAAACCATCATAGAAGGTACAACCAAACAAAGAGAATCCCATGCCATACCAACGATTAGCAAGACCATTAAGCAAAAATCTATCCATTTCTAAAAATCATCCAACCCAAAAATGCATATGAAAGCAGCTCAAAATCCACAATCCCCTTCTGTATTGCCATTAAGGATGAGGATTATGAAGATAACACATTTGTTGACAAGACACCAAGCTAACCAACAGAGCCACAACTAACACTTTCCTTTTGCTGTATTTTTTGGTGCACCACTCAATTATTGGAAAAATAGTCAAAGCTGTAACGAACAATGAGTACAAGATGATAAAAGATTTCACATTGGAACACCTTAATGGTAGCAACATTCTGCTCCTCTAGTATGTCTGGGTCCAATTGTGGCCTATCTTCCTGAAGCTTTAGTTGTATACTTTCCTTGCTAAGTTTGGCCTTTTATCAGCTTCAATACATACGATCAACAACCCTTATCAGTGTATCGCTCAATATTTAATCCACCCTCAATCTCACAAGAGCTCCCCCTCACTCACATAACCTAATAGTGTATCGCTCAAGAAACATTCCAGCCCCCCAATACACCAATCCATCTACCAAACCGTTGAAGAAGAAGGTCTTGTTAACAAAGAAAACACTAATAATATATACATTAGTAAAAACAACACAGGTGTTCGTTCCTCTACTCAACAAGGAATCCACCTCAAAATATCACATGAGAGCTCCCTTCTGATTAATAGACCTTTCAGTGTATCACTCTTAATCCTATCTCTATTACCACCAAGACCTGTTATGAAGATATTTTTGTCTCCTAACATCGATCACCTGCAACCAAAAAGATTCTACAAGCAATCAAATTATGAGTCAAGAGTCAACCAAAAACGGCATCTATGCATGAACACAGGTATTGCACCCATTCCCAAGAATTTTTCTAATTCCAGCCGCAATCATGGTACTAATGGTATCATTAACCTCACCAATCCCACTTATAGCTCCCCACAAGCCACCTTTTATTACCTTCGTTTGTTCAAACAAAGGTCTAGAACTATCTAAGTTATGGCATGAACACACAATTCGTTTCCAAAAGGTATTACCTTCAACTGAAAATCGCTACCGCCACTTAAAAAGCATAGCCGCATTTGTAATCCCCAAATTCCCAACCCCTAAACCACCCCATTTTTTTGGTTTTTGGATCACCTCTCAATTAATTAAAGGAACATCAGACCTATTACCTTTCTCACCCAAAAGAATTTACTCTTAGAGAATAATTTTCCTAGCAACACCTTTAGGTATTCTGAAAATTCCTAAATAATACATTGGAAGACTATTTAGAACCCTTAATCAAAACCAGTTTCCTCGCTCGCCAGCAAGTTTCTCTTCCATCCACTTAGTTTCTTACCCTTTCAATGACTGGTGCCTAAGTACTCTCATATTTGGGGTTAGCTCTAAGAGGGATGCCCAAATACTTAATCAGAAGAGAAACAACTTGACATTTTAGCAAGGAACTAACCTCATTTACCAAAGACTCATCACAATTTGAAGGAACAAGGGCAGATTTACTATAGTTGATGGAGAGCCCAGACATAACTCCAAAACAATCCAAAATGCTTCTTACATTCAAAAGTACTTCCTTATCAGTCAAAGTAAAAAGGAACGTGTCATATGCAAACTGTAAATGTGATACAAAAGTATTTTGAGCACCTACCATCCCTCCTTGGATCAAACCCATGTCATTGCTCTTTCCATCAACCTATTTAATATATCAAGCACCAGAACAAAATGAAATGGGATAGGGATCACTTTGTCTCAATCCCCTCTCCATCTTAAAAGGTCTAGTGGGGCATCCATTAACCATTATGGATATTTCAGCTAAGGAAATATAGCTTCTAATCCAACTACGCCAAACACCTCACCCATCTTTTCCAGAACCTAGTCCACAAAAACCCACCTAACCAAATCATATACCTTATGGAAGGTAAAACTAATTTGGCTTTATAAAATTAAAATGGCATAAATATGCTTTTAATCCTTATAAATATATGCTATTTTGGTTTAATTCCTTTAAAAAATTTTGTTAATTTTAAGTCCCTCACTTTATTAATATTATATTTTTAGTCCATATTATTAGTTTATATGTTTAAGTAATGATATTATAGGAGTTAAAAAATGATTTTAAAAATACTTATAATGACAAAAAAAAATGTCAATATTAGTAAAGAAAAAATTTATATTCTAAATCACTTTAACAACTTAAATATGGAGTGTAAGAACTAAAAGCACAATGTTGGAAAAAAAGAGGGACCAAAAACCAATTTTTTTTAGATGGACTAAAATCAAAATGACATATATTTACATGAACTAAAAATATATTTACACCAACTAATATACATACATATATATATATATATATATATATATAATTCTAAAATTGGGTTTTGTAAAAAATGAAATGGTCGACGTGTCATTCAACTTTACCATTTGATTTTCCACCCATGAAAAGACATTAATTGCGTCAGTTTTTATAGGAATAGGATTTAAATTTTTTTGAATAGAAATCACATACTAAATATTTAATTTAATAGAAATCTAATTTTCTAATGAATTAGATTTTTTTATAGGAATATGACCCAAATATTATTTTATAAAAGCAAATTAATTGCGTTAGTTTTTATAGCTATAGGATTCAAATTTTTTAATTAAAAATCACATACTAAATATTTAATTTAATAGGAATCTGATTTTCAAATGAATCTATTTTTTTTATAGGAATATGATTTAGAATTTTTTTAGGATTAGGATTCAAATATTATTTTTTAATAAAATCTGATTTTGATTCAAATGTTGATAAAAATTTGAAATATTGTTAATACCTGATTTTGAAATAAATCTTTTTTTATAAGAATAGGATTCAAATATTAGTAAAAATATGAAATATTGTTAATAAATCCCTTGATGATAAAAATATTCTTTTTAATTTATAGGAATATGATGCAAATGATTTGAATTACAATATTTGTAAAAAAACTAGATTTTAAAATGTAAATAATTAGTATTAGTATTAGGGATTGGATCCTCTAAAGTGAAAATCTTACTTTAAAGTCAGGAGTTTCACCTTTGGATTACACCACAAGAAATAGGCGGGTTACCAATGGATTTTACCTACAGAATAAATCCAACAATATTCGACAAATTCTTCGATGGAAAACAAGGAATACAAAATTTTTGGGCTATAGCCATTACGGATGGATTTTTCCATCGGAATTACCACAGTAACATTGGCGCCAACTTATTGAGGTGTGTGCGTGAATTACCGACCGATTTTTCGTCGGTAACTAATATAATTTTTTAAAAAGACAAAAATTAATATTACCAACGGATTTTTCCGTTCGGTAAGTGTATCCTAGAAAATAAAAAAATTGGCGCTATGTTATATAATTACCGACAGAAAATTTTGTCGGAATTCAAAAATCCATCGGTATAAAAAAGAGATATATCAACCACATCTTCTTGCTACACATCATTTGGTTCTCTCTCTCTCTCTCTCTCTCTCTCTCTCTCTCTCTCTCTCTCTCTCGCACCCGACCCGCCCCTAAGCCCGAAACTCGACACTCGCCCCTGCGCCCCAAAACTCAACACCCCTGCCGACCACCGCCATTGTCCACACCGCCGCCGCTTCCTCACGAATTGCACAGCCACGCGCTTCTTCCCCGCGATCTGGATAGGACCGTTGTGCGACCCTCGTACCCCGCCAGTCGATGCTCGATGGGCCTGCTCCTCGCGATCTCTGAAGCTCGAGCCGCTCCCCCGTGATCTGCAGGCCGTGCGAAGAAGCACCCCTACCATCTGGATAGCCGCACCCTCACTTCGACCCTCGCACTCCGCACGACCCCAACCAGCGATGACCCGACCACACCGCCATGTGCACGGCCAAAGGAAGGCGGAGCGCGCATCCTCCTACCCCGAGGTCTCTTCTTTACTTCTCTCTCTCTCCTGGGTGCACTCTCCACCACCATCCTGAGAGGAGCGTCCCCTCTCCATTCTCAATCCATTCTAAAGGTAATAATCCATTCTCCATTCCTTTCGTGAACTTTTTCTTTTTAAGCTATGTTTTGTAACAAAAAATGGATCGAAAAGTAACAATTATATTATTCATTCTTTAATTTGCTAAGAATTGGTAAAATTATTTCTAAAATTAAACAAGGAACAATTTTTCTTTGTATAGAAAACACTTGATCTTTATTTATATATCATGATTGGTTATTAGTACTTATTTTGAAGTTCTTAATTTAAGTAATTGATTTTGTTGCAGAACGTCAAATCCAGTTGAAGTATTTCTTTGGTAGAGCATATTAAGGTAAGTAGTTGTTTCTTCTCCTTATTTAATTATATTTTTATTAGGATAGAGACTTATGATTTCTAAGATAGAGTTGTAGGAAATTGGGATTGCATGACTGGGGGAAGGTGTAGAGGTCCTTCCCGACTTTTTTACATTATTTTGGAGATTAATTGTGTTTGCGGAGATTGCAAGATATGCATGTTGTGATATTATAAGGGGATGTGCTCTAGAATAGTTTTAGGATCTTTAAATGTATGTTTGATTGTATTGTTCAGTTTATTTGAGGTTAGATCTGGATTGATATATGTATATATTGAAATTAATTTTTTTGGGATGTCTTAGTTTCAGGGGAGGTTTTTTTGAATTTGTTTTTAATTTAAAGAATGAAATCTTAATTTAAGGGGTGTTGCCAAAGTTTTGTTAAGTTAAAGAGCACATTATTTGACTAGCTTGATCTGGATTAATATATGTATATATTAAAATTAATTTTTTAGGATGTCTTAGTTTCAAGGGAGGTTCTATCGAATTTGTTTTTAATTTAAAGAATTAAATCTTAATCTAAGGGTACTTCGAAGTTTTATTAAGTTAAAGAGCACAAATTATTTATTGAAAAGACTTTTACTTTCAAAAGATGATTTATTGAGAGATATTCATAATTAAATAAGATGTTAATTTTTAAAACTTTAAATGAATTTGTTAGGTCAAATTACACATTCAAGAATCATGATTCCTACAACAGACTATGGATGTATGACAGAGTACACCCAGTCAAGGGGGAATCAAACCTAAATTTTATGTGGGCATTGAACAGTTTGTAAGGGTGGCTTGTTAGGACAATTTATGAAAGAGCAAACGGTTAGGTGTCCTTGTGCTACGTGCAAATATAGGAAATATTTTGATATGGACACTATTAGGTATCACCTGTATAAGGATGGTTTTATGGCGGATTATTGGGTTTGGACTATGCATGGGGAAGTTGCCACACACAATTTTGAAGATGTTAGTGTTGAAAATACATATGTTAGAGGTAGTTCAAGTAGAGTTAATATTAGTGAGCATGTCACGGAAATATTAATTAGGAGGATAACTCTAGACGATATGAGGAAATGATTTATGATGCGTTGGGCCCAAATTCATGAGATTATGAACCTTTTATCGAGGCTCCTAATGCCGAGGCTGAGAAATTTGTTTCTATATTGGAAGCTGTAAGGCCCCTCTATGGGAAGGGTGTGTGCACTTGAGTTGTCTAGCGGTTAGGATATAAGCTATAAAGTTAGAAGCTAATCAAAGTCAAAATTTGTTTGGCTAGTGGGCAACATTAATGAGTCAGATTAGTCCACAATCTAGTTCTATTCCAAAGGACTTCTATCAGGCCAAGAAATTAGTTTCAAAACTCGGGTGAAATTAGAAAAAATAGATTGTTGTTTGAAGCGATGCATGTTGTACTACAAAGATGATGCATACCTAACCCAATGCAAATTTTGTGAAAGCCATAGTTTCAAACCAAAAAGATCTAGAAATGGAAGATATAAGGATGTTCCTTATAAAAGAATGCACTATTTGCCCCTAATTCCAAGGTTAAAGAGGTTGTATGCTTCAATGAGTTCAGCACCTTACATGAGATGACACTTTGAGAATAAGAGAAATGATGGTGTCATGACCCACCCTTCCCATGGTGAAGCCTGGAAACACTTTGACCAAACTTATCTTGATTTTACTGAGGATCCTAGCAATATTATATTGGGGCTTTGTGCAGATGGATTTACTCCAAATAATCAATAGCAAACCCTATTCCTGCTAGCCTGTGGTTGTTACACCTTACAATCTCTCCTGAAATGTGCATGAAAGATCTTTACATGTTTTTAACTTATATAATCCCTGGCCCCGATAATCCCAAAGCTAAGATTAATGTTTACCTCCAACCATTGATTGATGAGCTTAACGAGATGTGGTATTTGGGTGTACAAACTTATGACATTTCCATGAAACAAAATTTCTTCCTGAGGGTATCATTGATGTGGACTATCAATGATTTTCGGCCTATGGAATGTTGTCAGGTTGGATGACGCAGGGAAAATTGGCATGCCCAATTTGTATGGAAGATACAAAGGCATTCACATTGAAACATGGTCAGAAAACTCATGGTTTGACTATAATCGGAGGTTTTTGGACCTTGATCATGAATTTAGGGGTAAGAAAGACGTGTTTAAAAAGAAGATGATTGAACGTGATGAGCCTCCTGTGAGGCTAAGCAAGAACCAAGTTTGGCATAGAGTTAGAGGCTTTCCAAACATAACTGAATTGGGTAAATCTATACAATTTCCAGGATATGAGGTAGATCATAATTGGACCAAACAAAGTATATTTGGGAGCTGCCTTATTGGGGAATAATTTAGTTCGTCATTGTATTGATGTAATGCATGTAAAAAAAAAATGTGTGTGATAACATCATAAACACTGTGATGGATATCGATAAGACTAAGGACAATGTGAAAGTAAGGAAAAATTTGGCAGAGTATTGTAAGCGGCCTAGAATGATGAAGACGGTCCTCAACTTTCAGATTAAATGTGATGTATCTAGTCTTATACTTATTACATCTTTTTATTTTAAATTATCATATTATTTGATTTTGTATACATTGTCATTTCTTTAGATATGGAACCTAAAGGGAAAAGCAAGGGGGGGAAGGCTGTCCCAAATAATCAAACAATCAACCCTCCTAGTCAGGCATCTACCAAGCCGCTCACACATCCACTTCTATCCCTTCCATGCCACCACCCGTGCAGTGCCTTCACCTCTACTACCATTGCCAAATCCTGTCCCTACCCCCACACGACTCACAAGGGAATGATAAAAGCGGGCGTTGGTGGTTCCTCAGGGCAATTAGGACATGGGTCCACAGGAGGAAGGGATAGAGCTTGTACATCTTGGTAAGAAAAGGTAAGTAATTTTATTGCTCAATTCATGAATCTTGTTGTAATAATTTTTAACAATTTCTTAACATATATTAACATTTTTTTGTATTATTTGTTATGAAGTTGGCATCCAAATGCACGTGCCATAAACGAGGTGACACACCATCAGGAAATTGTATGATAGCCCGATTAAGTCCTTCGGCAAGCTGAAAAGGATAAGAAGTCCTGGTTTATTGAGTGGAAGGTAAAATAAAATAATTATTACGAAAATGTGTCAACATACTTTAGAAACTACTTTCAATTACCTTTTTTTTTCATTTCCATGTGTAGAGCCACTTCATCATCCATCCCAAAAATGAAGATTTCATGTTTAAGCTCTTCAAGTCCAAGGCGCAGCAGGCTGCAAGACATGTACATTGACATCTGGCGGGACAAAACCCAGGTGGATGACTAGGCCAGCCTGAACTATATGTGGCAATCCTGAGAAGCAGAAATTTAAAGATAAGTCCTTGAAGGCTAAGGCTAGTAGAGCGTCGCAAAAGGGGGATCCGTTCATTATGGTGGTTCCCTACGATAGAGACTATGTGTCACCGGATGGTTTAGTCATTATTTTAAACATTTTTAAAATTCATTTTGTTAAATTTATAGTTTCACTTACTATTGTTTTACATGTTTCACTCAAATAAGTTTTCAGTTGAAAAGGCAACCTACACAGAGTGAGTTGTTAGAAAGACTCACACGAGCAAGAAAGAGAAGACATGGGTCGATCCTCGCTTAAGAATGCTTCGGTATATATGTTATGAGCACTTATTATTTGTATATATATTTGATTCATTTTTTCATATATTTGATAGAGGTTTAATTAATTTTATTTTGTTATAGCATGCTTATGAGCAGTGCTATAGGAGGCTACGACCGCCGGAGTAGAGGATTAGCGGAAGAGTGCCCATTGATTGATGAGGACCAGCTGTGGCAAGAGGTAGTCAGCGGTCCTTCAGAACCGCATCTATGGCATGGGGTCATTTTATGCGAGTAGTTTGTCCTCTGCCATCACTGGGGCATCTCAGGCACTGGGTCCACCGAAGATGATGAGGTCCGTGAGCGAGTTCACCTACTCAACGCGGAACTTCATCATATACAAGAGTAGGACGTAGAGAGATAATGCCAGTGGCAGAAGATGCAAAAGAAGATTGAGGACAAGGAAAAGGCCATGGACATGAAGATGAAGAACGAGATGGTGTCTCTGGGAAGAAGATGGGAGGCTCCTCCGTCAAACACCGATGATGATGGTGATGATGATGGCGATGGCGATGACAATGGTGATGCTGACAATGATGATGCCTTCCTGACTTCTCTTGATCTTCTTGCTTTTTTTTTTTTCTTTGTTATATGTTGAACTTTTGAAATTTGTGTCTGTACACTTTAACATATTTATTATTATATATTTTGAACTTAAATTCGTTGCATTTATTTTTTACTACAATTTTTTGTTGTTAAATATAATTATGTATTTATAATTAGCTTTAAATAAAAAATATACTCTTAATTGATTAGGTGACACAGAAAAAACTTACCGAAGATTTTTCCATTGGTAAAGTAAAATATAAAAAAATTTATCAATCATCAACGGATTTTTCCATCGGTAATATAAATAAAAATTTCTAAAATAAAATAAAATTCTAAACTTATCGACGAAAATATTTGTCAAAAACTAAAAAAAATAAAAAATAATTTAATTACGAGATTTTTTCGTCAATAAAAAATCTCATATTAAAAAAAAGAAATTAAATTTAAAAATTTTTTATTGAAAAAATTTGGTAATAATAAATTTGTAATAATTCCATCCCTGACGAATTTTGTGATATTATTGTGCTCATCCTGACGGATTTTTGCTAACAAATCCATCGGTAATTCAACGATATGTTATATCGAAGAAAAATCTGTCGATAATGATTTCCGAACTACGATATCCGAGAGTCAAAATCCGTCAAAATTAAATTTTTCGTCGATAATATTAAAAATTCTTCGGTAATAGCATTTTTTCTAGTAGTGTCAATAGAGTGAAAAAAGCCTCATTTCTAAATTTATTGATCCAAAGGTAAAGTCCACTTATTTTACTCTAAAATGATCCTAACTTTAGAGGATCCTTATCCTAGTATTAATATTTGATTTCCATAGTAAAAGTATTTTATAAACAATTTTGATATCAACACTGATTTAACAAGTACATGACCAATATTTGGTTTAGGTAATTGATAAATTTAATTTAATTTAATAGGAATATGATTTTCAAATAAATCAGAATTTTTATATAGGAATATGATTCAGATTTTTGTAATAAAAATATTATGTACTAAACATTTTAATAAAATTAAATTATATATTTTTTAATTTACAAATCATCACATACTAATCATTATTCCTATTTATACTAGATATTCTCACTTACAAAACAATGAGCGATCTATCCTAGCATATTATTGATCCCTATTATAAATCGCCTTATATATTGTCATCAATATATGATTTAGTAAAAGATGAGTTTCTTATATGTCAAAAGGTAAATGTATGCATTGTTTGAATTCTTTATTGGGCAGTATGCTAAATATCATTCCACTAGTGGTGTTCTAGAGTGGTGATAATAATCAACGACCAAAGTAGATAGATTCATTTAAGGAGAAAAGATTCATTTTTAAGGTTTCCACCAAACTTGACTACTTGAATTCTTTCTAGCCACGTGTTATCACAGTGATGAAAGTGTGTTTGGATCAATAAATTATATCAGCTTTTGTTGCCAAGTACAAGATTGATGATGTATGTAGTATACTCCTTTAATAACCTTTTTTTATTCTTGAATATATGCAATTATAAAAATATGTATTAACTAATATATCATTTATTTTCTACCAAGTTTTAATCTATTTAATTTTCAACAAATCATATTTAAGTATAATCAATTTGATTTTATAATTAGTATATTCCCAAAAAAAATAACTTGAACCAAAAAGTTATATCTTAATTGAATTCAATATAATTGAAGTTAAATTGAAGTCAAATGATGTAAAAATTTGATGTAATTTTTCTTAAAAAAAAAACTGATTTGATTTTTTCGAAGCGTATTTCTAATATTAATCAAACAAATATCTAATTGAAAGAAAAATTAGCATATTTGATTTAACCAAAAAGTAGGAATTGTGATTGATAATCAAATTAAACTCATTTATATTTGGACTATTTTTTAATTAGTATATTCCCTAATTAAATAACTTGCCAAAACCAAGTTATAACACCTTAATTGAATTCAATTTATCTTCAATTAAATTTAAAGCAAGAATTATTGATTGAAATCAATTATAATCAACTGTATTTATTATTATAAATAATACAATTGATATATTTTATAAATTAATTAAAAAATAACCAAAAAAATTTGTTCAGAAGAAAATCAAGATAAATGACATGGATGAAAATTACTAATTATTTAATTTTGATATGGATTTCAAATTCAAATTTTCAAATTACTGATTTAATAAAAAATTTCAAACAAATATCTAATTGAATGAAAAACTAGTATATTTGATTATCAATGATTTCAAACAAATATCTGAGTATAAATTATTTTAATTTGATTATCAATCACAGTTCTTAATTTTTGGTTAAATCATGATTGGTACAAATTATAATAAATTACACTTATTATAATTAATATAGTTGATATATTATCTAAATAAATGCTTCATTTTGATTATTATTGACTTATATTAAAAAATTAAAAAATAAAATGTGTTTCTTATCTAATAATATATTTTTAAAAAATTGATAATACTATCCATTTTTTTATAATACAATATATTTATATATAATAATTAAAATTATTAGATTTGATGCTTTTAGGTTTTGAAAAGAAATTTATACAAGGAGATGGATGAAACATGTATATACTTCGAGTATAGATAACATTCAAAACTAGAAAAGAAAATATACTTTAAAGTAACATCATTTATTTTTTATTAATAAAAACATTATAGATATAATGACTTGAATATGTCAGGGATTTTTTTGTCTCATTAATATTCGTGATTTTATAAGCTTAAAGAAATATGAGATAAAAAATATTAGAATGTTTTTATTTGTTATTAATTAAATTATTTTTAAATCTTTAATAGTCAAGTGACTAAAGAACTTTGTCTAAGAATTATTGTTACAAATATTAATATCTAAAATGATGATATCAAATATATACATTATGTTAATATAAAACATGTACACATACATTAGCGAATAATGATTTTCTTACATTAATTATAATATCAATTTATTTTAATAAATTAATGGCTTTGAACTATTAAAACAATTTGATATTTTATATATATATATATATATATATATATATATATATTGATTAAAAATAAGGAAATAATATGATTGATAAAATTAAAATCAATAAATGGTTCTGTAATATTTAAACTATTTGATATAGGACTAAAATCAATCAATTTGAAATTAAATTTAGCTACATGATACACAATGCTTTTCTAATTCAATCAATGTGGCTTTATATTATAGCATATAAAAAACATCATTAATCGATCAACTTATTTTCTTTTAATGTCGATCTTTAAATTAAATATAAAAGTTATATCTCACTATTATTGATTGATTCCTTACCTTTGATTAATAAAATCCTTTAAATAAGAAAATTACCTTTTATACATCAATCATTATGTAATTTTTCAATTTTTTTAAAATTAAAGTCAACTTAAATAAGATTTTGTGCCATAAATTAATTAGTTCCTTATATGTCAAATCAATGCTCTTTAAAGTTGAATATGTACATAGCCTTGATTAGTGACAAATTTGAATGATTTTCTTACAAATATTAGTCACTCAATTAAGTAATGATCAAATCAATACATTGTATGAGTGATAACTAATATATACATTATATTATACATGTAATGATTTATCTACCATAATTACTATTAATTTGTATCAAATTGAAATTCATAAAAAATATAAACATGTCATGATCAAAAGTAATTTTGTATTGATTTGGATTGCTTATTAATATTTTACATTTTTATAAATTATTTTTTGAATCTTACAATATTCCTATTGTATATTATGTCCATTAGATAAAATACTTTAAATTTTAGTAGAAAATATTATCTAATTTTTAATAAATAATAATATACTATGGATTTAATAGCTAGAAGAACTTCATAATGTCAAATTTTATAAAGTCTTTCAATTAATGCTACAAGTTCATATTAAAATCTTATTTAACACAATGATGTTTACATGACAAATAAAATTAGTATTAGAGCAATTTTCTCATTAATGTTTATATCTCAAATGGATATACTAAACATAAACAATGAATAGTTATACTAAAGTTATACATTAGAAGGTACTGATTTATCTACCTTATGACTATTCTCAATTAATTAACAAATTTAAATAATAATTTATATTTATAAGTATTTTAATCAGAATATATATGTATATATAAATAACACCTAAAGATATACCTATAGCTCAAAATTATCACTATTAGATTAGCTATTTTAAGTTCTAATAAGGATACTATTTATCTTTTAATTAATAAAATTATTATAAATTAATCGCTTGATAAGATAAGGGAAAAGAATTTTTATGACTTATGCTGTTAAATCATATTATAATTGTTTTTAAACATATCAAGTAACAAAATATATAATGGATCACTCCATGATATCATAATTATTTTTTAATCATCTAATATATTTTTAATATACATCATGATACCTCACATATTTTACACAAATAACTACACTAGACATTTGTTTTAATAAATTATTTGAACAATAAAATTATATAAAATTAATACATTCTGATTCAATTCAATTTTTATTTATTTAGTCAATTTCTCGTTCTTGGGCATCAGACGAGTAATAAACAGGTAATTCTACTATTCATTGCAAGCCCAACCTTATCCTATATATGATTTTCTTCGCATCTAATATCTTCGACTAAGAGATCATATAAGGAATCCAAACCATTACCGCAAAGGCTGAGATTACCATATAGCATTTATGTCATTAGATTTTCTTTCTTTGTAAATCAATGGACAAAAAAATTGATAAGAATAGCAACGATGCAACGCACCTCGAAGTGGTGACAATCGGCTTACATCCTCTCTTTAGACTTATTTATCTTCAATTTCGAACCTTAATGCAGGATTTTTTTAATATTAGTCAACCTACTTCTCGAGTGGGTTGGTTTTGGAGGCGTTGGGAGTGGCATTTCTCTCCTGCCGTGCTTATCGATGGTTGTTGTTCAGTCTTTTCCTTGGGATCCTAATCTTAATTGGAGTTGGATTAGGAAGGCAAGGGCTTGGAGAAGGTTAAGGTGTTGATCTAATTGTGTATTCATGGTAGCCTACCTACCAATTCTTTTCGTTTCACCGTAACATGACAGATCAGGTACATGCTTGCGCTGTGGCCAAGGATACTCTTCTTCATTGTCTGAGGAACTATTTGAAGAGCTAGCATTTGGGATAATATTGGCACCCATATCTTTTCCAGTTTAAGGTGGATGATCCAGTTGTTTAGATAAAAGATGGTGCTCTTGGTACCAATAGTATTCTTTTTATGGCTACTCTGTGGTGGACTTGGCGGAGTCGTAACTAAGATATTTTCCAAGCTACCCTTGGTCTGCCCGTGGTGGCCCGCGGGCACGACTTCTGGCTAATGAGATTACCCGCTTTCCAACCAATTGTGTCAATAAGACCGTGTGGCGACCTCCTCCCATTGGCGCGTTAAGTTGAATGTTGATGGTAGTGTGTTATGGGAGCGGGGTTACGGGTTTTGATTGTGTAATTCGAGACTTTCATGGCGGGTGGTTGGCTACTTCTCGGGATTTGTGGATGAGTTGCGTGTTATTTGGGTAGAGCTCAAAGCTATTTGGCATGGCATTTCCCTGACTTGGATGCTTGGATATCGTATGGTGTATATTGATATGGATTGTTTGGAGGCTTTTTTGGTTGTGTCTACTTACAGATTTCTCCTCATCACTTGGATCTTAGATTGCTCTTGCGTATCCATGCACTGATTTTGTGAAACTGGTGTGTACACTTTGATTTGGTCCCAAGAACTGCAAATTGGCCGCAGGTCATGTGGCGAAAACTAGTGCTACCTTGAGCTTGGCTTATTGCAGATGGCCTAATCCTGGAATAGAGCTCAATAGCATTTTTCTTGTTGATTTAGCCAGCTAATCTTGGCTGCGTGTTTGTATTCTCTTTTAATTACCAAAAACACGCCCTCGAAGTCAAAGGACAAATCATGTCATTTGGTGAATTCCTATGTTTATGATCATCAAACATTGGGCATTGTTCTGTACTTCGATCGGTGTTAGTGTAATAAGAATGCAAGTTTTAAGGGAAAGACATTATAACTTTGGATTACGTTTGATCCTTTGCCAACAAGACACATTTCAAATAGTCTCTTTCTTTTCCTAACATAATTTTACATCTGCCCCAGCTGCTCTTGAAATTATAGAAATAAACTGTAACACGCATCGTCAAATAGATTAGCTTGGAATTAAGAAATAAAATGATGTACTAGTTCAAAAAATGCCTAGTAAATTTCAGTGACCAGGTCTCAGAACAAGGACCAAGTCTTGAACATTTCTGAACTTTAATTTTACACTTGTGACTCTCGTTATCAAAGTAATGGTGGTGTTTACAACGGTCTGGAAAAGAACAGAACATTCAATTTTTATTTACATAAGTTTTATTGTGAAAAGTAAAATGACTACTTTAACCTTTATTCCTATGTTTTCAATCTCTTTTTCTTGTCTCTTGATTCCTTTCAAGGTGACCAATTCGCTAGTCCGGCCATTTGTGGGACTAACGTTAGGCTTTTCTTTCCCACCTTGTGAAAATACAAAGATAACCCCACTTCAAATTTTAATTTTCTTTTCTGGTCAAGGATTAGTTGGTCCCCTATGTTGGGACCAACGTTGGTTATCCTAAAAAATAATAAAATCATCTCTCCGTGTAACTTTTAAAGAGGGTACAGATTTTATTAATTTGCAAAGGTGCCCTTTGCTCACCTTTAGAAGTGTGTATTTGATTAATGGGTAAAGAAGGGTGAAAATTTTATGGATGAACTCATCTATTTAAATTTTATTTCCACTTTTACTCATCAACCGAACATACAATATAAAAAAGTATGAGAAAAGATAACAAATTAAAGAATGAATGGTGAGTGATTTGGGAATTGTGTGGATTGGAAGACAAAATGATTTCCTCATTGGAGGAAAATAGAACTACTCATTGCCATTCTCCCGCAATTTAGTTGAGCCCTCGACAAATTATGCATGAATTGTGTTTAGTTTGAAGATGTTTTTAATTAAGTCTCGAACCATATTTTATTTTTGACAATAGTCTCAAACCATAATTTAAATAGAAGTGGAGTAAAATAGAAAAGTTTTTTTTTATAGGACAAACCTTCTACACATTCATTGTTATTCCTGAACACATCTTCTAGGAAAGCGGCAATTCCCTTGTGGGAATACTAAAGCTCCTGTATCAATCTCCTTTTTCACTATTGGATCACCTCGCTTTAAAAATATTATTTTATTAATAAATTAACTTTTTATTGAATTTGGATAGTCTGAATTCTTCACAATACGTTTTGCAAATTTTACGCTAAACTTGGACGTTGAGTTTTGTTGGTTTTTAAAAAATAGTATTTTAATAAAAGATATAAAAACATTATTTTATTATTACATTAAATATTGAATTTGGATGGTCCGAATTCATTACAACATTTACCTTTTCAACCTCCTATGCTCAATTATAATTTAAAAATTGTATAAATCTAAAATAAAGTGATAATGAGATACTTTCTTTTTTTTTTTTTTTTGGTTTGTTTGTGTGTGATGGCTTCACGCGAGAGAGAGAGTGTGTGTGTGTGTGTGAAAGGGCGAGGCGGGAGGGGACTAGGAGGCAAGAGAGGATGTTGATGACAACCTCCACTGGAAGATCATCGGACATCGAGGGTAGCTCTCCTGCATGCAATGGTTTTTGGGGCTTAGGGTTTTGTGTTTTTGTGTTTCTTCTTCTTTGGAATTTGGCAATGAAGAACGAGATTTGGAGAGTGAGAGTGGATATTGGCAATGAAGAACGAGGTTTGGAGAGTGAGAGGCAGAGGAGGTTGGATTGGAGGTCGAGATTCACGCTATTGACGAGGAGGCGGACGGTCTCCATGTGCAACTAATGTATACAATAGTGATTTATCAGCAAAGTCATTGCAAATTCAACGTATTCAGACTTTGAACTGTTCGATAACAAAAATTGAACATCCAATAGTTGAAATCCATTTATACAGAAGGGACTAATGTTGGCATCTAACTAGGGGTGGACCAACTAATCCGTGCCATGCCACTCTTATTTCTAAAAGAAAACTGTGTATATTTTCTTCACAACCACCACCACTTCCACTGCACGCATCCCACTGTAGGCAAAGGCTCTACCTTTCTATGCAAATTAGTCCATTTCACACAAACCAAAATCCACCTACAAATTTGCTTTGTTTTGTACCACATGGCTAGAGTCTACACCAACATTTGTTAAGAGTCGGATTTAATTTTATAAAGTTAAACTATTGGTTAGAGCAGCAACCGTAAATGAACTTTGCTCAAAGAAAAAGGCACCTAGACTTTTCTATTTTAAATGCACACATGAGAAATGCAACAGAAACAAATTTTGCTAATGTTTAGTCAGACTCATAGTAGCAACCAACATTTTAACATGCATAGAAAAGGAACCCACTTTATGTATGGATACTGGATGCCTATGGATACTCCACTTAGATGTATGACCATATAAACTTACACTCTCTATTCTTTGACCATATAAATTTGAGTTTAATGTACTCTTTGAATAAGCATGCACATAGTTGTTAAAGAATGGTTCATCGGTTAGACAATAAATTAATTATAGCAAGAATAAAATGCAAACCACTTCAATGGTTCCTCCCTATAAATAACAACCCTCCCAATCAATAAAATTCCAATCTCACAACTAAGCAATTACATACACATCATCGTTTGAAAGTATATCGAGAGGCAAAATGAAATTTGTCTACCTCCTCATTGCATTCTTGGCTTTGGCATCTTTGGTTGCCTTTGCCAATGATCCAAGCCCTTTACAAGACTTTTGTGTGGCAATCAATCATGCACAAACTGGTGGTATGTGTACATATTCCTCGTATAGATTTTATTATCACTCAAATTTCAATTTTCCTTCAAATCATGTTAAGCATTACTATGACTAATTAATTTGAATTTGATTTGATGTTTACCTTTTGATGTACATTATTTGTGAATGGAAAATTTTGCAAAAATCCCAAACTTGTCACAACTGATGATTTTTTCAAACACGTGGAACCTGGTAATACCTCCAATAGTCATGGCTCAAAAGTGACTCAAGCTTCTGTTAATGAACTAGTTAGACTAAACACATTTGGCATATCCTTAGCTCGTATAGATTTTGTACCTAAGGGCTTAAATCCTCACACTCATCCTTGTGGCACAGATCCTTATAGTCCTTGAAGGCACTCTCTTTGTTGGATTTGTCACTTCCAATCAAAACAATACTAATCGCATTTTTACCACCTATCTCATTTACTTCCAATTAAATGTAGGTTATGGCAATGCTATTGCTATTTCTACTCTCAGTCAAAATCCAGGAGTTATCACTATTACAAATGCCGTGTTTGGATCTATTCCACCTATCTCTTCAAAAGTTCTTACCAAAGCTTTCAGGTGGAGAAGAGCACAATTGATTATTTTCAAAAGCAATTTTGGTATGACAACAACTAATTTGAGGGCATGAATCGTCATTTCATATATTCCTTTTGTACTTTGATTTAGTGTTCTGCCCATGCAATTCACTTATCTATAATAATAAATAAAAGCATGAGGATTAATTTATGTCTACAACATATGTTGGGATCTATACTGTTTATGGTTAAATACATTATATTGTCTATGTTAAAAAAAATAGTCATGCTTGGTACCCTTCTTGAACAAAATTCATTTGTCTCCTTTTCCTATCTTATTTCATGTCCCTTCAATCAAACTTTGCCGTGTATAAAATGAAGGGATTTATAAATAGAATAATATAAACAATAATCAAATCCCTATGTCCCAATGATCAATTTTAATCCTGAATATGACATGTGCAATCATAATCAAAAGAATAGGTTAGAGTTACAAAGGTTGAGAATGAAGATTGTGAATCGACAATCATTCTTTCCACCTACAAAAGGAGACATAAACACAAAGAGAGTGACTACTCCTATTCCACAAATAAAAAGAATGTGTTACTATCAATGGGGGCAACAAAACACCTGTATATGGCTAAGAGCACGACCTCATCCCTAGTGTTAATGAATGATGAGCTAAGTCTTCCCATTATAGCTAGCCCATACACAAACACTTATAACAATACCTAATAAATAATGCTTAACAATAATAAGCCCAATAAAAATAGCGATCACATAATTTTGGGCCAAAATAATAAAGTCTAATTATGTTGACATCCAATTAATTTGTGTCTAAAATTAAATTTAACATTGATTTATGTTAGTCCATAAAATGATTCCAACAATTTCTCACTTGGAAATATAAATTAAAATAGTATAAAACAATAAGCAAATTAATTCACAATATGAGGAAACAACAAGATGTCAAAACCAAACAAGCACTTTTAACTAAATGGTCCAAGAATAGGAAAACAAGCACCTCAACAATGCAGAAAATCATATTCGAAAAGTACTGATATTATACATGCAAGATACTCATTTTTCAATAACTCAACAAAATATAATACATGGGTAAATGGATGAAATTATACATCATAGACAGGACCAATGCACTGCATGGAAAATTAATTTTTTACAATTATTATTAATTCAAATTTTTTAAATAATTTTATTTGTAATATTTTTAATCATTAATATACATACTTTTATGCATATACTCTTATTAATTAATGTAAAATAAAAATATATTAAATAGATGCATCATTTTGTTTGTCCAAATTTGTGATTGTTGTTATTCATTTACTCAAGATATGAAAATACCTCTAACTATGACTAGAAAATTAAGTATATCAATAATATTTAAATTAAGGTAATTTTTTTTTACAATTTGATTAATGATATCTTTTTAGAAATAAAAAAGCTTCGACAACTAACATACATGTGATTTATTTTAATATTTATAATAAATCATCTTCAATAACAACTAAAGCTAAGTAATTGAAATGTCAATTGACATAAATGCACATTCAAGTGAAAATAAGAGACACATTTGTTGTTTATTATATTTTAATATCAAATACTGATGTAAATATTTTATCAAGAATGGAAAAATTATCACATAAAATTTTTAATAAATAATAATTACAATGTAATTAAATGGATGCGGATTAGTGGATGTGGGTTTCAAAATGGACATTTATTGCAATATCTGCATGAAAGCTTGCACAATCACTTCATTGTAACCCTTGGTTTAGAGTAAGAAAACATGGTAAAAGTTGCTCCCTTGCTCCATATCCTCTATCTCTAAAGCATCTCCAATGGTGTCTCAATATTGATCCCACTTGTGGCTCCACTTGTTACCATATTATTGTCACAATCAATTTATCATAAAAAGGAGAAGTGTCCAAGAGTGTCCCTTTTTGCTCCAATGGAAGGGACCAATTTTGGTCTCTATTATGGCCCACATAATTTTTTAAATTAAAAATAAATCAATATATTTATAAAATGTTTTATTCTAATATCTTGTATTATGTAATTTATTTTCAATTTGGATAAAAATATAAAATTATTTTTTAAATTTTTTGTTTAAAATTAATTTTAGTAAATTAACTTGCAGAGAAATATTTTGTAAATTTTTCAAAAAGTCAAAATGTATTAAAAATCAGACAAATATTTTTTAAAATAAAACGAGTATTCAATATATTTTTAAAATATAACACGATTAGCAACAACAATGCATAATTTAAATATGACTAACAATGTTGCATAATTGAAATATTATATAACTAGAAACTATACTAGATGAGCATTGTGGAATTGCAGATATGTTCTACCAAATTGTTTGTAGTTGCCGATGCTTTTGTCTATCACGAAGTCGGATATTGTTTTGAATATACCTCTCATACTAAGCAAAATTTTCTTCACCTAGCTTCTGCCTGATAAGCCATTGTCAACATCATCGTAAGAAGGGAGTTGAGAAAAATTTCCAACATATGTGTCTCTTTCATCCTCAACGATAATATTATGCAATATAATGCATGCTCTCATTATTTTTGCAAGTTTAGTCTTCTCCCAGAATCGTGCATGGCCATGTATAATTTTAGATCAAGCTTATTATACTCCGAATGCATGCTTCACATCCTTTCATTGCCTTTCTTGATATTTTGCAAACAACTTTCGCTTGTCTCCTTGTGGTCGAGATATTGTTTTCACAAATGTTACCCATTCAGGATAGATGTCATCTGTTAAATAGTATCCCATGGTATAATTGTTACCATTCACAATATAATTTGCCTGGCGCTCAACCATCTAGAACTTCATCAAACACCGGTGAATGGTCTAACACATTAATATCATTATTTGAACCAGGAACTCCAAAAATGCATGCCATATCCAAAGGTCAAGTGAAGCCACATTTTCAAATACCATAGTTACAACCCCAATAACCACTCATGTACATCCCTTTCCATGCTTTGGGTAGTTTTTCCACTGCTAGTACATGCAATTAATGTTGCCCATCATGCCTGGAAGCCAAGTCCTCTGCCATCTGTAGCAAATGTTGTACATCATTTGAGTTTGGTTTTCACAAGTATTCAAACTCAAATACCAATATTACATCTTCAACAAACTTCTCTAAGCACTCAATTACAGTGCTTTCGTTTATCCGCACATAATCATCAACAGCATAAGTTGATACTCCATAGGCCAACATAAGCATAAGGTGCATTTTGCAATGGAGATAAGCCTTTCTTGCCTGTTGCATCAACCCGTTGCTAGAAATATGGATCAACATTAGAGAGGCTTCCACTATGTGAAGAAAGACATGTCTTCCCATCAGAATCACGAAATGTCTAGGAGGGTACACCGAATTAGTTGCAAAATAGTCATTGAAAAGACGTCTGTCTTGCTTCACGATCTCTATCTAGTGTCCTATGATAAATCTGAAGGAAGAGGTTTGCCTACTTTTCTACAATTAGTTGTTCAAGTTGGTGCTCATGTGAATCATCACGTATAAAATCATCAATCCATTCATCCAGAGACATGTTATCAGGTTAATCTAAATCATCAAACAAAACATCATCAAACAAGTCATCAAAGACATGTTTTTGAGTTGACTAGAGTTCCGGCCATTTGTAATAATGAAATTTTAGTAGTGGTTGTTGGTGAAAAGGTGTTTGAAAGGAGTTATTGGATACAAATGGGATTTAAGGTTTTGAATAGATAGAAAATATGCTATGAGCAAATATGGATGAGTGGTGCTCCATATTTATAAGTTGTTACCCACAATGGTTACTTTTACAACAACTATTTTTGTAACAACTACTTTTCCAATGGCTACTTTTATAATCGCTAGTTTTGCAACATCTAGTTTTGTAATAGCTAGATTTACAATGGCTAGTTTTGTAACGGCTAGTTTTATAATGACTAACAACAGCTAGTTTTCATAATAGACATATTACATAACTAAAAATGCACAATTGAAACGTCACATAATAAAAAAAAGGTTACAAACTTAAAACCATTACACTTAAAAGACATTGTCACTTTCCTAGATATGTCTAACCAATACAATTGACACCTAAATTAAAAATACTTTGCCATAATTTTTTGCACAAGCTTTGCATGAAAAGATCATTGCTTTCAGTCATAGTAGAGGTGTCTGCATAAAGTATTTGCATATTTGTTTCCCTTTCCTTCACCTCTAGCTCCTTTTCCTTCATCATCCTTTGTTTTTCCATCTCCTCTAGATCCTTTTCCTTCACCATCATCATCTTTTCCTTGAATGCACTATCTTTTTCCTTGTCCGCTAACTCCATTTCCTTTACTTTCTTAATATCTTCCCACATAGCTAGCTTGCTAGCTGGCAGATTTTAGTGTATCAATGTCTTCATCGTAACCAATAGGCACTTTTGATTTTCCCTTACTCTTTTGTTTTGATGATTTGGTGCCTTGAGGATGGACTAGAGATTCCACTCCAACATTTTCACCCATTGGTGTTTCTGGATTCAAAGATAAGCATGCTCCAACATTGCTTATCTTTGTTCTCTAGAACCTCCACTTGGAGTTAATTGAGTTCTCCATTTTTGTTCCTTTCAAAGCTCATTCCAATGTCTATGAAAAGTGCATTTCTTTTCATACCTTGTAAAATAGAGTTCATGAGCCAACTCTATGATATCGTCACTATTTGAACCACTTCCTATTTTTTGAGATGCTTGATCGTGGCAACCACCAAATTGTTGAGCCCCCGTGTTGATCCTATGCCAACGCTTCATTGCACCAACCCTCTTTTGATCAAGCCAGTTGCTTTCCTCGCAATACGCATGTATTCAGTTCCAAAATGCATCGTCCTTTTGGTCAGATACCGACCAAAGAATCCATTAACATGTTTAGCTATGCACTTATTATAGCTCATCCTCTTCCTATCGCTGTCTAGAAAATTGTAAATGTTGTGAACTTGGAGTTGAATTTTTAAGCATTTGAGGAGATAGATCAAAAATGCACCAACACCGCTGATCCGATCCTGATCCTCCAATTGAGAGGTTTGAAATGGTAATGAAAATGGAAATTGAAATGTTGATGAATTTTGACTATTTGAAAAAAAAAATGCAACTTGAAAATTTGAAGGAATTTGAAAATTGGAAAGGACTTGAAAATTAGAATTTTAAAGATTTGAAAGATTATGATTTGGGAAGAAGTTTGGCATTTGAAAATTAAAATTTGGATTTTAAGAGTTTGAAGGTTGTGAATTTTGGATATTTGAATTTTGAGAAAGGTTGGAATTTTGCAAATAATTGAGAAAATGATTCAAATTAAATTGGTTAGGATCCATTATTTGTGAGAGAATAAAAGAGTAGAATTGTGAAAAATAAAATTAGAAAGTGTTAGAAATGATTAAGAAGGGATGTGAAAAATAATGTTAGCAAGGATTGGGAAGATATGTGAAAAATGAAGTTGAAAATGATTGATATTTATAAAGTAAAATATGAAATAAAATAATATTTTTAAAATATAACCATTTACAAAACGGTAAAAAATTGATCAAAAGCTAAAAAAGAGAGAACCATGACGTCCTCTGAACTAGGACTGTTCTCTCCGCATCCCACGCTTTTCTTCCAATGGTTAGAGACGGATGTCTCTAATGGAGCAGTGGCTAGGACGGGATATTGGACGCCGAGTTGCTCTAACATCTTCATCTCTCATCTAGCTAGCATCGATTTCTTAAAGTCTTGATAAGGATCCTTTGACTTCTTCAAACCGCAAAGATCCCCCTCACCTTTCCCTCCACACATAGCAATGTACTTCGTTAACACTCCTGTCACATCATCATCTTTACCTACTCTCTCTAGATTCCAATACAATTTCAAATTAAAGAGAATCACTAAATATACAAATGAGTGCATAAGAATGAAAAATGCTCAAAAGCATACAAAATTCAAAGCATGAAGAACAAAACATGATTAGAGGAGCATAATCGAGTAGCTCAAGAAGAATAGTTTGAGTATAACCACTATTATATAGTGAACCAAAATGGATAAAGCAAAGAAATAAAGGACATTGTAATGCGCCGATTTTTTCATTTGTAAAATAACTAAAATATCCTTGTGGCCACTTTTGCATGAGAATCAAAGATGGCAAGCTAAACGGAGGCTGTCACCTTCCTCTTCAAATTAGAAATTATTTTAATACTAAGTTGTACCAAAAATATAGTAAAGGGCACAACCTAGCTCGTCTCTCAATGATGCTTCAACACTTAATTAGGGAAATTGGGGTTTTGAAGAATGAAATAATAGCAATTGAAATTAAAAGATAATAACAACGAGATAATAGTAACAGTGAGAAAGGCACTAGTATAAGGTATTCCTAGAATTGAGAATTAATTATCATTGACCAAATATTATACCTATTAGTGTCTATTAGTAATAAATTACTGGCAATTCTACTAGTGATCGATCAACCTTTAAAATTTGATCAATGCAAATAACTAATAAACGAGATTTCAATTTATTTAGAAATTACATTAATTTAATGAGCCAATTGCTATAGTCTAACTGAATCGGAAAGCTAATTTTAATGTTCTTACTCAAACATAAACCAATAGATCTATCAATTCATGCCCAAAGAGTTTTCTTAAATGATGATCGCCAATTTAGTTATCCTAATAAAGATTGTAACAATCACCACAATAATTATAGGAATAGAAACTATAGAATATTTAGAAAACCAATGCATTAACATCAAAAATGGGTCTCAAACATCATCCCAATCCATCCGGAAATCCCTACACTAATAAAGAAATCTACTCCTCCATCTTCTGAGGATTACAACAATGAAGATAAAATAAACTTGAAAATAATAGCAATAATCATTGCCACAATCTCCAAGATAAAACATCTTCACTAATGGAACCTTTAAAGAGAAAAGAGAAAAAGAGAGAGATGTAGAGAGAGATTGTAGAGAAAGAATAATAACAAATAAAATTGTAACCTAAAATGAGTCAAAAGCTAGGATAAAAGTCTGTCTAGCCCATATATAGCTCTCTAAAATGGGCCAAAGTAAGGCCCCAAAACATATTAATGAGTTGTAAGTCCGCTATCGCATGAGCGTTACAGTGCTTACGAAAATGATGAGGTCAAAAAATTAATAGTTAACACTCTGCCAAGCATCATGCTCACCGAATGTGAGCTTCCATGCTTTTTCTTCCTTTTTACTTCAAGCTTCTTCCAGAGAGCTTCCAGCCTTGTTCTTGACACTTTGCACTTGATCCAAAGCTCTTGTGCACAAAACTATACTCAAAGAGACAAGTCAAATGCAATAGGGTGTAATTATAAATTATTTCAAAATAAGTACAAAAGCCAATAATTCTTCCAAAATTATACAATAAGGAATAAATCAAAATCCTAATTAATTACATTAATAACTCAGTAAAACTCATGCAAAAAGCTAAGGTTTCGTAGCAAGATAAGTGGCATAAATGCCTCTTATCAAACTCCCCCACACTTAAACTTTCACATGTCCTCATGTGAAACTAAGATCAAATTAAGGCATGGATGAAAAACAATGTACAAGGACTAGACTAGACTCCTAATATAAAATGTACGATGCATGAAATTAAATAATAATACACCAATTCAATGAACCTAGAGACACAACAGTAAGCTTTTACACCAACAATTAAGAGAATTACACAAAAAATGCATGAACAAGGACATAGCACACAAGTTAGAATCCACATATGATGTATGGGCCAAGTACAAAAATCATTCCAAGGTCAGTGGTTGCCATTCATTCACTCAAGTGTTTGGGGTTATGATGCACAATCAATCACCTCAAATGAAAATGCATTACCATAAGCTTGCTATGGGTCTCATTCTCCACTTTGTTACACACATGCATACTGAATCAAGAGGACTTACCTTTGGTTGTAATGGGGCTTAGGTGAAGGTGGATAAAAATAGAGGCCAATGGGCTAAACCTCAAGTCGAAGGAGAGCAAATAAATACACCAAGAGTACAAGTACTTAACAGTATACTTTGTCCAACTTAATCACAATTATAGGCTTTTAATTTCAATGTGGCACACCTTCAACCAAAATTTTTTAAAAATAAAAATCAATCAATATTTTCATCCTCATTTCTTTATTTTTTTCCTTTGGTGTGCCACTTGCTGAATTTGTTTTTATACACATTGTTCTTCCCTTATACTTAAATTGGGGTATGTCCTCATGCTCTCTTCCACACTTATGCTCAAGCACATATAAGAAAAGCACAAATGCTCTCCTAAGCCTAAAAGGTTAGGATATTTCATGGTTCTTTCACTTTTGGCTAAGGATGTGCTAAACCAAAAGAATGGACAATAAGGCTCAAGGGGGCTAAACAATGGTAACATGCAAAGGGTGGCTACATGGGCAAGTGGCTATAAACAAGAAAAATGCCTTAATCATATTTAAGCATGCACATGAAAACATAAGGAGTATGTGGTGTGAGTCTATACATGTAACCTCTAAGATGCCAAAGGGATGGCGTAAAATGGAAATAAAAATAAATATGATGCAAGACTCAAAATTAAAATGAAAATAAATAAAATGCAGAAAAATAAAAGGGAAGAGTAAAGAAAAACCTCACGGTGGGTTGTCTCCCACCCATCACTTTACTTTAATGTTCCTAAGTTGGATGGTCAGGACCTCATGGAGGGCGTGAGCTTTAACCCAAGGAGCCATCTGAGCCCCAAATCCTTGGGAACTTCATAAAGGTACATAAGTCGATGCTCATCAATGTCACACGGGTCTTGGTCCTAGGGTTCTCCAACTCAATTGCACCCGCAGGGTGTGCACAAGTGACCAAAAATGGTCCCTTCCATCTAGATCTTGACTTTCCACTCATCAATGTTGCCCGAGGCTCATGTAGCAAAATCTCTGCCCTTCACAAGGCATCCTTCCAAACATGGTTTGGTCTTGAAGCACCTGGCAAACTGATGACTGCTTAGGTGGTCTACCTGTCTGAAAACTTGGGACATTCTAAAATAATAGGTGCATCATATCCCATAGGAGAAGAAAAAGTAGAGAAAGGGGTATCTGGATCCTTACAAAGCAAATTACCACAAGCATCATCAACTAAAGAATTAATTACATCAATGCCAAACACGGAGTATTCCTTATAGGGATGTTTCATAGCATCAAATAAGTTAAATTGGACTTTCATATCCCCACACTCCATGGATAATATGCAGCATAAACGTCAATCATGGTTCTAGCAGTTTCAAAAATGGTCTACCCAAAATCAAGGTATGGTGGCTGGCATTAGTGTCATTTTCCATTTGAAGCACATAGAAATTAGCAGGGAATACTAAATCATTTACCTGGACTAGAATATCTTTCAATATTCTCTCTTGTCTCGTGATGCTACGGTTAGCCAGCTGAATTTGCAACTCCGTTAGCTTGAGCTCTCCAAAATGCAAGGACTAGTAGAGAGATTTAGACATAACATTAATGTTAGCTCCAAGGTCTACTAGGGCCTTCATGATGTGTAGGTTTCTAATAGTGTAAGGGACAGTGAATATGCCTAGATCCTTGCACTTTGGTGGTAGATTGCCTAGCTTAATAATAGAGGAGGCATTTACCCCATGGTCACCTTCTCCTCCCCTCCTGTCTTTGATCTTCCTCCTATTGGTGCACAGATCTTTCAAAAAATTTTCATACTTTGGAATTTGTTTAATTGCATCCAATAGGGGTATATTCACATGCACCTTCAGAATATTTCCAATGTCTGGATCCAATTCACTCCAGTAGCCTTCCTGGGTTGCATTCTCTATGGGAATGTTAGTGGAGGAGTAAAGTTTGGAACTCTTGTAGCTTCTCTAAGCATCAGCTTTTGGAGGCTCGCGCTCTCAGAATCCTTCTCTAGTGCTTCATCTCTCTAGCTCTGCAATGCTATTTGAGTGCTGCGGTGCTCACCCGAGAGGTGCTCTTGTGCCAGTTCTTCATTCTCATGCTGCTTAGACCTCCGTGTTGTGTGACACCGCTGTGCTCAATAGAATCACCTTTGGGCCTAGTTTTCTCTTGTTAATCTTCCTCTAGGCCTAGTCACCCTAGAATTATTGTTCTAGACCTTAGTGTGATTGCACAAACATTTCCCTTTGGATTAGGCATAGTCTGGGAAGGCAACTGGGCTAGGGCCTGTTGGCTCTAATTATTCTTCAACTGGCTCATCTCCTCTGCTTCAGCTGGGCATTTTCCTTTCTAATTTCTTGCATTTGCTTCATCATCATCTTCATCATCTCAGTCATCGTAGGATCTGAAGATGGGGTATAGAGAGGTCCAATTGCCTCTGATGAGGTATCAAGTATTTCTGTAAAGGTTGGCCATGTGACTAAGAATTATTTTCCCACTTCAATTGGGTGATTTTTCCAATTTGGATTATAAGTGGTCCCAAATGGAAATTGGCTTGGCTGGCTCTGAAAGAGGTTTATTGCCACCCAGCGGGTGAGTTATCTTGCAATGTTGGGCACATATCAGTATGATGGTCATGTGAAGTATATATACCAATGATCTTGGGAACCACTAGAATTGTTGCCTAGCTAGCCATCAGCGCTGGATAAGCCCATAAAGTTACTGTAAAGTCTGGGTCAACATTGGATTTCTCTGGCTGACTTACTTCATGAAGGCCTGTAGTGGTTGTGCCCTGGAACCAAATTACAGAAAATTAGTAGCCATATTCTCCATCAAAGCATGGGCCTCTACCAGAGTCTTGTCCAAGAGTACCCCCTCCACTTACATCATCAATCATGCACCTATCAGCAATTACAAGACCTTCATAGAAGTATTGGAGGAGCCTCTGGAATTTGATGGTTGGGGTAGCTGGCATATAAGAGCTTAAAATGCTCCCAATACTCATGTAAGTCTTATCAATTGGCGGATTCTAGAGATTTCTTTTCTAATAGAAGCCACTCTAGAGGGAAGTACCTCTCCAAGAAAATCTATTTATCCCTATCCAGCTATTTACAATCCTATTTGGCAGATTAAAGAACCAATTTTCTACAACTTCCTCTAGGGAGAAGGGGAATGCTCTTAGTTTGACATCATCCACCTCTACCTCATTGGGTCTAATGCCAGAACACACCATGTGTAGCTTCTTCAAGTGCTGGTGGGGTCTTCTCCAGATAGCCCATGGAATTTGGGAAAAGTATGTACCATATACCTTTTAAGCTCAAAATCATTGTCTAACCTGGGGTATGTAATGGCCAAGGGTTCCTGGGTAAATCAAGTGAACTCCCTAAGTGTCCTATTCCGATCTTCCATGTTTGATGTATCACCTAAAACACTAAATAGAGGATTAGAATGCTCAGATGGTTCCACTTGTTAACGCTTTACCGGTCTGATTTTTCTTAAAGTTTTCTCAATTTCATAATCAAGAGGTATCAAATTTCAGGACAGGGAACGCTTCATACAAGGGAACAAATTTTTTTTTCATTTTTTTATTGCCGAATAACATAAATACAGAAAATAAAAAATTAAATAAATATATAAATAAAAATAAAATAAAAACTGGAAAAATAAAATAAAAGAAAAAAATAACTAAGTTTCAATGCCTCCCGCAACGGCACCAAAATTTGAATGGAGGTTGTCTCCTACCTACTCAAATTAGAAATGATTTTAATGCTAAGTTGTACAAAAATGTAGTAAAGGGCACAACTTAGATCGTCTCTCAAGGATGCTTCAACACTTAGGTGAGGAAATTAGGGTTTTGAATAGTGAAATAATAGCAATTGAAATTAAAAGATAATAGCAACAGTGAGAAAGGCACTAGTGCAAGATATTCCTAGATTGAGAATTAATTATAATTGACCAAATATTAAACCCATCGTGGCTATTAGTAATAAATTACTGGCAATTCTACTAGTGATCGATCGATCTCTAGAATTTGATCAATGCAAATAACTAATAAATGAAGTCTCAATTTATTTAGAAATCACATTAATTTAATGAGTCAATTGCTATAGCCTAACCGCCAATCGAAAAGTTAATTCTAATGTTCTCCCTCAAAAATAAATAAATATATCAATTTCTGCCCAAAGGGTTTTCGTAAATGATAATCGCCAATTTAGTTATCCTAATAAAGATTATAGTAAACATCGCAATAATTATAGGAATAGAAACTACAAAACATTAAGAAAACTAATGCATCAATATCAAAAGGATCTCAAATATCATCCTAATTCATCCAAAATCCCAACACTAGTAAAAAATTTGCTCCTCCATCTCTAGAGGATTACAACAATGAAGATAAAAAAAAACCTGAAAATAATAGCAACAATCATTGCCACAATCTCCAAGACAAAGCACCTTCACTAATGGAACCCTTAGAGAAAAAAGAGAAGAAGAGAGATGTAAAGAGAGATTGTAGAGAGAATAATAGCAACTAAAATCTATAGACTAAAGTAAGTCAAAAGCTAAGGTAAAAGTCTGTGTCAATCCTATATATCCTGCTCTCTAAAATAGGCCAAAGTGAGACCTAAAAACATATTAATGAGTTGTAAGTCCACTATTGCGTGATCACTCAGTACTTACTAGAACGATGAGGCCAAAAAATTAATGGTTGTCACTCTGTCAAGCACTACAATACTAAATGAGCACTATAGTGCTCACCCGAATGTGAGCTTCCACGTTTTTTCTTCTTTGCTCCAAGCTTCTTCAGAGAGCTTCCAGCCTTGTATAAGTAAGAGAGTGCATGAGAAGGGGGTTGAATCGTGCTTTGCCTTTTTTTTCTCGACTTGTCTTTTGAAAAACTTACTCAAAATACTATCAAGCTATGAGTTTGAAGTGTAGCGGAAACAACGTTAGTGACTTTAGAAAGTGACCTTTCTGAATTGAATATGAAATAAACGTGTGAAAGAGAGTTTTCTAGAACTAACACGTATACAAATCAAATAAGAATAAAATAAGAGATGAAGAGAAGGAAGATAATGCTCAAGAGTTTTTATCCTGGTTCGACCAAATTACCTACATCCAGTTTCAACAATCGTTGATTTCCACTAAACCTTTCTTTCACCAGGGAAAGAACAAGGATAGTCTTTACAATAGTCTTCCCAAGCTCTCACCAATGACAGATAACAACCCCTACTATCACAAACCAAGTAGTTATTCACCAACCTCTTCAAGCTAAACCAAGTAGTCTTTGAACAACCTCTCCAAGCTAAACTAGACAAGTAAAACACCTTTTCCTGTCACGTTGCAAGTAGTCTTTGACTAGCCCTCCAAGCTAATTTCACATCGATCACTATTGGGTCGAGGATACAAAGGTTTGTGTTTGAGTTTGCAATTCAAACTAACCTACACTCATGTTTCTTTAAGATTTATAAGGAAAGATCTAGAAACACTTGAATGACTCCTTTCTAAGTATTCTTCCTAGGAAGAATATATGAACATGAAGGAATGTAGAAAGACAATTTTTACAATTAAAGGAAATGTTTGTTAGATGTAATGAACTCTACAAGCAGATGAGGAGAAATTTTTACAAAGTTTTGCTTTTTTTTGTGCAACATCAAAAAATTGTTTTCTTTGAAAGCACATTATCTTTATTTATAAATAGCCTTCCTTGTGACTGTTGCCTTTCATCAGATCTCTAAGTGACATGCATTGATCATCTATTTGTGTCTTGGAAAAGCAATCTAGAAGAGTAGCCTATCTATTTGTTAGGGCTGTTGTAGAAGTCATTGCAAGATTGAGGTTTTTGATGCTATTTCAGAAACTATTCTTACTTTCTAAACATGGTTTTTGAACTCTTTCTTCTAGAAGCTGAGGTAGTTGACCATGGTGGCAAAAGAGATGAAATGCCAATTCAGTCACTGGGTTTTGACTTTTCAAATTCAAATTTGAATTTCAAAAATTCCTGAGTTTCTTGTAGACGCACAGTATCACTGTAAGTGAGCTTTTGATGTACGGTATCATTTCCTTGATGATTCTTAGGTCTTTTTATCTTCAATCATGGCTTGTTAATGAACAAAACATTACGAGTGTGATGATTGAAGATAGTAAAACACTTTGGCTTCATTACTTTGATGGATATCTTCATTTCAGGTGTACTTTTAAAGTCCAGATCTTGGTTTCTTGTACTAATTGCATTCCTTTCATATGTAAGGCATGCATGCTTACTTTACATGATATAATATTCACTTCTATTAAGTTCAATCTCTTTATATGAGATAAATCATGTTTACACATTAAAGTGAAATTATTTTTACTTCAAGTACATGTTATACAATCCGAAAATATCTATATGCTATGTCAAGAAACTCAAGGTAGACATTAGGTTCTTCAAAGTGTTTTCTTTAAATTAGTTTGTTGTTATTCAAAACATATTGCCTTAAAGCTTTTTGAAAGGTTCTGGAGTTAACACCTTATTCTTGACACTTTGCACTTGATCCAAAGCTCATGTGTATAAAATTATACTCAAAGACAAGTCGAACACAACAGGATGTAATTACAAATTATTCCAAAATCAGTACAAAAGCCAATAATTCTTCCAAAATTACACAATGAGGAATAAATCAAAATCCTAATTAATTACATTAATAACTTAGTAAAACTCATGCAAAAAGTTAAGGTTTGATAACAAGATGAGTGGCATAAATGTCTCTTATCACAAGCCCGGTCATTCTCAATGGATTAGTTTAATATTTGAAGGGATTATATGTGTATTGGATAGTGATTGTGTGAAAATCACAATTCTCGATTTTTTTCCTTACCCAAATTATCAAAATGCCCTTGAGATAATTTAATACGAGATTAACAACGCAAAACCCGGTCAATACATGGGAGTTAAATATACTAATTCATGGAGATATATGATAATTAGATAAGTTCTGGTGAAATTTGATATGAAATTACTATTTTACTTCTAGTTAGTACTAATTAAGCTTAATTAACGTAATTAAGGGCATATAGGCCTATAGGTAATATTAGACTCAAATTAAAAACTAATTATTTTTATTAATCAATTTCGAGTCAAGATGATTATTTGGAAGTGATTGAGGCCTTAGAATGATTAATCATGCATAATCTTATCCTTAAGCAAAATTAGTGAAAAGAAGACAAAAAGTACTTCATTAGACAATAAAGCAAAAGTAGGAGATAAAGTTACTTTTTGACGTTTCTTTTCTCCTAATTTTTAGGAATGGTGTTTCTTTTAAAATTCAAAACAATGATATTATAATATATGGAGATATTTCATTTAACAATTATGTGATAATTATTTATATCCTATAAAATTATTTAAATTCTCTTACAATTAATTTTAATTCTATAAGCCCAAAAATAATAATTTAATATGTGAAGAGAGATATTTTATTCAAAGCTTATAGAAAAAGTTTATTACTTGAAATTTAAAATAATCATATAATATCAAAAGCAAGGAGACAAGTATGCTTTTGTATGAATGTTTTTCCTAAGTTTAGGAAATGTATCATATTTGACTTTCAAAAATCATATAAAATATTATTTTGAGGGAAAATGAATTATTCAATGAAATTATGATAATTTCTCATGTCTTACAAGTCATTTGAATTTCCTTTATAATTATTTTTGTATCACACATAATTATTGTATTTTTTTTACAATTATTTTTAATCCCTCAAAATTATACCTCAACCCTAATTTCTACACACAAAAACACAAAAACATCCTACCTAACCTTTGTCTAAAGGCTGCGGCCCACACACACATGCACACTCTCATTTTTTATTTATTTTTTAGCAAGCATACACACACACTTTCTCACATACATTCATTCTCTTCATTTCACTTTTTTGACATAACTTGAGCATCAAGTTTATGCAAAAAATTCTCCTTTCTCTCAACTTCAAAGTCTCCACTTCTCCTCCATCAAGACACTATTTTTGCTCTCAAACCAAGCTCTAAGCTTCAAACAAACATCCACTATAAACCTACCCAAACACCTAGATTCCACCCTCTATCAACCAAACCAGCACAAAAACTTCTTCCTCTCGCCAAAGCCATATAATGGCTTAAGAAGATTTTTCTTCTCTTTTCCTTTGCAAGCACAAGGCTTTTCACCTCCTTGAGCAAGAACCATCATTTGGTAGGGATTTTATATGCTTTCTTTTTATTTCCTCTTCTTTTCTTTTGATTTTTGGTTGAGGATCAAAGGTTATGGCTTGAGGATGATGGCTCTTTGATGATAGTTGTATGACCATCACGTTGAGGCCTCTAAAGCTTGAAACTTTTGTTTCTAAAAAGAAAAGAGAAAGAACGCATCTTTCTTTCATTTATTCACTCTTTGTTGCATATATGAGATTGATGATAAGTCTATGTGAGCAAGGTTCTTGGAATCACAAAAAGAAAGACTCTAAAGCTTGATCATGCCCTCTGAGGGCTAAATTTAATGCATTTTGCATTTTTATGAGAAAAGTCGTTATTCTTGGTAGCTTGAAGAGTTAAAGTTCCATATTTTTTTATGTACTTGGGTTTCTAATGCTTTAATATCAAATCTAATTGATTAAAAATGTTTATTGGAAGTTTGGTTATGATTCTAAGTATCCACTTGGATTTTTGGTTCGGTAAAGTTTAAGTTTTTATGCATGAAAATGTTGTTCATATGATTATCATTTTATTTTGGCTTCAAGGTAGTATTTTTGTTAAGCAAAATGGGTTTTTAAAGAATGGTAATGACGATGATGGTGGCTTTGAAGGGCTTAGATTTGGAAAATATTGGTTTTGTTGTTTTGATGTGTTAGTAAGTGTAAGCTCATGTCATAAGTATTTTAAGCATGAGACTTAAAATTTTGAGCTTTCCTAAACATTTACATAAGTGCCTCGGCCATGCATGCTAGAGACGTTTGGTGTTGGTTTTATTGATTTAAAATTTGCCTCTTGTGTTTAAAGTGTTTAAGAGAATTTTGAAAGCATTGGAAACTAATAAAGGGTAAAAATATAATTTTTGCGCAAAAAGGTTCCAAATGCATGTATTTATGGCCTAACCTTTTTTTTTAGTCCAAAGTTGGTTTTGTTAAGTGTAAAAAATGATTTCTAATGTTTAAAGTGTCTTAGAATAGCTTTTGAAAAACTGGTAATTAAAAAGGGATAACAACGTAATTTTTAACTCTTACCATATTTTTTATTTTTGCCACTGTTGGATACTGTTTGTCACTATTTTGAAGTGTTTGGGATGTTAGGAATAGTTGTAAAAATTGTTTTTAACATCCTAGGTATCTAAAAGGACTTTTAAAAGCTTTAAGCTTTGGTAGTTTTGTAAAACATGAAAAATTGCACTTTGAACTTCTACATTATGTATTTTTGGCCAAATGGGTATAAATGGAGTTTAAAATCGTCCTGCAAGTGTTCAAGTGTGCAAGGTGGTTTTTATAAAGTTAAAAAGGGATTTTATAAGTGTTGAAACTCACCAAGTGTCAAAAAGTGAAATTTTGCACTTTAATCCCAAAAGCTTAATAATTTTAGCCAAGGGCCCAAAATGGTTTTAATGTTGTTTCAAAATGACAATAAATTGGTATTGGGTCTTTTAAAAGAGTAAATTAACTTTGAGAATCATTAGTTTGAAGAAAAGTGTAAAAATCGGGAAATTATACTTTGACCTATACACTTGTTGGAATTTTAGTTTTGACTCTTTTGGGCTATGTGATAAATTTTAATAGCTTGATGATACTACGGTTATTGGCACATTATATGGACTATGCTTGTGTGAATTGATTTGTAATTAAATGGCTTGAGATGATTATGTGAAGATGTGAACTAAAAACTATGCATGCTTGAATTTTGAAATTATGAATTGATGATTATGGTATATATTCTATTGAACATACCATATGCATTAGCTAAGTCTGGTCCATTGACTTCCAACAATTGTGTAGGAGCATATTTACATTTCAATAAGATATTGATGATAATATGCTTATGGATATATGCAAGCATGAGATGCATGCTTATGTGATTGATGAAATGATGTTTGTGGCATGTTGTCATTATGATGAATAATTGAGATACACGATTGATATGCGATTTGTAGGAAACAAATTTGGGGAAATTCCATTCATATCCGTTGTGCTGCTAGATTTCCACCAAATTTGTGGACTTAGAGCAATTCAGAAATTTATGAATATGAAAATGTTATGCAATAAGCCACGTTGATGATTTCTAATTATATGCTCGTGTTTGTATCTCTAATTAACATGTCAGTATTAAAGGTGACATAAAACACTCAGAAATGATCCTTTCGAATGGGCCAGCTTGGCGTGAGGTGATCCAAGGACATGATCTTTTTGTGTAGGCCAGTGTAATAAAATGTGATCCAATACCCGCTAATCCGCATCCAGGGTTGGGAAAACCTTATCAAGAGGATAAGTGTAAGTTGTTGATGATTAATCAGGTATGAGCTCATAGCCTTAGAATTCTCAAAAGGAAAAGAGTATTAGAGTGACCTTTGTGAAACATTAAGAAATTAAAGTCACTCAAGAAAGGAAAAGGGGATAGTTGCTTGCCATAGTTGTTTACGTTCCTTATGCTTTTATAGTGTGTTATTACATGTTTGGAGTGTTGCGTAAGGTATTGACATGCATTCATGATATGATATAATGCATCTATGACATTAAGATTCATACTAAAAGACATGGGTTTCGGCTAATGGTATTTAGAATTGAATAAATGAACCTTATATATGCCCATTATTTTCATAAAGAAACTCAAGGTCCCTAGGAATGATGATGATGACACATGTGTAGAGACAAAACCCTATCGAGATTCTTGTATAAGATTCTCACCCTTCTCTTTCTTTTCCATCTTCATTTTCAAAGGTCAATGGCAATGTTCATGGTCTTTCCTTAGCACATTTTCACATCTATTAACTCATTCTAAGTGTATGTCAAATACAACACTGGCATGCATAGCATATAATGTTAAACATATTCCAGTTCCACATTATAAATTAATTTAGAAAGGGCTAATACTATCAAAATTATGTCAAATCCTTAAAGGATCCACTAGGGGTTGACAAACATCTTCATTTTGATCAAAAACTCACTTTTAGCATTTGGTAATTGATTATATAGCCCTTGTAATTGATTACCAATAGCCAAAACTCATTAGAACTCATTTTGGTTCTAGTAATCGATTACTATAATCAATTACCAAAGAGCAAAGTTGCTCTTGGTGCCATTTAAGCTCCTATAATCGATTAAATACCCCTATAATCGATAACTAGAGAGCAAAACTCAATTTTCCAAGCTCTCCAAGGTTCTAAAATCATTTCCACAATTTGAACATTGTTTTTAAGATTTTCAAAACATTTTCCAACAAACCCAACGTTCTAAATCATTTGAGAACTCATTCTTACAACAAAGAACTCAAAAGCTTCAATCCTTGACCATTAAAACACCTCTTTAACACCTTTAACAATATAAATCACCAAATATGAAACTTTGCTCATTAAAATTTCAGAATGACTTATTTAAACTTATTAGGACAAAAGCATAGATCCTTTATACTTTTAGTACAAGACAACTCATTTAAACATGGTAAAGTTTCAAAGTATTAAACTTTTTCCACTAAAAGTACAAGTTAACTCATTTAATCATATTAAAACGTAAATAGTCAAACTTTAATCATTTATAACTCAAAGTTGTCTATTTAAATATGATAGAAACATAAATTGTTTAATTTTACTCTTTAAAAGACAAGACATCTATTTAAATATAGAAAAAAACTACAAAGGATTGACATTTTAAACATGAATAAATCATAAGAGACAAACTTTAAACATTAGAACTTTACAAAGTCATTAAAGGACAACAATCAATCATTAGATCATAAATAAATCAAAAAGACAAACTTTAAACTGTAGAACAAAATAGAAATATAAAAAGATAACTTTTATCAATGGAACTATAAAGAGTCAAACTATAGACAAAATGAAAACATGAGAAACAAACTTTAATCATTTGAATATAAGAAGACAAGCTTTGAACTTTAGAGTCAAGGATAACTCGTTTCATTTTATCAAAACCATAAAGTGACAACCTTTGAACAAGTTAGTTCATTTTTCATCATTATAAACATAAAGCACCAAACTTGAGCATTAAAAATGTAAAATAGTTCCTTTAACATTATTAGAACCACAAAGTGTAGAGGTATTGACATTAAACATGCAATTTATCATTTTTAACCACATTAGAAAATGAAAGTATCAAACTTTACTGATTAAAATGCATGTTATCACTTTTAATCACATTAGAACATCAAAGCATCAAACTTTATTAGTCACATTAGAACATCAAAGCATGAAACTTTAACCGACTAAACTATATAACAACACTTTTTATCAATTAGAACAACAAAACATGAAACTTTAACCAATTAAAATACATGATAACACTTTTAATTACATAAAATCAGAAACTTCACCGTTAAAACACTAATCAAGCCATCTCAACTCAAAAGAACAACAAAGTATGCACTTTTAATCAACTGGGAAAGTTAAGTAAAAAACTACCAGTGTTCACAACAGAGGCAGTGGAACCAGAGTTCTAACGTTGCTTAAACCACTTCAGAAAATCAACTAAATCAACTGGAAATGGATGACGCAGAGCAAGTGAGTCCAAGGTAAAGAGATCACTGGCTTAGGCAACATTAATAGTGCAGCACGAGCAACCACACAAAGTATAACGTGATCAATGGTATGGCCTAACTTATGACGGTGATCACACTTTGGGCGAGGCTTCCAAGAATGAACACGGTTGGTACTTTGCAAGACGAGGGCAGAGGTGTCAACCAAGGTCAGAGGAAGGATCAACTTAGTGGGTGGTTTGGCAGGAACCCAAAGTAATGAGGTAGACACCAGAGAGAGTAGGAATAGTCGGTGATCCAGAAGCTAATCACGGGTAGCAAAAGAATTGTATTATTTATACTCATGAGATGTGAAAAATGATGTCGACTACACCTCATTCACCGTTAGATGAAATGTAGACTCCATTAAAATAGGTCTCATCCCATTCAATAGTGGATAAAGTGTGAGTTGGAAAATATTCATATCTATTAGTACAAATAACATTTTTCATAGCTAAATTGGAGAAAGGAGCTTCTTGTTTCAAATAAGCAGAGATAATGCTTTATTTGTCTCTATCAACTACGAGCGCAACATATGCATGGGAGATCTGAGTTGGAGAAGGCACGGCGATCGATTAGAGGAGAAAGTGATGATAAACAGTGCATGCTGGAAGGAGTTGAAGAGTGATGGTGTATTGTGAATCTCGCAAAATGCAAACGGTGCACCTTACACAATAGTTAATCTGATGCATTATAGAATTAGCCGTTAATTTCACCGCAGTTAGCCCTATTCCAAACACAAGATAAAAAATCATTTAAACTTTTTTCTTTTCCAGGAGTTTACAAATTTAGCGAAAAAACTAAGGATTATATTGAAATGAAGTAACAGTTTCGTTTAAATAAATTATTTTTTTATAAAAGGAAGTTGTAAATTAGTCAAATCGAAGAATTAAAAGTCAATTATAAACAGTTAAAGGCCAAAACAAAAAAAAAAAATTACATTCATGGTATCCATCCGGTTACACAATCAAATTGCATATGAAAATAGAAAAATTCTTCCCTCAAACAACTCGAAGGTAAAAACTATGAAGGAACAGTCTCTTCCGTAGCTGTGAACGTTTGATTTCATGGAAAAAAACAAAAAAAAAAAAAAAAAAAAAAGAAAAAAAAAATAACAACCACTGAAAGCACCTGAAACTTAATCTGTCTTAATCCAAAAATCTCAGTAGGCTGCAGAGTTGCTAAATTTTCCTATGATGTCTTTTGAGTTTTGAGAAACTATTCACCTAAGTTGGAGAATGTCTAGTGCCGGTAGAGCAATATGTTCTCTTCATCTTCATCATCATCATGATCAACACCATCACCATCATAATCCCCAATATACAATTCTTCTGACTCGATCTCTTTATCCATGACGGAACCATCTGATTCGATTCGCTGCATCTCTGATTCTATCAAAGCCTCCATCCTAGCTCGTTCCCTGTCCCTTGGATAGGTCCTATATAGAAATGAGTAGATTAAGCAGCAGAGAGCCATTGGAATTCCTATTGCTGTGTAGAGAGACTTAGCCAATGATGCTGCATTCTCTCTATCTGTTAAAATTTCTTGAGATTCACTAGACCCTTCAGGAATGGGCTTGTATCCATAAACATGCTGAGCCAAAATTCCCACTGCAGGGGGAGCAAAAGATGATAGTATAGACTCAAAAGAACGGTCCAACGCATATACGCTTGTTGCGCTCTCTCCGGAACTATCTCTGCAAAAATTGGACTGATGATGTCCATACAGTTGAAAAATTAACCTATGCACAAACATATATCACTTTTACAAGATTTAATACATTTAACACACATAGTTGTCTGAACAAACACAAAGAAAAGAGAAAAATACTGATAGAGATGTGAAAAATCAAATTATTAACAATCTAGTAATAGTTCAAAAACAGAATTGAAGAACAAATTTGAAAAAGCTAAAATGATGTGGATTATTGAAAGTTAACTGATTGCACCTATTTACCTTACTATAAGTCAGTTTGATCTAAATTTAACACACATTTGCCAGAAACTTTAGGGGCAGCAGAGATTGCATATTCCAAAGTCAAGGTATGCCACAAGCCTCATTGAGGGCTTACGAATGACCCACAGATGTAGGACCATGAATGCACTTCAATATGCACACTTAATAACTAATAAACTCGATTGATCATATTAGCAAAAGTTGGAAAGTGTGCCAGATATTATGTCAAATAATGATTCTTAATTGGGAGAAATGATTATGCAAATCCAAAAAACAATGGGTTGTATGAAAGACTTACTTATTTGTAGCTGGAGCATTCCAAGATATAAAAAGTCCCATAATGATCAAAACAAAACCATGAGGTATTGCCGTAGATGGATCAGTTGATAATCCTAGCAAAAGAATTGCAGCTAAGGGGATTGCTGATGCAGAGCTAATCTGTGCTAGAATTATCCTCCCAGAATTTGGAAAATGTGTGGAAAGGATATCCCCCATCTTGCCTCCAAATAAACCCCCAACAGAACTAGCAATCACAAACAAAGCTATGAGGAAAGCAGTTTTCCGATGGGAGAAGCCAGTAAGCTCTAACCACATTGGTGCAAATGACAAAGCTGACCAGGGAAAGGAACCAGTGACACCCTGTGCAACAATAATCTGGAAAGACGAAAGCTTAGAAACTGATTTGGCTTCCTGAAACAGATCTTTCACTTCTGACCAAAATGTTTTATTTGGAACTTGATTGCTAGCATTTGTGGCATCATTGGAGAAGTGCGGATCGTTGGCAAATAGGTATACTAAGATGCCTACTAGAATGCTTATCAATCCAACAATATGAAACGAAATCCTCCAACCCGGAATACCAATGAATGTTATTGGAGCTATCATTACAGAGAAGAGTCCGCCGATGAGTGAACCAAGATTGCTTGTTAGTTGAAGCCAGCCAAAAGCCATGCCACGGTTGCTATCATCAGTTGAATCAGCAACAAGGGACTGGATTGCAGGTGCTACTAGTCCAAGGCCAATACCATTTAATGCTCGTGACACAGCTACCTATAATACAATGACTTCAAAGTTCAAAGTGAATAAAATCAGCTGTATATTTATAATGGCACAGCAGTTGCACTGACAGTGATTTAAGAACTTCATATACGTGCCTTCTGCCTAATTCCAATGAGAAATGCAATCATTCAAGGTTTTAAATTGCATTAGCGATCAAGGATGTGATTGTGTTATGATTACTGCTATTGCGAAAATATGCAGAGAAAGAGAGCCGTTACCGCAGTAATTGCAGTCACCACACAGTTGCAGGCACCAAAAAACTGTATTACACTGTTGCAATTCCGGTTGCGGGCCGCAAACATGCTATTAGAAATTAGACTAGTCTTACTCTTAGATGCTAATTTCTTATACACTTGTGACCAAAGAGAAAAAACAGTACTACACTTCTATGAAATTAAAGAAAGCAGTGCGTCTGGTTTCAGTTTTGTTTTCAATTTTTAGTTTTCAGGATTTTGCAAAGCAAACCGTGAAAACTACTTAATTCTCAAAAGGTCGAAGCTGTTTACCGGCCAACTAAACCAAATTTTCCCTTGCGCAAAAGAATTCAATCCATGATTTACTCTCTAGCTATTTTTCCGTATCTATCAGACAACGATAAAAGAAACTGAAACATAACTGTATGGAAAGCAAATCAATCTATGCACTATGGACCTCTCAATCCCATCTCTAAACTCCTTTGCTTACCATATGCATAACTTCATATCAACGTTTTCTGGAAAATCAAAGAAGAAGAAAGAAATGGCACCACGAAACAGCAGTAATATAATACCTGGAAGAAAGAAGAGGAGAAGGCAACAAGGAAAGTGGCAGCAGCCCATAGAAAAGCGCCGAGCGCTATGACGTGGGCTCGGTTGTGGCGCACTGCAAGGTACGCAGCCACGGGATAGCAAGAGGATTGGACTATGGATCGGAAGAGAGTGAGGGAACCAAGCCCAGTTGGGTCCGTGTGAAGGGCTGCTCCACTTCCTTGTACACACCTGGAAGCAGTGACTCGTCAGCTCTCTCCATTATCCCAGCCAGGTTCACCAGCACCAGAGTCAACGTCTCCGCCTTCATCTTCTCTGTTCAATTACCACCTAATTTGCTAGTTGCTACCTCCCTTTTATATTCTGTATTTGTAATTTACAAACGAATATACGGACAGAGATGCAGGGTCATAGAGGCATGGTCACGGTTTCTCAGCAGCAAACTATGGTTGTTGTTATGTCCTTTTTGGGTTAGAGGTGATGTGTGGATCTTCAAATCGAGTTCCCTCACCGCTCGCACTGCTTCATTCTACGTTTTGCGTCAGCTGAGTTCGTCATTCGTGCCAATTGCTTTATTTGTTTTGTTTTGATCTTTTTTTTTTTTTTGGAGTAATAAATAAGCAAATGTTGGTTGCCAGATGGCTTGATTTAAGAGGATGGGAGTTGCCAGCGAGGCGTACTGTGCGGGTACGTGTAAGATGTACAGAAATATCCTTCCCTGGCTGAATGTAATATTCGCTTGGTATCTTACCCTATTCTTTCTGTTTTGCTTTTTGCATTTTTTTTTTGGTGTGATGTGTAGTTTTTTTTCTTTGTGTAATTTCAGCCCCTTCCTGGTTAGGTGGGTCATTCGTTCGTCGTGGGCCTCTCTAATAGTTCAATCTGATTTATTTTTCTTGAAGCAATTATGTGGTAGGGCTTCTGCTTCTAGATTTCGGTCTTGCATGTTTGTAATTGATGACAAACGCCCAAAAATATAAAAAAATCAAAAAATCAAAACAAAAAACAAAAGTTTAGTCCGGGTCAAAAAAAGTTGCAGTCACTTCTCTTCGAATAGGATAGCTATTCCATAACTCTTTTAGCATTCACTATTCCTCTCCCAATAGGGTAGCTATTCCTTCTCTCAAGAGAACATCCCTTTGCCTTTAGGGCAGCATCCTACTCTCCTTTTACCACCGTTCTGTTTCCCTTAGCTTGTAAACACTTGCACCATGGAAGATACTAGTGGTGGAAGACAAGTAGTTGAAGAGATGTTAGAAGGGTTAGAAGAAGAAGTCCCTCTAGAAGGTATTGTGCTGCCCCTAAAAGATTGTGAAGAATGTGACAAACCTATCATCATTGCCACCCTTATGGGAAAGGTTTTTGCGAGGAGAACTTTGAACAGAGGAGATGTGAAGACAATCCTCATGAAGGCATGGGGCAAGCCAATATCCATGTTTATTCTAGATTTGGGTCCAAACATGTCCACATTTAATTTTACAAAAGAGGAGACCCCAAAGAGGATTATGGAGGATAGTCCTTGGAATGATATGGGAAATCTACTAAGCTTGCAATGGTGGCACACTTGGAGCTCTATAAGTGTCTCATATGACATGGTGCTGTTATGGATTCAAGCCCATGAAGTTCCCTTGGAAACTCTAGATGCAAAGGCAACATCCAAAATTGGAAGTAGGCTAGGAGTGGTAATGGAGGTAGAAGACCCAATGTTAAATGGAAAAATGTTAAGAAGTTTCTTGTGGATGTGGGTCATCATAAATATACGAAATCTAATCACAACTGGGTTTTGGGTTCCAAGGAAAGAGGGAAAGATGCTAGGTTATGCTAAAATATGGAAAGCTTTAGAATTTTTGCTACACATGTGGCGTAACTGGGCATGAAGGAAAACAATGCAAGTAAGAGAGAAAAATGCCACTCTTAAGTCCAAAGTTACTGAAGTATGGACCAAGTCTTGAAGCTCTTGCCTAGAAGCTTGGGGGACATATATAGATCCAATTTGCAGAAGAAATGAATAGTCATAAGAGTAAGGACGAAGAAGAAGATGCGTGAGAGCCCAATCTCCAAAGAGAGGAAAGTGAAAGGATAAACCAACAACAAAATCAGCTTTCAAGCAAAGGTGGAAGAGGTAACAAGGTTGATTTGGTGGCTAAAATGGCAGAACTAGGTGGATAGAGAGGGACCCACTATGGTCCACTAAACCCCCTTAAATGGTGAAATGATTTCGTTCAGCCTAAAAGTAGGACGATCTTTTATAATTAAATGTTTGGGCTAGGAAAAAGGCCCAATAGAGACCTCTAAAGAGCCCAAGCAGAAGGAGACAACAAAAGGCAAACACCTAATGGTGGAGAAGGCTGTGTAGCGGTGACCTAAGAAGCTAGTGAAGAATTAGCAAATAATCACATTTTGGGCTAGAGTATTCAAGCTACAAATAGAGGTCAAGAGTTTATAATTTAAGGGGCATCAAGGAAAAAAGGTTGGTGGAGGAATTCTCACAATCCTTGATCATGAAAAGGAAGAGGAATCAAACTGTGCTCATGACACAAGGTGAACCCACTAATATCAACAAGCGGGAGGGGAAGAAATTGAAAATGGCGAATAGAGCTGAGTTAGCTAGGAAAAAGGTGTCTACTGCTAAGGCCAAGAAAGCGGACTTAACCATGCCCTCACCCCATCCATGATTGTCCTTAGCTAGAATTATTGAGGCTTAGCAATTACCTCGATAGTTCATGAGTTAAAAGACTTCTGTAAACAAGCTAAGCCTGCGATGGTTTTGCTAATGGAAACCAAAGCTAAAGAAAATAAAATAGAAGACCTAAGAAGAAAGTTGTATTTTGATGAGAAATATGTTGTAGAACAAGTCAGTTTGTCTACAGCTTATGTTTGCTTTGGAATAAACAAGTAGAGGTTGATATTTTGTATACAATAGCTAATTACATTCATGTCGAGTGTAGAAGTAAGGAAGATGACTTATGTTGGGAAGGATTCTATGTCCATGGGAACCCTAAATTTAGAGACCAAAGGCACCTCGGAGCTAAGTTGCAAGGGCTTGTGCCCAATTAACAATTGCCTATTAGAAATTGTCTATCCTGGGTTTTAGCATAATTCTAAAATCAAAATCATCTTTGTTAGAAATAAGGAAATATGTAATAATATCTCCGTTATATCTTAGAATATTTCATATCATATCTTTAATTGATTTAAATTGATATAGGTTGATTTTATCATTATATTTAGAATTTATCTTTAGCTTATAAATGGGATTAGCTTAATGTATCACATCACACCCTAAATATCAAATATACTCTCATATTATTGAGTCTTTATTCTCTCTGTTTTCTTCTTCACTATCTAAAACCCTCAATTTTCAACACGGTATCAAAGTGATACCATCCACCATGGTGTGTCCACTCTTCGGATCAAAGTTTCCTATAATTTGGGCTCTTTTATTTTCTTTTTCTTGATATCCTAATCAAACCAAATTTCATTGAAAATCACAATTTCAAACATTAAACCACCTTATTCTTTTTTGCTACTAGCCACTTTTCTGGCCTTTACTAGTGTCGTGCATCACTCATGCAACCTTCCCTCTATTGTGTCTTACATCTTGATGCAGAGAAGCATTGTCAACCACCTTCTTTTGTTGCTAGGAACTTTTTTGGCAATTGAGTCCTCGTTCTAGTAGCCATGTGCTTTCACAGTAAATGGTAGCATGTCTAGTGTCATCTCCAACCACCGTACCCACCGTTAGACTCGCCTCGCATACTCTTCTTCACTCTGGCCTCGATTTTTGTGCCTGTGCACTTCATCAATTTTAGCTTTTTCTTATTTTCAATATTGCCCTTATTTTGTACAACTAGTTTCTTGTGGACCATGGCTGTGACGTGTGAGTAATAAATACTAGATTGTGTTTCTTACCACCCTCCTATTGTGAATCATACCAATATTAATATTTGTCTTCACCCAGTTGTGTGATAATATGCTATTTTGGCTTCTTTGGATATTCAATCTTTCAACTATTCAAGGCTTCCATATGCTATTGTTGTGATCTATTGTTGCATGTATAGGAAATTTGCACTGCCTTCATTGCTAGTGCTGATAGTTATGTGTGTCTCTTCTTTTCTTAGTCATGCAATTATCCAACAAGTTGTTCAAGCTTATGGTCATTCCAGCTATCTTGCTATGTTATATTTTTAAGACATATCTAGCATCCTTGAGTTGCCTTGATAGTCTTTAGTGGAGATCATTTTTTATTTTCAAGGGTTTAATTGTAACAAGATTAAAGCTTAATAAGCTTTAGCTTCAGGGAGAGTGTTAGAAACAAGAAAATATTTAGTAATATCTTCAATTATATCTTAAAATATTTTATATCATATCTTAAATTGATTTAGGTTGATTTTATCGTAATGTTTAGATTTTATCTTTGGCTTACAAAAAGTGTTGCCTTAGTGTATTACATCATCCCACCATATATCAAATATATTTTCATATTATTAAGTCTCTATTATCTCTCTTTCTTTCTCCATTATCTAAAACCCTCAATTTCAAAAATATTGACTGAATTTCTAAAATCATATCTAACACTTGAATCATTTCAAAATAATTTTCTAATGACAAAAAATATGGTCATGAGCTAGGACCCACTCACCACGCATGGGTGGTGTACCTGACCTTTGCCTTGGTGATCCTAAGAACTTAGGACGACATTTCCTAACTACCAAAGAATCATTGGAATACTATTAGAATTGATTTGAAAGTATTGGGGAAGAAAACTAAACTCCGAGAGCCCGATAACAACTAAACTCAAGAAAGGGAGGAATACGAAGAGCACAATTACCAAAAGGATTTAATTGGTGGAAATTGATGGAAAAGTCTTAGAATTGTTTAGGAGTTGTTAGGAATTCGTGTAGAGAGCTATGAGAACTATTGGGAGTGGCTAGGATATGACCAAAGGTGTTTGGGCGTGTCATAACATATTTATTTATATTGGAGGGTTAAAATTTGCAAAAGCATGTTTGTATGACTTTATAATGTGGGGGACTTGCTATTGTAACCCTAAGGCTCATTATAGGGAGAATGCACTAAAAAATAGGTCATATTGCTTGGCTTGACTCACTATGGTGACTATAGTATCACTAAAGTGAGCTTGTGCGAGGCAACGTGTGTTTCAACTTAGTTTGTCCCTAACTCTCAATAAATTTGTAATTTGGCCTCAGGCTTAGAAATAGAACTTGTAGATAATTGAATTAGCTTTCTAATCCCATAATAATCACATCAAATCAAAAATCTATAACTCAATATATTTGTAAAATACTAGATAGAGTTCATGTTTGACAGTATGAGAACAAAGCTATATCTTAAAATTTACATTTCAGTTTTCACTTAGCATATATGAGAACCAGAATGTGGTCTTAAGGGCTATGTTGAAGGTCTCTCATGGTCTTTTTGTAACGTCTATACTGAAGGTATTACATACTTGCTCTCCAGAGAGGAAATTATGTACCTCAAGGGGTTAACATAGGACGTTTATGAGGGAAGCAATTAGTAGATATTACAAACTTTGCATCGACCAATTCCCAATTTATATAATTGCAGTTACTTTCTACTTTTATTATGATTCAATATAATTATTGTTGATGGCTTGCATGTGTTGGTTTCTCTATATATTTAGTGCTTGTTGATGTATATTTGTGTGAACTTCTATTTGACTATGTTGATGTATATTTGTGTGAACTTTTATTTGGTTGTCTCATATATGTTGTGGGTGATTATTCTCACTAAGTTTGGATGACTCACCCTCTCTTCTTAACATTTTAGATTAGGCAGTTGGCATGCATGTCGCACTTCCTCCATAGTAGTAATTGCAGTTTTCATGGTGGTGAGCTTCATGTTGTAGTGAGGCCTATTTATCAGAGACATTCAATCAAGCTTGACAAACATTCAAGCAATCACAAATGGACTTTCACATACAATTCGAACAATCCTAAAAATCATTCTCGTCCACAACATACAACCATACATCAATAAACAATTCCAACAAACAGGGAGAGCTCTATGCCTTCACCCCTATATATCATGCAATCCCAATTTTCTAAAATTCTATTCGAGAAAATATTAGCCTCTATCCTACATACAACTACTAAGTAAACAAATATATTTTTCTTACTTACCAAATGTGTAGTAGAAAAATGGATGAAACCACAATGGCAAGTCCCAATTAGTAGTAATCCCAACCATCAAACAAAAATAAAAAACTAAATCGATCAAACCGTGCCACAATGTCAATGAGGCTCTAATAGCTCTCCTAAATTAATAAAATAGCAATCAAAGCTACTCTCCGAAACTCAAAATCATGAGCAAAGAAAATAAATGGGAAAGCTAAGCCAAACAAAGAAACTAAGCCAATAAAAATTATCAAAAAAGTACCTTGATGGCAATGACGGTCTTGATTTTACAAGCGACGACGGAGGCAGCAGGCAGGATAAAGAAAGTGGTTGTAGAACTGAGTGAGAGGGCAGTGTTTCGTGTCATATGTGTGGGTTCCTGATGAGTTATGCATGTCTGTAACAATTACATGAAATGATGCATTTCATTTTTGTATTATTACTGACGGGATTACCAACTATGAAATGGAAACCTAACAGACACACATCAACATCATGAAAATTCAAAATGCAGTTCGAAAAATTAATTGGCAATATTATCACATTTTATAAATAAATAAATATATATATATATATATATTATATTATTACCAATTGTTGAAGCCTGTTGGTACAAATTTTATTATTTAAAAGAGACTATTAGTCGATAAACCTATCATTATATTATGGACCAAACTAAATGGATAATAAAAAATAAAATTACCAACTATAGAGGACCCATGGGTAAATAATAAAAATAGGTTTCTCATTGGCTAGTCAGTCAATAACTAATACACACCATGTGACACCACAAATCACTGATGATGGTGAATTAAATATTTCTTTACCATCAATAAACTTGTCAAGAAGAAAGTGGCACCACATATTCCCAATGGAAAGTCGAATAAATTATAATTCCATGAATTTTTAATCAAATAACTCATATGTCATCGCAAAACTCGTTGGTATTACCGATGGAATTTTAATCCGTCGGTAACATGTATTGATATCCCATATGTTTCTGGTAGTGTCTAGTTTGCTAGTTTCAAATCTAGAGTTTTAGATCACTATTAAGATCTGCGTCACTCTGTTCAGATCACTATCGGATCTATTTTTCTCTGTTCGTCTCCAATCAAGTTCTTTGGTGAGGTTCCCCGATCTTATGTTGGTTGTTGATCCCAGATTGGGCTCCAGTTTTCCAATTCAAATCCTGATGGAGGTTGCATCTTGCTTCGGTGGATCTGCTATTGTTCTTATGTTCTCTTAGTTGTTGGATCCATTTGGGACTTCTTTCGTTTCTAACTAATTGGTTCCATTTTGGTTTCGTCTTCATTTTCCATTGCTGTTTTCCGTTTTATAGGGCCTTCGAGCTCCTCTTATTCAAGTCCGTGGTGTATTTTTGGGCTATGCATTTTGGGGGCCTTTTGTGTGATCTTCCGTGTAACTTCTGAGTTTTTTGGTTGTGCCCTTTTTCTACTGTATTGTCTTGTGGTTTGATTAGACGCTTTGAAATTTGCTTTGTCATTTTTTTTGACATCTTTTGATGTAATTTTTGTTACTCATTTTGAGAATCTAACACTTTATAACCATAAAAAAATGAATTGGTAATATGCTGCAGCAAGTGTTAAGAGTGCGTGGAAGTGTCTGAGTTCAAAAGATAAGATTCTTCGACGCAACAAAAGGAAGACCCTTCGATAAAATCTTGTTTTCACTATATCTTTTTCAAAAATTTTGACAGTGATCGACTTCGTTTTTATGTCACTCTATTATGAGCGCTGGCTGCGCAATCGGAAGCCAATTTGGTTTGCAAATAATAAACAAGCTTGTTCTTTGATCTTGGTTAGGTGTATATATATACATACCACGTAGATATATAAATTAAAATCTACAAGGAGGCCATTCTCTCCCGGTTTGATTGGAAGAGATAATATAAAGTCACTGTCATTATAAATTGTAATATACAATATAGATAGATATATTGTTCAGCATGATTTCTGCTTAATTGATTAGTGTTTCAACTTTCTTTCTTTTTTTTCGGATAAAATTATTGTTTGATCGTTCAACATGATTGTTCTAAACTCTAGATCTCTTTCATGCAAGTACTGTTTTGCGGACTTTGCTTTTTGATTTACCATTTACTCCCAGGTCAACCCGCCCCTAACCTTTCACTGCTAATTAACAGTAACAATACTGTATAATCAGTCATTGTGCTAAACTTAATTCCTCTAAGATTAAACCAAGTCTTCTAGGTGAAAAATAAGAAAGGAACTATAAAAGCTACCATTATATTGAGTTTATAACATTTTCACTTTACTAACAAACTTTAAGGAAAAGGCATATGTGTAGTAAAGTGAAGTGGGGACAAGTGGGTTCCTAAAACCATTCCAGATTGATTGGGGGCAGACAAAGATAATGTCTTTGATCCTGCTGTCTGATGAACCCGCAATCCCCTGAAATTTAGAGAGGTGCAAAGATATCACTTCTCGATCAAGGTTCAAGAGCTAGCGGCGAGATGACATGACTAATATACATACATATTGATAAAAATAACAGCTAACGCGTTTTTAGTACATAACTTTATATTCATTAGTTATTTTAATAGCTTTCATAATAAGTCAAATTAGTTCATAAGATTGCAAAACGTAAATTAAATTAGTCCTTTATTTCACTTTTATTTAATATTTTATCAATTAAATGATGATGTGTAACATTAAATGATACATTGACATATCATGTGTCATCTGAAATATAATGAAATTTAAAATGAATTATTTTAGTGTCTAAAATTGTACAAAATGAGATATTTTATGACTTGAAAAGGATATTTAAATTATTCATTTTGTGTAATTTTATATACCAAAATAAATTATTTTAAACTTAATTCCACTTCAGATGATATCCTTATATCAACGTCTCAATTAACATCACACATTATCATTTAATTGATGAAAATTAAATAAAAGTAAAAAGGATTAACATGACTTATGTTTTACAATGTCAGATTAATTTGACTCAATTGAAAAATTAGGGACTAAAATGACTCACAAATATAAAATTAGTGACTAAAATAAATATATCTAACTCTAACTCTAATCATAACGCACGCAGACGAAATATATTAATCTCTCGTTATTAAATCTGGGCCAAATGACAAGTGATGGAGTTAAGAAACAATATATTAACTATAACAATAAGTCAATGTTGTATTAAATTATTGAAGGCGGGAATGATAGTGATATATATATATATTCAATTAAAAGTCAAAGCTTTGTAAAATACAAATGAAAATAATTTTTGTGAAGAAGTTGATACAAATTAAGGAAAATTTATTAAAAAAGGTACTAATATTCTTACAAAATAAAAATGTAACACAAACAAATAGTTTATTTCTTAATAAACTATTCGATATATAGACAAGTGAGAGGTCAGTTAAAGTATTAAACCCATGGTTGTGTGCAGCAACTGTGCATGTAGTTAGTTGAGTGAGAACTCAATAACAACCAAAGAAGAGACAACTAATACTACCGTTGGCTGCTGCTTTTGGTACATGGCAACTAATTAAACCAACTATATTTAAAATTAGGTTATGATCACATCTGCATTCTATTCGTCTATGTCGACAGCCTAAATAAAATGACTTCTCCGGCGAAAATTTGATGGTCACACACACACACACACATATTGACAAAACTACCAAATTTATCACTTTAAAATTTTATGTTGATCAAATTAGTCCAAAAAAAAAAAACTCTCAAATTGGTCATGTAAAATTGAATAATTGGACAAATTAGTCCATAAAAAAATATCTCAAATTAGTCCCTGAAAAGTGAATTATCAAGCAAGTTAGTCCTTCTTGCCTAACTTATCAGGTCTAATTTGACTAATTATTTAATTTTGTAGGAAGGAATTTGTTCAATTTGAAGTTTTTACACGTACTAATTTGAGATTATTTTTAACCAATATTAAGACTATTCAATTTTGTAGGGACCAATTTGAGAGTTTTTTTATATGAACTAATTTGGTCTATGTGAAATTTTAGAGGGATGAATTTGATAGTTTTATTTTTTTTTAAATAATTGAACATGTTCAACTCTTACATAGAGAAGCATAGTGAGGAACACCAAGTATTTCAGCAATACAACAGTAAGAAAACGAGACTCAATACAGGAGTCTAAAAACATAAACCAACCACAATACAAAACACATATGCAAGAACATACATGAAATACATCAAAATGAACCAACAAAATCGAATCTAAGGCCCACCGAAAACTGATTTGAGACATAATTAGCCAAAGCTAAAAACAGCCTAAGGGAATGCTCTGTTCTTAGCAGGAGTTCAGTGTTTATTGGTTCGTCAAGCGGCCCAAAGAGCTTAATCCGCCTCTCATCCAATCTTAGCAAGGGCAATAGGTAATTGAACATTTATTTTAATCTTTAAGCTATTTTTATTCTTAGACATTGTCAAATTATCGTTCACTTATCAGTGCATTAATTCCACCCTTACATACTATTTGATGTTTGGAGATAATTTGATAAAAATATTATGATTCTAAAATATTCACTTTTTGCTTATAATTAAAAGTTTTAAGAAGTTGCTTATTATTATAAGCTATTTTTCAGCTCAAAATTATTAATTTTGATTCTAATCTATATTTTCATTATTACCGAGCAAGATAGTTTTTTTCAAAACAGTTTTTTTTTCCGGAAAAATTAAAGCTGTTTTGACATCCCAAACACAAATTTTTTTTATTTCTTGTGGTTGAGGCTATAGCAAGAGTGGTTAAACACAGAGTGGTTTGATCCCCATCCCGTCCCACTCCCCTGAAAAAAAAAATTGCATTTCTTATTTACAAATCATTTATGCAAAATGAATCAACAGAGAGAGATATTTAATTTTCTCTCGAAAGTAAGTACATAATTAAATAAATTCAATTCAAAGCATGCATGAAAAGTGAGAGAATTAATGTTTATACACCAAATTATGCATGTCTATGACTGTTCTTAAATGGGTCGAACACCATGATACTAAGGCTTGGATTGGTAATTCTCACAATATTTTAGGAGGGCATTGCGACAGAATGATAACAAAGAAATTATTTTTTGAAAAAAAAGTTTAAAAAATGAAGTAGCCTTCAATTTTATTTATGGTAAAAATTGGAAAATATTATGAAATATTATTTATTTATGATGTCCATATTTTTAGCTGATTTGGTTAAAATTTAATTTTATTAGATAGAATATATTATTATTTGATATGATATTATATCTCTTATCATTTGTTATAAATAGCCTTTACCTTCATATACAGTACATTTGAGAGACGAGCAATCAATAATATTATTTTTCCTTCATCTCCATTATTCATTCTCTCTATTCTTATTTTTCATAACACATTATTTGCACGAATTAACTCTTAAAAAACAACAAATTCTAAAGTGTCTATAAAAGATGACAATGCTCTTCTTGAATTCATTCTTGGCAGTAGCAAGAGAGGAACTATCCATTGGCGCCCCAATCAAGAATATCACAAGTCATTGCTATGCCAATGATAAGAGAGATCACATACATAGAAAAGCTCCTACTTGGGTGATGCCAATATATTATCCTTGTTATCATGGCCAGTGGCAAATTCTTGGTCGATTCCATTCTTATATTACTATCACAGTTTGGTGGAGGACGTGAAGGTAAGAAACCTCCAATCAAGATATTTTATTAAAAAGAATGATTTGCCTCAAATTTTAGATGTTAAAATATCTTGATTATATGGGTCTTGGAGATACCATATTAAATAAGAAAATGATGCATCCTAGAAGAATTACATGAAGCACTAATTATTAATTGATTTAATATTTAACTTATTTTTATTACTATTATTTGGTTTTGTTGATATGTACTCCTTCTATATTATCATTGCTACAAATCTAATCAATAGAGACTGATTTTGTGACTGAAATTAATCAGTCACTAAAATGACAATTTTGTGACCGAATTAGTGACAAAATAAGTCACTGGAAAAGCATTAAGGGGAGAAAAATATTGGTTGTTAAATCGATCACTAAACTAAATTAGTGACTAATTTAGTAACCGATATTTCTAGTATGAGGGATTGGTATTTGCACAAGAAATCAGTCACTAATACACAAATTAGTGACCAATATTTCTAGTATGAGGGATTACTATTTGCATAAGAAATCGGTCACTAATTTTTGTATTAATAACATTAGCAACGAATGTATTTCCTTCAGGAAGCACATGTGTACTTGAATAATCGGTCACTAATTCGTCATTAGTGACCAATGTTGTGACTGATTTTATTTGTGAGAGGAGTCTTATGCCTAACAATATCGATCACTAAATCAATTACTAATTCAAAAATTAGTGACTAATTTACTTAATGTATTTCCTTCAGGAAGCACACGTGTACATGAATAATCGGTCACTAATTCTTCATTAGTGATTGCTTTTGTGACTAATATTATTTGTGAGAGGAGGCCTTCTGACTAATAATATCAGTCGTAAATCAATCACTAGTGCAAAAATAGTGACCAATTTAGCGATTGAATGTATTCCACTCGACACCCACGTATACATGAATAATCAGTCACTAATCGGTCACTAAATTATCAATTAATGACGATTTAGTGAGTAAAATTTCTTATATCAGGAATCTCTTTGTGCACATAAATCAGCCGATAATCGGTCACTAAATCAAAAATAGTGACCGATTTAGAGACTAAAATTTATTATATTAGGAATCCCTTTTGCATAATAAATTCAGTTACTAAATCAACACTGATATTTCAATTAGTGATCATTTTTGTAACTGATATTGTTTTTAAGGAGAGATTTTATTCCTAACAACTTTAGTCACTAAAACAGTCATTAATTGAAAATTTAGTGACTGAATTTTCGGTCACTAATTTTATAACATATAAAGACAGAAAAAGCTAAGTGTCCTAAATCCCCTATTTTGCTTGGCCTCTTCTCTCCCATATCCCTGCCTCTCCCAACAGCGAGCCACCCTCACCCTCTTCTCTCCCAACCACGAGCCATAGCGAAACCACGAACCAGCCACCAAGAAGCCGTTGCTAAATAGTCACCGCGACACCATCTCAAACCCACAACCATTCACCCAACAGCCATCGCGAAGCCACACTTCTGCTTTGCCATGCATCTGCTTCCCTGCTTCGCCGCTCCTTCGCTCGCAACACAACCCCCGCCTCCGATCCGCTCGCGACGCAGACCCCTCCACTGCTCCTCTCACGATGCAGCCCCCTCCCCCTTCGTGCAGCCAGCCCCCGCAGCATCCTTTCCAACCCCCACCCCTAGTTCACCTTCTCTTCCCTTTTTTTATTCTGTTTTTTTGTTTTATTTTTTTCTGATAAACCCCCACCCTGGTTTATCTTTTTGTTGCCCATCTTATGGTTATTTTGTTACTGAACTTGATGTTTTGCTCATCCAAGTGTTTATAATTATATTTATGCATAATTATTTTCTGTTTTCAACTCGTTTTAGTTAGTTGTCTTATAGTTGCCTATTGGCTCCTAAATTTGGAACATTTAAGTTTGGATGTATAATGCTTTGGTTTTGGCATTTTAGATTAAAAAAAAAATGGGATTGTGGTTTTCCTATGTTAATGAACATAGAAAGCAAAATTGGATCTTTATTTTTATCGTAGAACTGGTTCATATGGTTTTAATTGTAATCTTGATAAAGTTTGAGTGATTCTGCTTGTTATGAATGTGTCCATTTTTTATTGCCAACCGACAATGCTGGAGTCCTATTCTCTGATGGGATAATGCTTTTCTTCATAGCTATGTTTTCTAGAGAAGCTGGAAGCCACAAGGTCTCAATCTAGGAGGATTTATAATTTTTGGAAAATTTGATTTGACTGTGATTTGTGAATGTTGCTTGATTACATGACGCATAAATATCATTAGAGAGGGAATGGATTCTGTTAGTCATAGTTAATTATAGTTAGTTAAGTTGTGACACTCTCTGCATTGTAGTTTGTTGCCGCCAATCCTATAGTTGGGTCCCATGTTTGGGTGGAGGATTATGATGTAGCTTGGATAGATGATGAAGTCTTGGAGGTTCATGGAGAAGAAATCAAAGTTCTTTGCACTTCGGGGAAGACGGTGACTTTGCTCCATAATATTTGCTAAAAGTTAATCCTGGTCTCGTTAATGCATTTTTCTTGTTCTTTGAATTTACTAGTTTTGATTTAGTGCTCATGAGTCATGAATGATGAGTGGGAATCTTTGAAGGATTGCACAATGAAGGGTGGTTTAGTGAAACTATTCTTTTTATTATTGTCTTGTAGTACGTTCTTGCTTTATTTGGTGCACTAGATATACAAGTTTTAAGCTAACTTCCCAAACTTTCTAATGGTGTTTTAAAATAATGCATAATTATTTTCTGTTTTCAATCCATTTTAGTTAGTTGTCTTATAGTTGCCTATTGACTTCTAAATTTGGAACATTTAAGTTTGGATGTATAAGATGACTGAGAGGAGGGACAAAGAAGAAAATATGGACAAGGGGTCTTTGTGAAAGTTTCTTGCAATATTTATTGGATGATCATCAACTTAAGTGGATCAATCATGATCCTCAAATGACTTAGGAGTAAAATTGCTCACCTATTTCATAAGCTTTGTCATATTTTGATTTTAGTCACCTTATATATATATATATATATAATTCCAAACTCACGGATCAAGATGCTAAATATGTTTTATCCTGTTTTGTCCAGACTTTGTGTTAGTTGTTCTATAGTTTTGTTATTGTACTTCTCACTTCTCCGTTGTTGTCAACACACTCAAAACAACACAAACACATCTTATTTCTATATTTTTTAAAATTTCTTTTCATTCACAAAATTTAGGGTAAATAACAGAGATTACCCCATAAGATTTGCTCAAATGACACCTCCCCTCATTCTTAAAATTTGACATTCCATCCCATTTTTTACAAAAAAAAATATAAATAAAATAAAATAAATGGAATGAATAAATAGAAAATAAAAACTAGAGAGAGAATAAATTTTATAAATGTAACTTTGACTTGACATGTCTCCTAAGTTGAACTAATTATTCAAATTCAAATCCTAAATTATATATCCTTAAATCTACCCAGCTTAAATAAAATTAAATTATTTGAGTTGCTGCATAAAAATGACGTGTGTCTTGTGATTGAAAATTAAATTATTTACTCACTTTCTTTCACAATAGATAATCCCTCTTACTTGAGTCATTCTTTATATATATTATTGCTAACAATATTAAAAATTATCGTAATCCAATATCAATTTTTATTTTTTACACTAAGAATTTTTTTCCCCAAACCTTATCTTTTTCAACATTTTTCTTATAATAATTTTCTTGATTATTTTAAATTGTGAAAGCATTTTATTAATTTATTCATTATACTTTATTAAAATAAAAGAAAAATTACATTTAAACATTTTCATAAAAGGTACTTCTTCCGTTTCACTTTATCCGTAAAAAAAGGATACTAAAAAACTTAAATAAATTTTGATAATAGTATAAAGTTATGTAGGTGAACAAGATTACTTCTATTAAAAAATAAAAATAAGTAAATAACTCTATAAATAATTAAATTAAGTGAATATAATTAATTATATTAAGCATAGTTTTGGTGAAAAATAATTAATACTTTATTGATGATATGATAAATCGACAAATATTTAAAAAGAAATCTCAAAGTTGATATATGGATTGAAACAGAAGAAGTAACTTTTATGATGTAGTTTAACTAAAATATATTGCTCGATGCTATTGTTAACGGACATTCTCAATACAAAAATTATTTATCATAATTAATTTTTAAAGAATCAGTTACTAAACAAATTTTTTTAACTATTAACCCAAATAATAAGGATGAAACTTTTATCAATAGTTTATTTTGTACAATTCAAACAAGATTTTATATGGCTTTGCATTAACGCCCGAACATGGTATGAATTTCTTCTTGAAGCCTGGTTGCGTCAGCTTCCTATCTACTCTCATCATCGCTTACATAAGTATTATCAACATAAAACGTAGTGATTGAGTGTAGCAAGGCAACACAAGAAACGGGAAAGTTGGTGACGGGAATTTCTGTTTTTTAAGATTGATTAGTTTAGTCTGGGGCCAATTTAATTTTAGTTAAAAAAATGTTATTGGATAGTTGCTTAAAAAGTCTTATAATCCTTCGTCAGTCCTGTCACAACGTTTAAAATTTAAACAAAATTTAAAATGCACTTGAGGCATGGATTAGATGGTGTTATCATCCGCCTCAGTAAGAGGTGCACCAACCAGCTTATCTTTTAAAAGAGATTAGATTTGAGAGTATTATTACGATTAAAAAATGGTGAAAATGGAATCTCACTGTATCCCTAGTATATTAACTTTATGGTAGTTATCTAAAGTTTGTTGTGCAAGTAAATTAATAACTTTAACAATTTTTATCTTTCACCCAAAACCACAACAATTTTTTTTTTAGGTACTTCAAAAATTACATTAATCATAATGAGGTTTGAACCTAGGGCCTCATATATACTACCCAAACCCCTAACCACTAAACCAAAAAAACCATAACAATTACTCACAAAAATGGAATAAACAAAAATAAATAAAAGAATAAAATTTAAGAAAATATTAATTTTGACATGAAAGAAGTTGTCCTTATATCGTATCCATCTAATATAATAAAACTCAAAATCGCATTATTCTTTTAAAAATTAATTATGTGTTGAGTTAATTCTATTTATAAAAATATTTTTTAATGAAAAAAATTATTAACACAGTGATCATAAATCAAATGCGCAAAAGATAAACATTTGTAGTTCTTTATTTGGTTTTTTATGTTTCATAAAGAAAAGTTAACTAAAGTTTTTAAAAAATGAAATACGAAAATGCTAAGAAAGCAAAAAAACTCAATGTAAAAGTCGTTATTAAAATAAAAGGTAATAACAATAAAACAAATGACACACTAAAAAATAGAAGTGAAGAGGTCAAAGAAACAAACCGTGACAAAATAGCTAGTTATAGAGCCTCTGAATAATGTAAAAAAAGAAAGAAAAAAAGAGAGAAAGATTGTCAATGTCGTCTCGTCAAACAGATGAGGAGTGGTTGGGAAATAATTTATACATTATTAGGAAAGCATTTGAATAATATATCGTTTAAGATCCAAAGAGAAAAATAAAATAAAGCAAGATTTCATTGTTAAAAGAAATAAAACAAGCTTTATTAGAAATGAAAGAATCTAGCAAGATGTGTTAAAAGAATTAAAAAGAGAATTATTAAATGAAACAAAATAAAGCAAGATTTGTTAACAGACATGAAATAAAATCCAGAAATAAAATAAAGGAAAAAAAAGATATGTTAACAGAAATCAAATAAAGCAAGATTTGTTAAAAGACATAAAATAAAATAAAGGATAAAAAAAAGATATGTTAACAGAAATCAAATAAAGCAAGATTTGTTAAAAGACATAAAATAAAATAAAGGATAAAAAAAGGATATGTTAACAGAAATCAAATAAAGCAAGATTTGTTTAAAAAACAAAAGCACATATTTGTTGGAAAAAATAATAAAATAGAGCAATATTTGTTAAAAGAAATAAAAGAAAGCCAGGCAAGATAAATTGGGTGCAATATAAATTAAGCAATATAATTTTCTAACTTAATTAAAAATTGGTGCTGACAAGTCCCCATGACAACTGCTATTAGTATTCAATATTCAAACATAATAGCAGGACAAATGGTTGCATATGAAATTTAGAGATTTGGATCCTTTAAAATAAGAGTAGTCGCAAAGTGAAAACACCCCAAATGTTAACATTATGGCCGAAAATCCAACACATCCAAACATCTTTGAAATTTTGTTTCTTTTATTCCAAAACATTATTTCATTCAACTTTCAAGCACTAACATAATCAAAGACACAAGAACAATTCAAAACCACAATTTTCTTAATACAATGTACATGTGTCAGGACAAGTTTTGACCTTAGGTCCCTAGGATTCACCGCCAAGTCTAACTTCACTAAGTTGGATCCTATACCTCCTTGGAGAGCTATATGTTAGAGTCACATTCTTGGAATCAAAAGTCCCAATAATTGTTTCTAGAGGAAAATCAGTTAAAGAGTGATTTTTAACGAATTTTATGAAACCTTTAAACGTTTCATTTTTAGTCAACAAGTTTAAAAAATCTTGAAAATTCCCGATTTGAACTAAAACCCAAAATTTGGATTTTGAATTGTTGGGATTTTGATTTTTTTTTATATTTTATTTGAATCCAAATAGGAGGTATTTCTTTATTTACATTTATGTTTCATTAACTTAAAATTAAGAAATGTAAATAAGTGAGTATTGAGATAACATGAATACCAAATGACAAAATGAGAAGTTGGGGACTTCTGCGTATAGGTCAGGACCACTATAGCGGTCACAGGTGGTTTACATGTGTTTCAATGGCCTGAGGACCGCTATAGCGATCATAAGTGCACAATGGGGGGGGCGCATGTGGGCTGACAGCCTAGCGGTCCCTAGAGCGTGAACGTACCAAAAACAACGTCATTTCACTTTTGACCCTTCTTTAAACCCAAGGGCTCAAGTTCCTTCCCATTTTTGGAGAACTAACCCTTCCACCTTTTCTCCCTTTTCTTTTCTTCTTCTTCTTCTTCCAATCCAAGATCAAATCATCATTCTTAAGCTTGAAAGGTGAGTAAATGTTAATAGATTATGTCTCTATTCTCTCCATTCTTTCATGATTTTGAGTTGGGGTTTGTTATTTCTCTCATTGTTATCAAGTGGAAGTGATCCCCCAAAGTTGTGGGTGTATGTTAAAAGTAATCTAGAGCTTCCCATAGGTTGTTTATAAGTTTTGTTGTTTCAATGGCAGACATTGATGTCATTCCTCCTCCTCCAAATCTCGTGGTGTAAGTGCTTCACGTTCACCCCTCCAAGTGAGTGGGTTCAATCCTTTACCTTTATTTTGGTCACTAGAGTTATTTTCCTCATATTGTGGCATAATGTATAATGCTAGAGCATATTTCAAAGAGATTTTAGATAAATGTTAATTATGTCAAGTTTACGAAATCATGGGTTTCAGTTATCATGAAATGTATTATTTAAGACTATTTTACAAAGGATTAGAGGTTAGTGATGATTTTGTTAAGTTGATAAAATTTTGCTTTTCAAAGAGCATGAAACCATATTTTCATAATTCATAGGACCATTGTTGCTAAAATGATTTTTAAGAGTAGGATAATTATATGATAGAGTTTTACAGAGAAGAGTGTGGTATAGAGTTTTAGAGAAAATGAATATATATTAGAGCAAGGTATGATTTAGCTTTTAAATAAATATATTATATGATTTTTGAGTAATTTGATTATAAATCCCAGTGTTTTTTTTTTTTGAGCTATAATTTTATATTTATCAAGTATATAAAAATATGTTCGCTTAAGATATAAAAATTTAGAATTTTAATTTTATGGTACCAAGAGGTATAAAATTCAGTATGTTTCATAACAACTATCAATACATATTCTGTGAGCTTGAAATTGGAATACCTACAAGTGAGTGATCAATTGGGCATGATTTTCACAACCACAATTATGCTAAAGTCAGATTGTTGGAATTGTTTGAGTCAAGAACTCTCAAGAGTACTAATAATTTAGGGGATTGCGTTAGGAGGGAGTACCCACCTTTCCGCATTGTTTTTATTTATTTTCAGTTAAGTTATGTATGGTGAAAGTATTAGACAACCATGGAAGTAAGGATTAGACAGTCATGGAGGCCATAGTAATAAATAGCCATGGAGACAAACCTTATTTAACAGCCATGGAGGCAAATCTAGTAAACAGCCATGGAGGAAAACCGGAAACAGCTTGAAGGCAACATTATGAAACAATCATGGTGGCAATTTCAAAAAATGGGATCTAGTTAGGTGCTCTCAGCTTGTCCACGAGGGACACAGGAACAAGAAAATTCAGTGATAGATATTATTATTATTTTCATTATTATTATCCTTATGTATGTTTATCAAGTTCAGAGCATTATTGACTACAACTTAGAGGAGTTTAGAGCTTTGTTTTATATGTTATATAAGGGGTTATTAGCAAGAGTTTTACAATTTATTTTATTATTGTTATTAGTATTATTTTGACTTTTATGCATCTTGGTTGTTGTCCCATAAAAAGGGTTATGGGTAAAAATTCACTCATTAAGTTTTAGATGAAACTCACCCCTCCCTTTCTCCCATTACAGGTATAGTAGGTTATAAGTCTTTCTTAGTTGTTTCCTCTTCAATAGTAGAGGTATCAGTTGGTGAGCTTCACCTTGGAGTGAAGTGTCTTTTTGTTGCTTAAAGTGCTCCATGTCATTGTGGGCAAGGTCTCGACCATAGGAATAGTTATTGCATTTAGCATACCATGATAGTATATTCTAATTTGTAATTAATGATTTAGCATCCATGGTTTATTTTGTAAATGAGCAACTCAGGATGATTTATTTTACAACTATAGTTTCAGATTTTATTTATGGAAAAAGAGTTATTCAGATTTATTATGGATTTAATACGAGATTTGAAATTTATTTTATGAATAAAATATGCAAAGTATGGCGTAGTAGTGATTACGAGGCTTACGTGGAGATAGGAATCACACATGCCCTTATGACCCAAGTTGGGTCATGACATTTTCACACATAGGCCTAATGCACTATCATAATTTAAGACTCCCAAAATTCATTTTAGTTGTTCCAAAGTATCAAAACACAATAACAACCTAAACCCCTACAAAATATGTACAGGGACAAAATCATCATCATAAAAACCCCTCACAAATTTAATTTTTACACTTCCAAAAATATTGTTTTATCTAGAATTTAAATAATTGAGCATAAAAATTACAAAAATAACACCCCAAGCCCCAATACCCACACATACATAGCCAAAATTACATATGCAGAGTTAGGGTTCCAGAAATTATTTTCATCATCAATAATTGTTAGATATTGAACATACACCCCATTTCAAACCCATTTTTGAAATTAGCATAAACCAAAATCAAAAACCACACTAGCCCGAGTTAGGTCTCAAGATTGCAAACAAGAACAAAGAGGGAATGTGATAGAAACCCCCACAAAAATGAAGAACACCAAGAAAAGGACCTTCTTAAAGCTTTGAGTGAGATGAAATGGCATAAAATCTCCTCCAAAGTAATAGTCATGGCCTTGAGCACATTAAGGGAAGAGTTCAAGCTTCAAAAATGGTTGGAGGTTGATGTGTTTAAAGAGATGTAAGCTAAAAATTATAGCACACACTCATGGTGTTTGCGTTCTTGAGAAGGTTGGTGGTTAAGGTGGAGAAAGTGGAAGAAGAAGAAGATAAGGTATGTGAAAAATAAAAGTAAGGTGTGTTTGGAATAGAGGAAACTCTCAACACTTAAACAATTTTATGTCCTCATGCAAGGAACTTAGATACAACAGTGAAAAGACTAGACTCTTGGCTCTACTAATTCTAAAAATGCGTGATACATGAAAAGAAATGACAATACACCAATCTAATGGACTCAGAGGTACGAACAGGAAGCAATCACACTACCAATGAAAGAGGAACTCGACAAACGAGGCATGAATAAGAACATAACATATAAGGTAGAATCCACATACATGATGCATGAATCAAGTACAAAATCCTCCTCCCAAGATCAGTGTTTGCATACTCAATCACCTCAAATGAAAATGCATTACCATAGGCTTGGCATGGATCTCATTTTCCATTTGTTACATACACATACATACTGAATCAAGAGAACTTGTCTTAGGTTGTAATGCTTAGGTGAAGGTGGGAGGATATAAAGACCAATAGAGCTAAATCTCTAGTCAAAGGGGAGCAAATATATACACCAAAAGCATAAGTGCCTAATGGTACACTTTATCTAACTTAATATATTCATAGGCCTATAATTTACGATATGACACACCTTCATCCAAACTTTTGCAACTTTTTTCTCCCTTTTTTTGTGTTTTTTTTAAATCAACTTTGCTTTTTTTTTTATGTGCCACTTGCTAATTTTTTTTTTTTGGCCACTTATAGATTTTCACATTGTCCCCCCCCCCAAATACACACTTAAATTAGGGCATGTCCTCATGCTATCCCTTATACTTATGCTCAAACACATATAAGAAATGTACAAATGCTCTCTTAAGTCTAAAAGGTTGGGAAATTTCATGTTTTTCACTTTTGCTAATGACGTGCTAAAACAAAAAAGGGGCAATAAGGCTCAAAATGGCTAGATAATGGTAATATGCAAAGGTTGGCTATACAGTCAAGTGGCTAAAAACAAAAAAAAATGCCTCAATCACCTTCAAGCATGTACATGGGAACATATTTTCAAACATGAACCTAAGTAAGTTTTAGAATGCAAATCCAAAGACGGAAACATACATAAACAAAAAGGATGGCACATGATAGTTCAAACCAATCAAAGAGACTCAAAAACTCACAAGTGAATTACATGTACTCAATCGAACAACAGTAAATCACCAAGCGTGCAATATAAAATAAAGTCGATACCAAGCAAGTCAATATAGTGCATGTGGTGGCTGCCTATGCATGTAACGTCTAAGGTATCAAGGGAATGATGTAAGACACAAATAAAATAAACAAAATGTAGGACTCAAAACTATAAATTAAATTAAATTAAATTAAATGCATAAGCATAAAGAAAGGAAAGAAAAACTCCCTCATGGTGATTGTCTCCCACCCAACACTTTGCTTTAACATCTCTAAATTGAACAGTCAAGACCCTTATGGAGGATAAATATCATCAAGTTCAATGGTTCCTATGAAGGGGCAAGGAGTCCCAAGTCTTGTGCACCCGCGCACACAACTAATGCATGCTCCTGGGGCGTATCCTAGCCCTTACCGTTTCAACCCATTTTATTTTAGTGGGAGTTTTTGGCTGACTTTTGGCAACGGGTCTAAAAGAGGCAAGCCAGCTGTTTTACACCTCTATGAAAAGCTAACTTTTAATATTCAAATTAAACAAAAATAATTTTGCTCACAGAATCATCAGGCAGTATTCGGGTGAGAACTTTTTTGATATTTTTTGTACAATACTTTTGGGTACCTAATAATTATTCAATTTTTTAAATAATGAAACCAACACAAAAAATCTATACATAAAAGCAATATGGTAGACTGGGCAATAATTACCTTATGAGAAAAAATGTGAGCCAATTCCCAAACTACTTTCCACTGTAGACTGTACTACTGACCCAAAAAGACAATAATCGAATCACAACATGCGAGCAGTATAAAAAATAGAAAAGGAAGAAGGAAAGAGAGAAAGAATTTGAAACCAACAGGCTTCAAAAATAAATAGATACAAGACAAAATGAAAGGGAGAGGGCATAGATGCCTACTTATTGCCCCCTTGTGCTTATTCTTCAAACAAGAGAAGAGGGCATGCACAGAGGGGTGCAAGGGCAGCAGAAAGAGATATGCAAAATGCAATCAGTAGCAATATTTTCAGCATCTGTTGATTGCGGTGTCACTCTATCAGAAAATGACACTGAAAACTGAGAAAACAGGGTACTGCATAGAAGAAATTGGGTGAGAAAGTTGGAGGAGGGGAAGGGGATCATCATTGCTAGACACCAGATTATTCTCTGGCAGGGGCCACCATGATTCCAATAAGGAAAGACTCACATGTCACCACATCCTCTCAGTGTGTCCTCTTCTTTGATATTCCCCGGGGCTAATAATAATCTCTTATCATCATCATCGTCATCATCATCATCATCATCCCTAATATTGTTTTTCGTAAATTTCTTTTTCGGTTTTTGGTGAGCTATATAATAATAATAGTGTGATAGTGTCATTGAATGTGTTCGCTTTCTGATTACTAATTCCCCTTCTCTCATCAAATTGGAATACTTCTTTTTGGCTCCAAATGTGATTCAGCTCAGTTCGAATAGTCTTTAAAAAGATTTTACTTTGTTGGCATAAAATTAGGCAAGAACTAACATATGATTGGTAGGAGTGGAAGATGCTCCTTCCCTTTAATTAATGATCTTGGGTTCAAGTCCTACATATGAACTAATTGGTATTGGAAGAGTTATGTCTCATTGGAGATCTCAAATACAAGCAAAAGTGTATCTGCGAGGAGGATACACATGCAAAACAACAAAAAATAAAACTAGGAAGCTAATAAAGTTTTACCGAGAAAACCTTGCCATTGATCTACAAATAAATGACAATCAATTAATTGTTCTTTTTATCAAATAATCACTCTGTTCTGTCAACTATATTAAATAATCACTCACAAAAATCAACCACGAGGGATCCAACAAGTTGAATGGTAATCGAGGCTTAGAACCCACTAATTTAATTTCACAATCATTTTATGTATTCATAAATTCAAGGTACCTTCAATCGTTTTTCTTTTCCTGGTCTGCAAGAGAAAAAAAAAGAAAAAGAAAAAAGGGCGTGTGTGGATCACGGTCTTTGAAGTTTATTAACACTCCCGCCAATGATAGCTGTTTCTTATGGGTGTTGAATCTTTGTACCTTCTATTGTTTGTCTATTTGCGGCATCCATAAGTGTTGTATTATTTAACTGAGATAACTTCGTCTGTACATAATAATAAGGGCCACAAAGGCACACATAATTGATCAAAATATAGTTGTTTAGCGATACGAAAAATGCATGGTTTACTTATTTAGAAATTAATGTGCGGCAGAAAATTGGATGTATCTGAGAAAATATTCCATTGTTGACAAGCGCCGTGCATGGCACTTTAGCTAGTGGTGGATGTTAAACAAATTTTAATGTTTTGAATATGAACGTTAAGTTTTTCCATTTTTTCTTATGAAAAAAGAAGCCATATATACAGGGAAAACTCACAGTGAACCTCTTTTTTCAGTAATTTTAAATGGAGACTTATATGCCAGAAAGTGAAAAAAAAAGTAAAGTTGTTAGATATAAAATCAATCATGTGCTTTTACTTATCAATTTAAACTTTTAAAAGATAATTCATAACATAATATCAGAGTCACTATGACAGAGGTTAGAGATTTAATTCTTGTTATTTCTCATTATTAGAAAAAAAAGGATCATGCTCAAACCTAAAACAAGACATTCACATAAAGAGGAGTATTAGATGTATAATATATAATGCCTGTGTCTATCAATTTAAACTTTTGAGTGATATAAAAAAAGACCTTTTCTCACGGATAAAAAAAGAAGCTCAATACTTACTATGCTAAGTTTGTTTTTAAAACTACACTTTCACAGTTGAGGGGAAAGTAATTAAAGTAAAGAAAACCAAAATAAGCCTTTGTCACTTAATATCATTATCCTTCTAAATTAAGCTAAGTAAAATGTTTTGGGGAAATCTAGTTCTAAGCATAGTTTTATACTATAAGGTTTTTTTTCCTAGCTAATTATTTATACTTTGAGTTGCTCCAATAAACGTGATTAGATGAATGCCACGTCATTCAGGTTTTGGATCAGTCACACAGATATATATACACATAGGCGAATATTGTGTGCCATGCTCCTTGGCCCACAGTAATACTTCTGTAAGTTGATATATGTATTTTAAAATGACAGATAATTTAAATCCTGTTGGAGTTCACGCACTGTGGATATTCTTAAACATGAACTAATTTAAATAATGGCTTTCATTGTCGGGGCACATACTTGAATGAAAGGCAGCAACTACCATCTATTTAAAACACTGGAGTGGTTTTTGGTTGCTCTGCCTAATATTTATTTCCCATCTAAATTAGAATTGAAGCAACCTATTTAAGGAAATGGAAAATGTATGCTTTTAATGCTTTTCTAGTATTTTCTAGGATTTGTACTATATTTGCAAGGTGTATATATTGCAGCCAGTATGAACCTCAGTTGCTGCGTAGACTAAATTAAAAAAAAAGAAAAGAAAAAAAGAACTCAATTGTTGCCAGCTCTCGTTCCCTCGTTTTTGCACATGGGATTAACGCCTTGATTAAAAGTTGAAGATAATGCCTGACTAATTATGGTTTGACTTTGTTTTCCATTGCTAATATGATATTTAAGGGTCTGTTGGTTTGGTTTTAGTTTCAGTTTCATTTTCAATTTTTCAGTTTTCAGAATTTATGAATAAAAAACTGAAATTTTAAAATGTTTTCAAATTTTCAGTTTTTCCTTCACAAATTCTGAAAAACTAAAATGAAAATTAAAAACTAAAACTCAAACCAAACGGCCTTAGTGTCTTCGAAGTGTTTCTGCAATACTTTTAGCTGATTGAGGGATATTCTCATTTTTTCCTCGGTTGCTATATTATATTTTTGCACTCGTTCTGAAAAGAGAGGGGTTTGAGATTTAGGATAAATAAATGTGTTTTCTTTTTTTTAAATCAATCAAGGGAATATAAAATTAATTTATGATCAGTCTACTGCCGCTCTATTCTCTTTCTAACCTCTAATACCAAGTCAAAGTCCAAGGAGCTTCACATACACTAAGGCTCTCTTTGGCAAACTATAAATAGGATAGAATAAATTAATATAATATGTAATTTTTTTATACATTGTTTGATATGAATAATGTATTATATAAGATTATTCATCAAGCTTTTCTTATACATTAAAGTGATCAATCATGCTTAGGAAAGGAGGATAAAACCTAGTTAGCTTTTGAAGTATAAGATTTATTTTGCTTATTTAATTAAATAATATAATAAATAAAATAATTATTAAAATTAAATAATAAATATTTTAAATAATGATAAAATAAAATATTGAATATTTATTAAAATAATAAAAAAATAAAAATTATATTAAATAGTTATATAATAAATTATAAAATAATTATTAAAACAAAATAATAAATATTATAAAATTTAATAATTAGTTTAAATAAATAATACATTTAATTTTATATAATGATAAATTATAAATTATATAATATTAAATAAATAAATAATATGTTGTATATTAAAGTAACGATTAATAATAAAAAATTTAATTTAATATTTATTTTATTAGAATTATTTTTAAATAAATGATAATAATATTATTATTATATATTTTTAATAAATTTAAATAATTATAAATATAATTATTTTATTTTTATTTAAAATTTATATATAATTAAAGTTCAGTAAATAAATGATAATATTATATAATAAAAAATATAATATCTTATATAATGTCACATTAAACATTGTGTAATATTAAAAGCTTATCAAATTTTATTCTATCATATCTTAATCTATTAGATTTTATACTATCATGCATGCTACATGCGCGTAACTTCTATGGTGTGTATGTGGCAGCCTTCGCCATATATATATATATATATATATATATATAGAAGACCTAGAAAGCTGGAAACTAAAAAGTTATAGCAACAGGAATACTTAAAGATTGTACACAACTACTTTATTATAAAAATATACTGTTCTTCACATGACTCTTGATACTCCAGATAAAATTATCTGACACTTGATGATTTTAAAATAGAAAAAATGACTTATGGGGTAATGACAAGTTTTGAATGATTGATATCATTACACCGTGTATGTGGTTTATAACGCAAAGGTTTTTATGTGTGAAACCATAAAAAATACTTTGATAATCATATACACGAGTTCTTTGACTAAAAATCAAAGTTTCATGCTTTCATATTAATGGTTTATATCATATATAGATGGGAGATAATTAGTTGTAAACATTTTAATAAGAGTATAATTACCATGCACTAACCGTGTAATCATCTTTACACTATCACGTAATAAAAGAACTGCCATATGTGTCTATTACATGATCATGGGTAGTTTAAATTTTAAAAAATTATTTAAAGTGATGAATTGTTAACATCTCATTTATTGATGGTGTAAAGTATTTTTATGCTGAGAGTGAATTTTAATTAATTCCTTTTAATAAAACGAGAAAAACAAGTATTTTAGTTTTTGGAAAATTCTAATTTTAAACGTAAACCATTAAAGCTGGGATCTACATATATGCAATATGGATCCGTTTCTGATCATTTACAGCAGTTCAAGAGATATAGATAAATAATATTTTGTTGGATATTGTTGAAGGATGTGAGATTTTGTGATTGTGGCAGGTAAAAGAAGCCACTAATCTTGCCATCAATTGCTCCACGAGAAAGTATCATTCGTTGTTGAAAAGTAAGACAAAATGAAATCAAGGAACAGGCTAGGTAATAACACTGAAAGGTACGATAGAATGTATCTTTCAACGGAATTCTTTTTCTCAGATCAAATAAAAACGGATTGTATTTTTTTTTTTTTTGTAAAAAATCATTCGATACTGTGATGAAATCTAAAAGAGTAATGCTATATACTATGTTAGTTAGAAAATGTTACCCATATTTTTTTTTCTTCACAGAAATTATGATGGCAGCTAGATGAAATAAAGAAATACTATTTATTTATTTAAAAATTATTAAACAAGCAAGTCACATGATTCTAAAAATTAATTTTTAACGATTTTTTTACTCTTAACATTTTTCAGTCTGAAAAGTATAGCACAAAGCCAACACAAACCAGAACACAAAGCCAAAGCATAGCGTTATTAGCAAGACTATTAGCATAGCGTTTGACAGAAGGGGTGAATGATTAGTGTTTTTGGGCACATATCTTTTTGGGTATATTTTCTGTTTCTTCTTTTTCTTTGCAGGTATTTCAGAATAGTATCTCTTTCTCTCCTGAATGGCTAGAGGGGAAGAAGGTATGGAAAGGCTTAGCTCCCCTTAAAGCTGAATTGTTGATGTGGTTTATTCTCCAGAAAGACTCAACACGAAGGAAAGGCTCTGTATAATCAATTGCCTTCCATCACCTGATCCTTCTTGCTCCTTTTGTGGTGCTGGTTTGGAAATACTTGCACACTTTTTCTTCTCTTGCCCAAAGTTAGTGTATATCTGGAATTTTTGTTCTCAGCGGTGGCATATTATTTGGTGCTAACCACATAATTCAATCATGTTTTTCGATGCATGGCTTGGTGCCTCTTTTGGGGTTTTGACAAAAACAATGGATCTCTCTTCTGTACGTGGTTTGCTGGTCCACTTGGTAGATTCGTAAGCGTATTGCCTTTGAAAATTTCAAAGCAAATTAGGAGTTAGAAGTGCAGAATATTTTACGTAGATTGGGCTATTGGACTAGAGCTTGATGTGATAAGTTACCTTTCTGCCCAAAATTTTTACGACCTGAATTGAATAGACACACAATTGGAGAGGGTAATAAGATGTCTTTTTCTTTGTTTTTCATCATTGTAGATGCTTAGCGTATCCTATAATAGATATTCCTTTGTTTTTTGTTGTGCTTTGTTATTGGTTTTTGTTTTTTTTTATTTGGGTGTAATACTGAGCATATATATCTCTGGGACATGGTGGTTTTCTATATTTGGTATAGAGTTGTTTGTGTATGCTCCAAACTTTATTCCTATCCCTCATGGGTGGTTGAGCTTTATCATTTATTGAAAAAAAGAAAAAAAGCTAGACTATTAGCCAAGTGAAGAAAACAGCGTTGCAGCCGAAGCAAAGCCAAAATTTGTTATCTTCTTCTACTTTTATGAAAGTATTTGATTTTAAGATATTCTTTGCTAGCGAAGGATTTCGGCTTCGCACCATTTTAGACCACTAAGCATTATATAAAATAAAAAATAAATCCATGGATATATATTCTCTTTTCAAACCAACAAGTTGTTGAATGCGAGTGGCAGTTTGATCCCAGTAAAATAAGAACACAAGTTTAAATTTCGAAATCCATATTTATTGAGTAGGGAGTAATTTTAAATGTTTCATTTATCGAAATTATGTGAGTAATATCTCCAAAAAAAATTCTCTTTTCAGAATAAGTCATAATATATATAAAGGCGTATTATGTAGAGAAGTGGTTTATTATGAGAGTAAGAGGAGTAAATTAGGTCGTATAACCATATATGAATGGTCAAAGATTGAAAATTGATTAATGATAATTAATGTTCACATACTTATTTAAAAAAGTCATATGACTTTATGTTTTAATTGGACCATTTATGTAAGATCCAATGATCAAGATTTACTTCTCTCACTCTCACAATAAATCACTTTTCTCATATGATATATTTCCTATATATATATATATATATATAGGCGCATCACATGAAAGAGGAGATTTATTATGAGAGTGAGAGAGCAAATATGAGCCGTATAACCATGCATACATAGATGGTTATAATTGAAAGTTGGTTAATGGTAATTAATACTTACATGTTTATTTAAAAGAGTCACACAACTTTATATTTTAATTTTGACCATTTATATAGATCCAACAGTAAAGATTCACTCTTCTTACTCACAATAAATTAACCACTCATCTCATATGATATGTTCCTTATATATATATATGAAACATATCATATGAGAATGAGTTTGTTATGTGAGAAGTTAGAAAGAAATTTTTAACCATTAAATTAAATTATACGGCTAAGATTACATTCATAAATTAAGAAACTTATGTGCTCCTTCTCTCTTGTCTTTCATAAATCACTGTTAATCAATGCACTTTCTTAATTTATGGATGTAATATTAGCCATATAATGGTTAAAAAATTCGTTCACATTTCTTACATAACAAACTCATTCTTATATGATACATCCATATATATATATATATATATATATGGTCAAAATCAATTTACACTAGTGTAAGCAAAGTTACACCCTTAATAACTCTTTTTAAAATAATTTGTTTTATCTATCCAACCATTAAGTTACAATTATATATCATAAAAGATCATTTGTGCCAAAATTCATAAAAATTAAACACCAATAAGAAGAAACCTTATTTTTGTTCTTTTTCAGTATATGTATTATGTTGATTTTGATATTATAAAAATTATTTCAAACGATTTTAGATTAACTTAAAATTTTATAGGCATGATCTATATGACTTCTAATCCAATGATGAATTTTGAAAAAACTAAACCAATAAAAAGTTATTTAATGGTTTAAAGTTACATCAATATAACTTGACATCAATCCATATATATATATATATATATATATATATATATATAAATCTATTTACATCATGTGTAAGTCTTATATACTTATATTATTCAATAATTTTTCACAGAAATTGATTGGATTATGTGATATTATATTAATGACAAAGCATGCCAAATTTCATAAAAGTCAAATAACAATAGGCATGTATTCTAATGATTGATATTCACTAGTATTATTGAAAGTGTCAGTATATCAAAACTTACATTTGTGTAAAAGGATCTCCACCTATATATATGAGTTATGATCAAGTTATACTGGTATAATTTAAGCAGAGTTACACCATTAAATAACTTTTTATTAGATTAATTTTATAGAAAACTCACCATTAGATTAAAAGTCCACGTCATGTAGGCCATACCTATAAAATTTTAGATTAATTTAAAATCATTTGACATAGTTTTTATGTATATAAAAATTAATAAAATATGTGTTTGAAATGAAAATGAATAAGAACTTCATAATTATATTTTTATTAATGTTTAATTTTTTATGAAATTTAACACAAATGATTTTTATGATATATAATTGTAATTCAACAATTGAATCAATAAAAAAAATTATTTCATTGAGAGATATTAAAAGTGTCACTTCAATTAAAGTCACACCTATATAACTTCATCATATATATATATATATATATTTTCATTAACTTATACCAGATTAAAAAATATATTTTGTATTAAATAGTTGGGCGATTAATATTCCTCAAAAGTACGAAAACATTAATAATATACATCAAAATTGGATGATTTCACATTCGAAGCCACGTAAGATGTAAGAGAAACGACGGAGCAGAAGAGAAGACGAAGACAAAAGCTTACCGCTCAAGAAAACTTCATAGGTAACATTTGGACCGGGAAGATAGGCTTAGTATTACATTACAAATAAATGTGTTATTTGAATATTTCAATTGAACGTTAAGATGTAATACCAAAAAATTAAAGCTTGTATGATAATTTTTTTAATTTATTTATTTCTTAACTTATATGATATTTAAGAATACGTCTAATCTTTTTGATTCAAGAATATGTGTAATATTTTTTATTAAAAAATATATCTAATATTGATATATAAAAAATATTTCTAAAAAAACATCAGGTGGTCACATTCACAATATTTTAAAAGAAAAATTATATTTGTATATTTTTCCTAGGTGTTTATCGATAAGAGAATGCATGTGTTTATAGTGAAAATTTCACATTTACTAGTGGAGAATTAGACATGATTGCGACAAAAATGGAAAAGATTATTGTCATTTTGATTCCTGATGAATTTGTGCGAGTCTCTTACTTATTTACACCATTACATATGAATTATCAACAAACAACATCGTTATTGGCTACTACTCAATCGCTCTCGCTCTCCATTAATGAACCTAAAAACACATACAATTAACATATCTGTTCCCCGATGAAAAGACTCATTAATACTTTGTAATTTTTAGAATAACTAATATTTTAAATTTTTTTTTTCATGTTTCAGGATATTTATCTATTTATAATATTTAGATAAGATTATTTTTTCCTTTTTGTTTCTACTCTTAATTATCATAACTATATATGATCATTGTAATTATGAACCCATTTATCATTGGATAAGTGTAGCATTAGTAGAAATTTGTTTTTTATATAGACACAATTTTATCAACTCATATAATTTTTTATATTTATCAAAATATTTATTTTTTCCTTAATATATGTGTTGTTTGGTTTTTTTACAGTTATTTTAAAATAAGAGGGAACATCTTCAAATAACATTACTTCATCTTAAAATGGGATTTCCCTTTAAGTCGTCAGAATCACAATGGATAATGCTCTTCTTAAAAATTCGGTCAAGAATGAAATTCAATTAATTTTCATGTGAAATATAACCTGCTATTACTATCACTTAGAGAGCAATGATATAATGTTAAAAAAATAATCGGAATTTTTGACTTACATAGGCAAGTGTTATGAAATGAAGTCACGTAAAATTACTTGTTTATACAACATTAATCATCAAACATGGAAAATAACTATTAACAAAAAAATTTACTCTTAACATTTTCTTCCACATAACGACAAAAAGAGTTAGAGCCTATCCCTTCGACCTAATGGCAGTAACTAGAACTCGACAGAGAAGGAGCGGCCTCCCCATGAACGGGTTGCAACTTTGCAAAATGCAAAACATAATATCTTGTCATCTCTCTCTCTCTCTCTCTCTCTCTCTACTTTAATCGATGATGTTCTATTGTTGATGGCTAGCACTCAGCCACTCACCGACCTCTTTCTTTAGCCAGAATGCTTCGTAATGTTTTCCATAGAAAGCACTACACAAAGGGTTCGTACGAGGAACAGTTTTTCTTATTATTGGGGATTTTAGCCGAAGATTCTCTTCAGCAATAAACTAATGCAATTAAAGGTTCCCAACGGGTATTGTCCCTATAATAACAACAATAATAGCGTACAATGTATATGCTACAAATAAAATTATCACCCTCTCATTATCATCATCAGTATCCTTATAAAATGCCAATCATACAGACAATCATATATATGGGAGAACTAACATTTATGCAATTTAAATCCCAATGATGAAAAACATAAAAGATCATTAGGTCATCGAGTATAAACTAAAGGAGTATATAATTTACATATATACCATATATGTTTAAATTAATTTCGTACTGGCTACTTATGTCCTGGAGATAAATCAAAATATTAAAACTAAAAAAGGGAGAGGAAAAAGAAAGAAAAAAAGAAAAGAAAGGGAAAAGATGTTAATTTAGCTGCAAATTCTAACCACCGGCCAACACCACTATATCATCAACATCATCATGATCACTACCATACTAATTCATTGCAGCATCATATTCTACCATGTAATGATAACGAGTTTCTGAGTACCGGTTTAACTTTAATCAGAGGAACAAATCCAGGAATCAACGGCACCTTCCCCTCCTCTAGTTGAGGTGTTCTCCAAGGCCTTCTCATGGTTCAAGCCACTGGATGCAGAAGCTGGAAAGTTCAGCTTGCAGCTACCACCAGCTGCTGCTGAAGCAACCTTATTACCATAACCCCCATCCAAGGACCTTAATGGATCTCTTCTACCTCCTCCTCCTCCACCTCCATCTCTGCAACCGTCATCATCACTAGTAGAGTTTATTCTCAATGGCATACCCTCAGAAGTTACATGGCCATGATGACCTGTTTGTACCCCACCACTACCAACAAAATTATGAGCATTAACTTGGCCATGGCTCATACCCAGATCGTCAAGTGACATTGGTATTTGTGACTTTGCACTGAATCCTGCAGGGAGATGAAGAGGTGGCGGCAGATGGTGGAATGCAAGAATAGGGTGATTTTGCATGCTTAGCATGATGTTCTGTTGCTGGTGATAAGGTAAACCCAAATCAGGTGGTAGTTGATAGTTAATGGAGTTACTAGATGAAGCGTTGTTGTTTGCAGTGGCAGAGGAAGTAACATTGGTAGTGGAAGCCAAAGCATCAACCATGTTACTATGCAAAAAAGTTGAAGGCGGATGCGATGATGATGATGAGGAAGGCATAAGCAACGGGTTTTGATGAAGATGAACTTTTTGTGGTGAAGGACGCAAAGGGTAGAAAGAAGTCGTTGTGTCCAAGTGAGAGGCACCACCGGACCTTAAGGACGACGAGCCGGCAAGAAGATCGAGCCTTCGTGAGTAGGACGAGCCTGAAAAGGGTGGTGCTGGGATCCCAGTGAACTCTTGAACCATGGCTCTGAAGTTTGAGGTGTCGGTGGTAAGAACCGTGGTTGGTGCTCTCCTTGAGGCCCTGGTTCGCTTCTTTGAGTTGCGCACTGCATTATTGTTATTGGCTTGTGATGAGAGCACTCTTGCATTGTCATCGTGGACTGAGCGTAGCTGCAGTGAAGAAGGGTCTGTGGCAAGGCCTTGATGAGGAGGACCCAACAAACACTGGTTTACACCTGTTGGTGGTGTTGATGATGGTGAAAGTCCTTGTAGGTTTGGAGGGTCGGTGCAGTTATTGGGTGTGGATCGAGATTCCAAGTTTAGCAAATTTGAGTTTGGCTGGGATTGAGAGAGCGTGGAGGTAGCTTGAAGAAAGATCAAACAAAGATGGATGGTGATGATGATGATGAGAAGAAGACACAAGGGAAGGTTGTGGTGGGTGTGATGAGATGGAACCAAATTGGGTGTGGTGATGGTTGAGGAAGGTTGGAGGGAGTAGTGTCTGATCAGCTCGTGATGAATCATATTCTTCGTCACCACTAGAAGAGATACTTCCACTATTACCAGAATCCATAGCTTGCAAATTAAGCAAAAGCGTGGGAACAAAAGAAAAGGAAAGAGAAAAAAAAGGGAAAAAAAAAGTGGTAAAAGGAATTAAAAATGGAAAAAGCTTATGGTAGTGAGAGGAGGACCACCTGGAAGCAGTGAAAACTTGGTGGTGGTGGTGGTGGGTGGCAGCTGCAAAAGTTGTAGAGAAGAGAGAAGATCACCGAATTACGTTGGTGGTGATAAGGAGCCCATGAATTCTAATTCCGATGAAACCAAACAGCCTTTTGAAGAAAAGTAAAGAAAAGAAAAAGTACCGTATCTTTGGATCGAATCCCTTGATCTGCAATGGAAGGAAATCTTTTCCTAGCTTGTCTTTCAGTCGGAGGAAAAGGTTCCTATAAAAAGAAGAGATAAAAAACGCATAGGCATATAGATCTCGCTCATGATGATATGTAACTGGCTAGGGAAGGAGGCTTGGGAGTGGGAAAAGGAAGGGAAGAGAGAAAGAAACCATATGGCGGGGGTAACTTACAAAAAGGCCAAATTAAGCCTAGAAGGAGGAGTACTATACCTCTTTGTGGCTTTACTTTTTTGTGGGGTGCGTGTGTGTGTAAACTAGGGTTTCAGGAGGAAGAAGGAGAGGAGGAAAACAAAAAAGGGAAGCAAATGAAAGGAGGAAAGGTTATTTAACCTTTGAGTTTGTGCTCAGCGAGAAAAAAAAAGAAAAAGAAAAAGAAAGAGGAGTTTGGAAGATGAAGATCCTCTAGAGAGTGCCGCGTGGGGTCGCCATTGGAGTAAGAAAAGAGCTGCCGGTGGCTGGCAACGGGTCAAACTCAAAGTAAATGGTGAGAGGGACAGTGTGTGTGTGGTGTGTGAGAGAGAGAGAGAGAGAGAGGATTGTGAATGTGAAAGGGGAGAAAAGGATGTGGTGTGGAAACTATGCAGACTTTTACCCAGACAAGGCAAAATTGAAGCCAAATAATATTCATTAATGACCCAATTAAAATTAGAGAGAGAACAAAAGTTGAAAAAGAAAGGGGAACCAAAGAAGCAAGGCCAGGTTAGATAGCAAAATTATACACGGGTAATTACGTAAACGGCCACAAAACCAAAGCCAAAAAGCACAACCTGCGTTACTGTTTCAAATCCTACTGCATAAAGTTGCATGCACAGTTGCTCAATATATATATATTTTAAATATTCCACATGCTTCAAATAATTTCGCTCTTCGATCATTTGTCAAGTAGTATATGGGTACGGCAGACACATAATAACAGAAAAATTTAAAATGCTCACCCTAGTAACAGGATAATTAGATGTTCATCTTATTCATAACTATAGATCAAATTATAAAAATAATCTAACGGCATATAATGGTAACAAATTTGTGAGGTATTATTTGGGTAGTTTGATAGAAATTGGAGTTTGTTTACTCCAACTAAGTTAAGGGTAAAAATTCGTAACAATAAAAATTATTTGAAAATACAATTACAATAAATGGCCGCCTCCAATCCTTTCTTTTAATAAAAAACAAAAGATTTTTTTATCTTTCTTAATTTTTATATATTATCAGTGAAATTTAATAATTAAAATTAATTTTATTTTAAAAGCATAAATTTCATTTTAATATACTGATAGTTTAAAAAATATAATAATATAACCTAATCAATTTAGGTGTAAGTCAATCATATTTCCTGGCACTACAAGAAAAATGAATATTTTAATAAATTCAATTATTAAAAGTATCAATAAAAAATATTGTTAATAAAATTAATTTTGACCTAAAGTGATAGTTGAAAATATTTATAAGCTTTTATAGAAAATTATTGTTAATAAAAATTTATAAGTATTTTCAATAATCACTTTATATATCAAAATTAATTTTATTGACAATGCTTTTATTGATGCTTTCAATGTTGAAAATACTTGATTTTTTTTATAGTAGTGTATAATGTGTTTATAAATGATCAAATAACAATATAAAACTTTTATAACTTATCAGTGCATCAAAAAATATAGTCATGGGTTTAGGGTGTGACTACATGTTTTTATTTTTTCATATATTAAAACCAATCCAAATGTACTAAAAAAAATTGAAATGTAAGTAAGTAACTTTTTTTCACCGAAAAATCACGATTCATATATTTGGATGTTTATAAAAGATAATAAGAATATTTGATAAATCAGTTTTTAGCTATGTTGAATAAGCTAAAAAAAAAATCAGATTATGAGAAATAAATTAGTTTTCAACTTCTTCAGTGATGTATAAAATTTAAGGTTCATAATCACTTCTTCAAAATCTGAAACAATGAGAACTTAATTTTGGAAAAAAAAAAAACTAGTTTGTTATAAAGCTCATCAATGTCATTTTCCATCTTTTTGATGTATCCTTTTGTTGAATGGGGATTTTGGCTCTTATTGTTGACAACAAATAGTCGACAATTCCCACTTTGCTTCGTATATCTCAATTTGAAGAATGAAAGCGACTTCTCTTATGGATTTCCAGATTTCAAAAATTTTAAAAGATAACACCTAACTTGGCGAATTTGCATGAATCGACAATGATTGTTACATGTTGTTTTTGTCAATAAATTAAATAAACCGTAACTAATAGTAAAGAAAAAGGAAAAGTTTCAGAAAAGGGGTGAGAAGAGAATAAGAAAGAAGAAAAGAAAGAGAGAAAGGAAAAGAGAAAGAAATAGATGTAAATATTGAAAAGAGAACTTAAATGAATAAAGTTGGCAATATTTTGGTAAGTATAATGACATAAACTAAAAGAACAATAACGAGAAGAGAGAGTAATATTACAGGAAGGATGAAGAAAGATAAAACGAAGGTGAGTTCAGGGAACTTTACTTGGTTTTCCATGCACTCCTTGAAGTTATTGGGATTGTGGAGATTAGTGCGTGAACAAATGTTTCCAAATAGAACTCCCTTTTACATTGCCATTACTATTATATTTATATACTAAACTAATACTGTCAGATCATGCCAAGTATCCATCACAATTATTTAATCTAATGGCTTTAGCAACATTCATTTGAATCAATAATAACTGTGTTATCGCCTCTTTTTTTATGCATATATTTCCTTCTGGCTTGTATTTTGCGAGTTTGATTTGGTCTGATAACCGTCGCCTTCAGTAATGTAATTGCTTCTAGACTTAACATTTGTCAATACACTAACATGCCAACGAAACCTATCAAGAGATAGAATTACACTTAGAATTATTTCTAAGTTTTCATAATGCTCAACATCATCTCTTCAACAATTTGTCAAAATATATATTTGGCATTTTGTGACAAATCCTCACCCCCCCACCACAGAACAAAATTTATCTCTTTTGAGTATCAAATTAAAGAAGGGAAGAAATTTAGTTGTTTTAGCGTATGATAGAGGCAATTGCTACGCCTAAAAAAATTAAAATTTATTTAATGTCAAATTGCACAAAAAATATAGTAAATGACACAACAGAGTGTCTCTCAAGAAAGTGTTAATAGCACACAACCAATGATGCAATTTTAATAGCAAGCAGCTTCCCCAATGGCACCAAAATTTGGAAGAGACTAAGAGTGTCATGGTTCTAACTCTAACAAATTAATAAATTTATTTAAAACAGAATTGCATTAAAAATGTAGTATAACGATGTGCAACTCAGTCGTCTCCTAATAATATTGGTGACTAATAGACTATGCGAAATGGGGGGGGGGATGAAATAGCATTCAACATGAATTAAATGAGTAAAAATTTAAATATAATAAACGTATTAGCACAAGAATTCCGAAGGCCTAGGATTTATTCATCATTAACACATAATTTATCAAACACATGATGGGTGATTTTCATGTTAATTGTTTAATCAAACAATTAACTTAGCAAATCACACAATCATGCAACTAACTAAGTATTAGCTAACATACACACTTAAATTATTGAATCTCAAAAATGCAAAATATGTATGCCAACTCAAACATCACTTGCAAGCCTGATTCTCAATCAAGAATTAATCTTGATTTTCTATGTCAACTAAGCATTCATCAATCAATCAACCAATTTATGCTCAATTAACTTCTCTAATTATGCATTCAATCCATAATCATGAATGAGCATACACAATCAAGGTTCATTTCAACCACCTAACCATAAAACCTATCCCACAATCATATGTTCAAGGAAATATAGTCAAGCTCACTCAATTATGGAACCTAGCTCAAAATTATACAATTGAGTTTCAAAACTAAGATTAGCACACCCATGCACCTACAAATCATAATTCATCAATCAATCAATCAATATAAATACACAAGTGGTGGAAGAAATGTAAAGAGAATAAGAAAAAGAAAATAAACTATATATTGATTGAGTTGGGCAATGTCTTAAGATAAATCTTTGAACCATAGAAAATCCTTGGTGCTAGTTACAAAACTACTCCTCCATTAGTGGAGGTTACAACCAACTAAAACAGAAAAATAAATTAAACTTAAGAAAGAAGAAGAGATGATAAGAGAAGAGAATAGGTGAAGAGGAGGAGAGTGAAGGAGAAGAGGTGAGGAAGAAGGAGGAGAGGAAGAGAGGAAAAATCCTAAAACTAGCTTAACCTAACCTAATTTGAGCTAAAGGGTTGTGTCTTTTTGTTCTAAAGGCTTGGGGATCATTTAAAGACCCAAGAACTCATTAAAACACGTATAACATTGTCACATATCTTTAGGGACTCGTTGTAGCGAGTTTTCTCAAGTTTTGACTCTCGAAACGATCGAATTAGATTTTGGTGTCTTCATGAAAGTTGTAAATATTTTCCTTCTCTACAAAATGGATACCTTATTTGCCTCATTTGGACTCGGATGAAAGAGATATGCCTTGATTATTAAAGCATGCCTAATCTGAAAATTCAGCACCTCATTTCTAGCTTCTAAGCTTATTTTGACTAGCTAAACTTCTGATCTAGCTTTTGAGCTCTTCATGAACGTTGTAGATAATCCTCTTAGCTTTCCTTCAAGCAAAGATCATAAGTTTTATAGGTCTACAACTTTAGTTAGGTGAAAAATACAAAACGTGTTAAAATCGCAATTATGCAGAAAATTCTCATTAATGCTCAAATCAATATCCAAACTCAAACATGATGCAAATACATTCAATTAAGCATAAAAGAGAGCTAAGACACTAAGAATAAGGTGAAAAATATGTATAGAAATGTATACTTATCAATAACACAGTTGCATAACTAACTAAGAGTTTGACTAACATGAACACTAGGTGTTGGGAGTAAAATTCCCAAAACTTTAGAGTATCTAGAGATATGAATTTGGGCTTTCTATGGACTCAGAATAATTCTAGGTGAAAAATTAGTGCTTGGAGGCACATGATTGAATTGCATCGGCAAGTGAGCTCGCAGAATATGATGACAAAAAGTGTGTGTGATGGAATTTGAAGGAATATGCGATGGTTACCAAAATAGCAAGCTAGAAAGGCACTCCTGACACAAAGGCAGGAACAATTATTGATGAATTCAAAGTGAACAACTCTAGAGCATTGGACCAAGAAATCGTTGAGGACACCTAGTGAAGTCTAATAATGTCTTAGTCTATAAATATAGCAATGATCATAGTGTAAAAGGTAGTTTTGTTTTGGAAAACAATTGGAAACCCACTAATCTCCATAGTCTTAATGATGTCATGGAGTGTATGGAAGACCAAGTAATGTCCTCTAAACTTGTCTTCATTTTCTTTTCTTCATTCTTTTGTAATTTCATTTTCTTCTTTTACTAACATTTTGTCAGTATACTATTGACATTCTATTTAGAAGTGTTATTAATTTTGTTCTTTATCTCATCTTTCTTTCCTTATTCTACTTCTTTCTCTTCTTTATCTTCTTTATTTTACTTTCTTTCTCTTTTTATTCTTTTACGCTTTATTATGTATTGACATAAACAAAATACAGGTCTTTATTGACAAAATTCATAAACTGAAGTTACATGTCTATTTTGACAAGAATGATGAAATAAGAGAATCCATAAGAGGAGTCATTCCTACTCTCTGAATTGAGATCTATGAAGCAAAGTAGGAATTGTTGCTTATTTGTTGTTGAAAATAAGAGCCAAAATCCCCATAAAACAAATTGGTACACCAGTTGGACCAAATTAAAAAAAAATGTATCAAAATAGTGAAAATAAACAATTATTTGTGTTGAGAAAAAATAAATAGAAGGTTCATTGATACACCATATACATTTGCATAGTGGTATTGTGGCATAAAAAATGTCTACAGCATTGTCAAGAGCATCATCATTTAATGATGTGGAGATTAGAGGAAATAAAAGAGAAAATAATTCACAACCTAAAAATTTTGAACCGATTGTTATGCCAATAGGACAAACAAGTATAAATGAAACTCCAAAAGGGCCCAATACTATAAGTACGACACCTGCTACATGCCGCCATATGGCTTGTCGCAGGATATATATGTCCCTTGTAACACCCAAAATTTATTTCAAAAAAATTTATTTGAACTTTATTAATCAAAACATCATGAATTGGATAAAATTAGTCTTAATAAGAATGGCTTAGTGAAAAAAAATGAATAGTGATCATGCGGCTCGGGGCTATTGTTAACCATTGAAACCCCAAAATTGGCACTTGGAGATGCCCAAAATTGAGAAAATATAATATTAAGGGAAGGGTTATAAATGAAAATTTTAGACCTGGAGTTTAATTTCGGGTAATATATGTTTTACGTGTACGGTATTTTACCCATTTCAGTATGGTAAAATTATGATGTGTAGTTTTTACATCATATGAAGCTTGTAGTGCAACTTGCCACCTAATGTTAGAAGTGTGTGGCTTAAAAAGAGATACACCATTGCCTTTATGAATAGCCAATGAGAACATTACAAAAATTTCACATAATTATCTTTAAGGAAAACAATTTTATAATGGAAAATTTATATGTATGTTGTTATAAATACACAAAACCAAACATCTTACCATTTCTTCTCTCATGTTTCAGCTAGCACCCCTAAATTTCAGTCATCTTCATCTTCTTCCTCAAGCAACAATAAGAACCCTAGCTAGAAACCTTAAATTTCACTCAAAATCTCCAAAACTAAAAGCATAGCCTACCTACTATCCTTTATGACTTCAAATCAACTCTCATAACAAACCCTCACCTCATCATATCATCAAGTTAGCTATTATTTTTGTTGTGTTACAACTAGAATTGAGAAGGTTAGATTAATAATTAGGTGGAGTGCTCTTGAAGAGAGCTAAGAACAAGGGTTAAACCTTCCAAGAGCCAAGTATGACTTTTTTATTTGGGTTAGATTAATAATTAGGTGGAGTTCTCTTGAAGAGAGCTAAGAACAAGGGTTAAACCTTCCAAGAGCCAAGTAGGACTTTTTTATTTGGCCTCTTTTCTTTCAAAATTTGCTTTGAATTTTTATGATTGGTCTGGGTGGAAATTTTTAGTTTTATTGATTGATAATATGTAGATGTTGATATGTCTAATTAGGTGGAATGATTGGATGATGTTAGAAAATCCTTCTTGGCAAAATATGTTGTGAATTATGATGTTGGAAATCTTGTTTAAATAATTAGGTGAAATTATTTGATTTTTCTGACCTAGTTAGAGACCTTATCTTGGGCTAACATTTTTATGTGATGACTCTAACATGTAAGTGTCTCAGTATTTTTCTTGAGTCATTTTGAGCACTTTTACTATTTTTAAAAAAATTAAGAACCAGTTAGTCAGGTTTCTGCCTAAGCATTAAATTCTTGGAACACTGAATTTGTCAAATTTTATTACTATATCAAATAATCGAATTTTGACTTGAAAGTTTTATAGGGTGTTGAGAACATCTTGAAGTCTAACCCTGAATTTTTGTAGAATTTTATATTTTCATTTGATAGAAAAAGAAAATTGGGAATTCTAATTGTTGGTTGAAAATAAGTGGTTTCTTGACCTCTGAATTTGTAGAATTTTATTAATATAGCTAGAGACCTTATTTTACTTTGAAATTTTTACAGGGTCTCATAGACATGTTGAACTAACTTTGAAAATTTATTTTGCTTTGTTTTTTATGAGATTTAGTAGCTGATTCATAATTTTCTTTAAGATTGAAAATCAGGACAGCACACTAAGCTAGCTGAAAATATGATGGAATGACTATAATTTGATCTCATTACGCAATGTGAATCTATTTATGGTGTTATGTGCACAAGATTATGAGTATTTTTTACAATTTTCTTTATATGAGAAAAGGAATGAGATTATATTGTCTTGGTCCGGAGAAGTAAATATGGTATGTCAGGGAAAGTGAACTGACTCTTTAATTGAGTTGGGAAAGTAAATCTAGCTAGGAATAAGTTTGTGTGAGAAATGGAGAAAGTAAATTCAATGATCATGTATAGGAATAAGCTTAGCCCTGAAAAATAGTCTATTATGCAAAGTGGAATAAGCGACCATAAGTTAAGGGCCAAGACATTAAAATAGCAATTGTCCTACATAGTCATCTATGCTATGTGCTAAGTAAGTCTATTACTTTATTGAGATCATGATGGTTATATTTCAGCTCAACATTATATACTCTAAATGATAATGATTAAATAAAATGAGCTTGTTTCGAGTAAAATTTTTTAAAAAAGTTAAGCCAATTATTATTATTCATTCTATTTGAATGTAATATTTTATAAAGAAACCGAAGTAGCTAGGGTAGATAATAATGACATCTGGATATGTATGGGAGTACCTATTGAGAATTTTAGAATTCTCATCCCTATGTTTATTCCATGCCTATCTCATATTCAATAGATGGCATTCACTAGAGAGTTGGATGACACAGGCACTCCGATTGACCACACTATGTTAGGATTATAGGCATAGTTGATGAGTTTTACTTTAAAACAGGATTATGTTTTGTACTTTGATGTATTTTGATGCATTTTGGATAGTTCCGAGAACTATTTGATATATGCCCTATAACTAGTGGATGACTATATATTATATAATGTACTGATGTTTTTAATACTTTGAGAAAATCTAATAAGACTCGTTTATACATTATTCTCTCTATTCATAAGGTTTAAACTATATGTCACTAAGCGTTAACACTTCATACTAAGTGAATATGAATAAGAAGTAATTTACTTGAATAAGAGCTTATAAATAAACGAGTCGATTATTACATGGCATATGAATATGGTACGTAGTACCACACTCTTAGTAACTAAGTGGAGCACTGTGATTAAGGGGTGTTACATTATGGTATCAGATCAGTTCATCCTAGTAGGACCTTCAGGAATGGATTGGCTATGCTTCTAATGTGTAGATAAGTCATGCATTGAATTTTATTTGTATGATAGGATATAATGTTTAGATGTGCATGATAGTCTAGTGGTACTGGAGTTGGTTGCTATCACACTTAGCATAGTATTGAGTCTGATCAACTCAATATCTTTTGTTGGTGTGTTCAGGAACCAATGGCAAACCACAAATATACTAGGAACTGAATATTAAGCCAAAAGACATGAGGGTACTTTTTGTGAGATGACTTGCTATAAGGGAACAATCTGAGTGGCAAACTGGATGATGGAGAGATTAGACCGGAATGCTAGAGGGAACTCAATAGGAAACCCTGGGTGAGTAGAGGTGGACATAGAATACTAGAAATTTGATGAGTTTAGGAAGGCAAACCTAATGCCCTTTAGAGGAACCTACAATCCGAATAAAGCTGAAGAGTGGATCAAGGCAATGGAGAAAGTTTTCTCATACTTGCTTGTATAGAGGACCAAAAGGTGGCCTTCGCTACCTATATGTTGGAGGCTAATGCTGAGTTTTGGTGGAATGGAACTATGAGGTTGCTTGAGGATTCACAGATAGAAATCACTTAGGATATTTTTAAGGAGGCATTTTATTAGAAATATTTTCCTTTCAGTGAGAAATGCAAAAGAGCTAGAGTTTGTAGGGCTCAAGCAAGGGAATATGAGTGTGGTTGAGTATACTGTAAGTTAGAGGAGTTATGTAAGTTCTTCTATCTACCAATGGGATCCCAATGAGACTTGGAAGTGTATCAAGTACAAAGATGGATTATGGGAGGATATAGAAGTTGTTGTTGGAATTTTAGAAATTAGAGACTATACAGCTTTGGTGGACAAATGCCAATTTGTAGAAAGATATAATAGGAAGCTAGCGATTGCCAAGTCCACTAAGGACAATTCTAAGAGAAGATTGGCACTTGAAGACCAAGACTATAAGGATGCCCCACCTTTAAAGAAGCAATTCCAACTAAGTCCACATGAGGATAAGCAATAGCAGACAACCGTGGACAAACCCCAAGATATGGAAAGGATCATGAGAGTAGACCTTGCTTGGCTGGACAGGATATATGCTATTGCTGGAAAGCCAAGACATATGAATAGGGAGTATTTAGAGAAGTATCTAAAACCAACGCGAGACCACAACACTAGAATAGTTAAAGGGATATCACCACCCAAAGATCCGATGCGAGGTAGGTAGTCAGGTCACTTTCCAGACTAACTGGATTCACTTTCTGGCCCAAGAAAAACAATATCTCATTTTTATAAGCAATTGTAATAAGTATTCACATTTATATGTGCCTAACATCATCAATAGGTTCACATAACATAAATGAGTCGGGGAAAGTAAACCTGACTAAGAATAGGTCTGTGTGAGAATTGGAGAAGGTAATCCAATGATCATGTATAAGAATGAGTTCAGCCATGAAAAGTAGTCTATTACCCAGGAGTAGAATAAGCCACCATAGTCAAGGAGTAAGACAGTTAAAGTAGCAATTGTGTAACACCCTGAGGTTATTCATAAATTAATTGAAGCTTTATTAATAAGAGTTTCAATATTCTCGCAGATGTAGTGATGATGAGGACAACCCAATGGATGAATAGAAAAAAAAAAAATTTCAGGCCCGGGTGTGAATAATAACTTTATGGCCCTGAAGGCGCATTAGTAACCCTAGAATTGGGACCAAGACCCTCAGGACTAGGGGAAGATAGGATAAGGATTAGGATAGAGTGTTAGGCCCCAGATTAATTTCGGGTAATATTCTGATTGCTTGGGTATGGTGTTTCACTTATTCAGGAAAATTTTGGTGTGCGATTTCTAACACCAAAAGATAGTTTAATATTTAAAATAGGATAATGTTTATCCTTTAAAGCCAAGTGGATGATCAAGATTTAATTTTGCCTAACAAGATTAAATCCTAGCCATCCATCGCATAATTTTTTTTAAAAGAAAGAAATTATACTTTAACTACATAAATACTATAATTGCACCAAGATATATATGAACCACCAAATCTTATCACACCTACCTTGTAAATTTGGCCAAGTCACCCTAAGTTACAGCCTTCATCTTCTTTCTCTCCAACCACCATTAACAAGTTTCAATCACCCCAAAACCTAGCCTAAAATTGCTAAACACTCTTCATTTATTAAACTTATTCTACTCATCACCATCGACAAAACCAATCGATTGAAATTTTGAATCATCTTCATTCTCCACCTTGAGATATCATACCTCACTATTTAAGAAGGGTTTAAATCTATTTGGTAAGGCCTTTAGTGAGAAAAAATCATTTTTTGAAGATCTTTTGGAGTTACAAGCCCTAGAACTCCAAAAGTAGGTTTTTTTTTTGTATCTTTTTTTGTTCAATTCTATTTTTACAATTTTTCTTTGTTTGAATTTTATATTTTGGTTCTAATGTATGGTTACACATAGATATAGATGTATTTACATTGGTGGAGTAGTTTGGTGTTGTTAGAAATCATTTTTGTCAAAAGAAGTTCCAAACTAGGTTGCTAGATTTTCAGATTTTCATGCAGGAGTGAGTTCACTATTTTTCTCAAGTATTTGTAGGTATCTTTATGCCATAAAAATTTTATATGATTAAGCTAATATCCTAAGGCAACTTCATGATTTTTCTTGGGTCATTTTGAAGACTTTTACTAATTTAAAAAATCAAGAACCAAGACTACGAATATTGCTGCCCTTAATTGCTAGATCTGAAGCTACAAATTTTCCTAATTTTATTACTATACCAAATGATTGAATTTTCCTTTGAAATTTTTACAAGATGTTTAAAATATCTTAAGGTTTAACCATGAATTTTGTTCTAATTTTTTGGACTCATTTACTATAATAAAAAAATTAAGAATTATGGCATTGAGTAGATTAGGTGGTTCTTGACCACCAAATTTGTAGAATTTTATTAACATAGATAGAGAACTTTTTTTCTCTGAAATTTTTACAGGACTTTGTGGACATATTGAAGTGTCACAGATAATATTTGTAGCCTTGGAATTGGTTGTTTGATATGAAAACTAATTTTTGCTACATAAGTGTGAAATCTGCCAATGTGATGAAATTGAATTTAAATTGATAATAGAATGACTTTTAATTCAAGTATCATGTGTATGATTGCATGCTATAGGCTTTAAAGATTGGATTATGAGAAATGAATGAGAATCGCTTGTGATTGATTGTCTATATGTGATTAATGCCTACAACTAGGAAAAGAAAAGTGAGTGATGCATATATGTGATAAAAAGAATGTATGAACTTCAATTGTGCATATTTTGACATATGGGCAAAATGGAAATGAGACTTATATTGAATGAGGGAAAGGCAAAAAGAGAAACTTCTAGAGATATTATGAGTCGGTAGATGTATTGGCTAAGAATAAAATTGTGTGAGATTAGAAAAGGAAAAAATAAAGTCCGATGATCACGTATAGAAATGAGCTTAGTCTTGATAAGTCTATTACCCATGTGTGCTGTTAGCCATTGGTACCAATTGGTATAAACTAAGTCTTCCCTATGTTGATGAATAGAGAAAAAGGCACTAAATTGAGTTCCATGGTCACAAGAGAAAACACATGACTTTTATTGTTCTTGCATATGGTTTTACATAAAATTTCTTGTATGAATGAAATTATTGGTTATGTTATGTTTAGGTTTGAGAAAGTGCCATATTGAAAATTATATAATATTCTCATCCCAATATTTGTATGCATTTTATATTGTATCTAGATCTCGTAGAAGTCGTCAGTGATATTCTTCCTTGACTCGCCATAATAGGAATGACATTACGACCTTGTCCTAGATTCTCTAGTTGTTGTGGCTTACTCCTAGATTCATGCATATGTATTCTTCAGTCATTCATTCACTACTTCTATTTTTATGGCCATTTTTGACCCAATGTTTCTCTATGATGGTGTGCCCCTCCACATGGCACATCCTGTATTTGTACCCTCACCTACACTACAAGCACCTCCTCTAAGAAATGCCCCATCATTGTCTTCATCTTCAAATTCTGATCCATTTACAGGTTTCGATGCCCTCGCTAGAGACCGATGGAAAATGGCTTCCACTAGAAGAATAGGAGACATTCAAGAACTCTATTACCTGGACATAGTTGTAGCCTAGTTTTTGGACCCTACGAGCCTACAGCAGTTTTGCTAGATGTTTTTAAGGCCTATTCATGTGTATACGTTAGTTTGTTGGGCCTTAGGATTGAGCAAGTCATGCTAGGCACTTGATGTGTTTTGGACTTGGTTCCTAGATAGTCTTACTAGTAGGCTAACTTAACTTCCGATGTGATGTATGTGTTTGATGACCTATACATGACGTATGTATATATAAGTCTTTGCGAACTATGTATGGTCGTTTCAATACTTTAGCTTGCTATATATAAGTTTAATTTTATATTCTTTTCATTCTCTCGAATAGTATAAATATCTTTGGTAAGTGACACTCTTCTAATTACCGTGTTAACCCTTGAGTAATACACGGAATTAGGAGAATGTTACAAATTGTCTTAAGTAGTCCTTTATATTATGTGTTAAGTGATTATGATTAATGATGATGATGATGTATATATATTAAGGGATTGAATGATAAAAGAGACCCACTTCGGAAGGATGATTTTGAACTTTAAAAGAAATTTTTTATATATGTTACATGATCACATTTTTCTAAACAAACTAAAGTGGCTAGGATGATGACAGTGACATGGATTTTACTATGTATTTGGGTATGTCCTACTGAGAATTTCATAATTCTCACCCATATGTTGTTTGTGTTCCCGTGTTCTCCATATTGCTCAAGAGAACAATGAGGCAACTATTATGGAAGTTCAATACTTGAAGCCCTTGATCAAGTTTTATTTTGTTATGTGTATATGTTTGTAAATATATGAAAAGACAGATGTACAATAAGACTCATAAAAGAGCTTCCTCTTGTATTTGAGTTATATTAAACAAATACTTGTTTCTTTGATATATATATTTTAATAGAATTGCGAATTAGTTAATGCACGATTTGATCGTATTGGTTATAGCTATTTAGGAAAGGTCCGTTAATTTATAACTAACAACTCCTAAGTCTAATGTCATTGTAATAGCCCAAAATTAATTTCAAAAAATTCTATTTGAACTTTATTAATCAAAATTTTGTGAATTGGATAAAATTAGTCTTGATAAGAATGACTTAGTGAAAAAAATGTGAATAGTGACTGGGCCTCGCCTTAGGACCATCAAAGCCAAAACCCTAGAATTGGGGCCAAGAGATGCCTAGATTGAGAAAATATAGGATTAAGGTTAGGAAGGGTTAGAAATGAAGATTTTAGACCAAATTTAATTTCAAACAATATCGTTTTTAGAGACGGTGTTTTACCTATTTGGTAAAATATCAATGTGCAATTTCTTACACTGTATGAGACTTCAGTGTAAGTTGGACACCCAAGGTGACAACATATTATGTTCACACAAGTGGACATATAATAGATGGTTTGTGTCCATGTCTATATGCACATAGCAATGTTGGATATTCTGTAATAGCTCAAACCTCTAGCGATGCAGATATTGTCCTCTTTGGGGTCTTGTGCCCCTCACGAGTTTGCTCTTCCTCCCTCATAGGGGAAAACACGTCTGCATGGGGAAGGTATCTACACCTTTATAAGGCATGCTTTGTTCTTCCCTAACCAATGTGGGACTTGCTCCAAATTACTTATATTCAACTAACGTCAGAACTCCCAATTTTCTTATCCTATCAAATGAACATATAAAATCCTACAAAAATTCAGGGTTGGACTTCAAGATGTCCTCAACACCCTGCTAAATTTTCAGTGCTCCAAAATTGACTATGTAGGTAAAAACCCAAACTAACTTGGTTCTTGAATTTTTAAAAATAGCAAAAGTGCTCAAAATGACTTAAGTAGAATATTGGAGACACCTTAACATGTTAGCTTCATTACATAAAAATTTTAGCCTAAGATAAGGTCTCTAATTAGGTCAGAAAAATCAAATAATTTCACTTGCTTGCTTAAAATCAGAATTTTAGCAACATTTTTTGACAAAAAGGATTTTCTAACATCATCCAATCACTCCATTCAATCAGACACATCAACATCTACATATTATCAATCAATAAAATGAAAAATTTTCGGCCAAACCTATCAGAAAAATTTAGAGCAAATTTTAAAAGAAAAGAGGCAAAAAAAAAGCCCTACTTGGCTCTTGGAAGCTTTAGCCCTTATTCTCAGCTTCCTTCAAGAGTTCTCCACCCAATTATTGATCTAATCCTCTTAATTCCTCTTATAACATAGCAAGAACAGTAGCTAACTTGATATTACGGGGTGAAGGTTTATTATAAGGATTTGATTTGAAGTTATAAAGGATAGTATGTAGGTTGTGCTTTTTGGTTATGGAGTTTTTGAGTGAAATTCCCAATTTTATTACCCTAAAAAATGACATATAAAATCCTACAAAAATTCAAGGTTGGACTTAAAGTTGTCTTCAACATCCTGTAAAATTTTCAGGATTTTAAAATTTGATCATTTGATATAGTAACAAAATTAGACAAATTCAATACTCTAAAATTGACTGGACATGGAGAAACCCTGACTAGCTCTGTTTCTAAATTTTTAAAAATAGAAAAAGTGCTCAAAATGACTCAAGAAAAATACTGGAGACATTTTCATATGTTAGCTTCATCATATAAAAATTTTAGCTCAAAATAGGGTCTTTGACTAAGTTAGAAAAATCATGTACACAACTTAAAACATATTTTGAGAAAAATAATTTTTTAACATCATCCAATCACTCCACCCAATTAGACGTATCAATATCTTGTATTATCAATCAATATAATCAAGAATTTCAAGCCAAATCAATTAATAATTTTCAGAGTAATTTTTGAAAGAAAATAGGCCAAAGAAAGCCTACTTGGCTCTTACAAGCTCTTGCTTTTGATCTTGGCTTTCTTCAAGAGCTTTTACACCTAATTCTTGATTTAAACCAATCAAACCCTCCTTTTAAATAGCAAGAACAACAGCTACAATTGATGGTATGGTGAGGTGGGGATTTCTTATAAAGAGTTGATTTGAGAATTTCAAGAGCTAGGCTAGTGTTTGTGCTTAATGTAAGGACTTTTGGTGTTGAAACATGAGATTTTAAGCTAGTTTATGACAATTTCATAGAGAAGAAAGTGAGTGGCTATAGAGGGGGAGGATGGCTGAAATTGAGGAGAAGAAAAGATAAAAATTGTTATCATGATTCATTTATTAGATGTTGTTTTGGAAATTCTTTCCACCATAAAAATTGTTTCCTTAAGATAAATATTGTAATTTTATGCAACTCTTATTGACTCTTGGTAAAGGAAATGGTGTGGCCTTTCCTAATCCACACAGTTGCCACATTAGGTGGCAAGTTTGCACTATAAGACTCATACGAAGTGAGAAACTACACATTATAATTTTACCAAACGGGTCAAATACTATACCTAGGAAAACAAATATTTCCTGAAATATAATTCCAACTCTAAAACTTTCATTTCTAACCCTTTCTAACCTTAATCCAAAGTTTCGTGGTCCGACAAGTCTATAGGACTTGCACGGTCACTATTCACATTTTTTTTCACTAAGTTGTTCTTATTAAGACTAATTTTATTCAATTCATGAAATTCTGATTAATAAAGTTCAAATAAAATTTTTGAAATAAATTTTGAGATTACAATACCACTCTCCTTAAAAAAATTTTGCCCTCAAAATTCTAACTTAGCATTCTCGTTCCTAGTACGTCTACGATTTGTCACTTGTTCCTGAACACATCAACAAAAGATATTGAGTTGATCAGACTCAATACTATGCTAAGTGTAATAGCAACCAATTAGAACACCACTATCCTGTCATGCACATCTAAACCTTATATCCTATCATATAGATAAGATTCAAGACATGGCTTATCTATACATTGGAAGCATAACTAGTCCATTTCTCAAGGTCCTACTAGGATGAACTGCTCTGTATCATAATGTAACACCATCCCAAGTACAACATCATCCTTAACCCATGACATTAGACTTAGGAGTTATTGCTTATAAATTAGCGGACATTTCTTAAATAGCTATAACAAATGAAACCGATTCATGCATTAACTAATTTGTAATTCTACTAAAATATATAACAAAGAAATAAGTATTTATTTAATATAAGTCAAATACAAGAGGAAACTCTTCTATGAGTCTTCCTATAGCTATCTTTTCATATATTTACAAACATATACACATACCAAAATAAAACTTGATCAGGGACTTCAAGTATTAAGCTTCCATAGTGGCCACCTTATTGTTCTCTTGAGCAATCTAGAGACAACACAGGAACACAAACAATATAGGGTGAGAATTGTGAAATTATCAGGAGGGCATCCCAAATACATAGTAAAATCCATGTCACCGTCATCGCCCAAGCCACTTCGAATTTGTTTAGAAAAATATGATCATGCAACATATATCAAAATTCCTTTTAAAGTTCAAAATCATCCTTCCAAAGTGGGTTCCTTTTAGTATTCAATCACTTAATATACATATGTCATAAAAATTTATTCAACCAATATCATTTGGAACATATATTATTTAAATTGCAACCTAAACATATTGGCCTCAACATAGATGATAATATCATTCACTTAGCACATAATATAGAAGACTACTTAGGACAATTGCTACTTTAACTGTCTTAGCCCTTGACTATTATGCCTTATTCCACTCCTAGGCAATAGAAGTTTTAGGACTGAACTCATTTCCTATACATGATCATTGGATTACCTTCTCTAATTCTCACATAAACCTATTTCTAGTCAGGTTTACTTTCCACTAACAGATTCATTTTCTGCTGCCTAAGAAAAACAATATCTCATTCTTGTAAGCAATTGTAATAAGTTTTCACATTTATATGTGCCTAACATCATCAATTGGTTCACATAGCATAAATGAGATCAAATCATAATCATTCTATCATATTTTCAGCTAGTTTAGTGTTTTGTCTGATTTTCATCTCAAAGAAAATTATGGATCAGTTACTAAACCTCACCAAAATAGAGCAACATAATTTTTCAGAGTTAATTCATCATGTCTATAAAAATTTCAAAGCAAAATAAGATATCTACCTATATTAACAAAATTCTACAAATTCAAGGTTAGAAATTACTTATGTTTAGCCACCAGGAAGAATTCCCATTTTTATTATCCAATCAAATGAACATATAAAATCCTACAAAAATTCAAAGTTGGACTTCAAGATGTCCTCAACACCCTGTAAAATTTTCAGGTCAAAATTTGATCATTTTGTACAGTAACAAAATTAGACAAATTCATGCTCAAGAATGGACTGTGCACGCAGAAACCCTGACCAACTCGGTTCTGAATTTTGAAAAATAGCAAAAGTTCTCAAAATGACTCAAGAAATGCAGACCTTTCTTAAATAGCTATAATAAATGCGACCAAATTGTGCATTAACTAATTCGTAATTCTACTAAAATATATAACAAAGAAATAAATATTTATTTAATATAAGTCAAATATAAGATGAAGCTCTTCTATGAGTTTTACTATACATCTGGCTTTTCATATATTTACAAACATATACACATAACAAAATAAAAGTTGATCAGGGACTTCAAGTATTGAGCTTCCATAGTAGCCGCCTCATTGTTCTCTTGAGCAATTTGGAGACGACATGGGAACACAAACAACATAGGGGTGAGAATTGTGAAATTTTCAGGAAGGTATCCCCAAATACATAGTAAAATCCACGTCATCATCATCGTCCTGACTACTTCGATTTGTTTAGAAAAATATGAACATACAACATATTTCAAAAATTCCTTTTAAAGTTCAAAATCATCCTTCCGAAGTGATGGGTTCCTTTTAGTATTCAACCCATTAATATACATATGTCATAACACTTCATTCAACTAATATCATTTAGAACATATATTGTTTAAATTGTCCACTTGGGGCCTTAAGCCCATTATGGGTTTTCTCTCTCCCTCGTAGGGGAAAACACATCTGCATGGAGGAGGTATCCAAACCTTTATAAAGCATGCTTCATTCTCCTCCCAATCAATGTGGGACTTGCTCCACCCCGTGGGGGCCTAGTGTCTCGCTGGCACACCGATCGCGAGACACTCTCTACTATATCTCCATTTGTGCCTGCCATCCTTGCATAGAGGCCATGCTAATCTTCTCTATATCGTTCCAATTTTCTTATGTCCCTTACTACATTATAGGAATTGATCATTACCTTTGTAGGTTGAAAAGTGCATGAGAAAGGGAGTTGAATCGTGCTTGGACTTTCCTTTCCTTTTTCTTTTTGAAAACTAAACAGATACTATCAAGTATAAACTTGAAGCACAACGAAAATAACGTTAGTATATGTCAGAAAGTAACGTTCTAGACTATAACACAGATGTAAAAAAAAGTGTTAAGAAAAGGTTTTCTAGAAAATCACAATATAAAAGGCATAAGGCAGGAAATAAAAGATAGTCAAGGAAGGAGAAGATATTGCACATGGATTTTTATACTCGTTCGGCCAACCTGCCTACATTCAATTCTCAACCACCGTTGAGTTCCACTAAAACCCCTTCTTAACCCAAGAAAGTTAGATAGTCTTTACAGGAACCTTCTCAAGCTTTATCCAATGACTAGTAGCTCATTTTACTATTATACCTAAGTAGTCTTTGACTAGCCTCTCCAAGCTAACTTTGTGACCAGGAGCTCACTCTCCTGTCACTTACAAGTAGTCTTTACTTAGCCTCTTCAAGCTAATTCATGATCAATAGCTCACTCTACTGTCACACTCAAGTAGCCTTTGCTTAGCCTCTCTAAGCTAACTCATAGCGATCTCTACTAGATCGGGTTACAAAGGATTGTGTTTGGGTTGTATCACTCAAACTAACAAACACTTAAGTTTTTGTAAGATAAATAGTATTAGAGCTGGAAAACTTGAATGATTTCTTTCTATTTATTCTTCCTAAGAAGAATGATATTGTCTAATAAGAACATAGAAAGAAGATTTTTACAAAGATGAAATTGATTACAAGCTAATAACTTTACAGAGGATGAGAGGAAATTTCTAGAATTTCAACATAAGTAAATAAGCAAGAGTCTCGTTGTTGTAAGCATAACATCTCCTTTTATTCTTGATCTTCATTTATGACTATTGCCCTTGATTTGTTTTCCTAGTGATACATGATTGATCTTTTTGTGTCTAGGAAAAGAAGTCTAGAGGAGTAGCTTGACATGTCAGAGGAGTTGCATACACCATTGTGTAATAGAGGTTTCTGAGTCAACCTTCAAAGACTACTTTTTACTTTTAAACGAGGTTTTTCAACTTTTCCTTTTAGAAGCTGGGACAATTGATCAAGTTGACAGAAAGCAATGTCATGTCAGTTCTTGATTGGTTTGACTTTAAATTTGAATTTCAAAATTCCCTCAAATTCCTGAAAGTGCACTGTTTCCAGTGAAACATGTTTTCTAAGTTCGTAAGAGTTTTGGACTCCTCTATGATCTTCTACTCTTCAATCAGAGGTTGTTGTGAATGATATGATTATGATCATACTGATTGAAGATGATAATCACACTTTGTTTAGAGTTGGATTGAAATCTTCACTTGAATTGCACTTTCTAAAGTCAAGTGTTACTTTCTAATATCTAGTTTTGGTTTCTTGTTCTTGTAAATTTTCTTTCATACGTTTAGCATAGAACCGTTCATTTCAAGATTTAATTTTTTTCTTCATTTTCATTGAGTTCCAAATTTCTATAAATAAGATAAAACTTGTTTGCACATGTCATTACAAAATTAATCTTTTTTTAGAATTGAGTATGTAAACGTGAATATACCTATTTGGTGCTTCAAGAAACTTAAGTAAAATATTAGTTGTTTTCAAAATATTTTCATTTGGTATGTTATCATTCAAAACGTTTAGAACTTATGTTTTCTAAAGGGTTCTGAACCTAACAATCTCTACTTTTTTTTTTTTATGATAACAAACCAATTTTTAGAAAATATTTTGAAGAGATTTTGAAAGAAATATATGACCCAATATAGAGCATGATAAACCTATATTCTTTCAAAATACATTTGATAAGATTTTCAGAAAGTCTCATTCTTAAGCTATGATGAAGATGAAATCAAGATGTTTTATTACCTTAAGTGACTGAAATTAGCCGTTTTATTTCAAAGAAGGTTTTTGGAGTTAATCAAAGTACTTTCTAATAAGTATCAGGGCAAGTTTTGGAAAGATAGAGTATTTAAGCTTTCTGAATAAACACAGCTTGATTTTAATCATTTTGACTTTCTGAACCTATACTAAATTGAATAAAGAGGATAATACTCGTGATATTTATTCCTAACTGAGTCCATACTCAGCATATCTTATTTTGAAACACTATGCAATCAAAGACATACAACATATAAGCTTTGTACTCACAAAGGTTTCTAACACCCACAAAAAAAGGTCACATGTGTATAAGAGGTTTTGAGATGTATATATATAGAAAAACTTCATTATTGTGTGCCAGAGCATATATGTGTATATGAGATAAACTTCAAGATCATGTTTCATAGCATACATATCAAAGCTAATCATTCAAATAAAACATAGCATATGTTGGATGTAGATAAGTATCATATAGTGCTAAGTATCAAAGCAAACATTATAGAGCATACATCGTGATCAAGATATATGATAAGCATGATATATCAAATTGAAACTGATAAATTGTTTATGTAATTACTAAAGAATAATCGTTGAGGATATAGAGCAATAGAAAAAAAAAGTTTCAAACAACAATGTATATAAAACAATGAAATGCTAATGCTAATTTTGTAAAAAAAATCTTTGAACTCTAGAAGCTCCCTAATTTCTCAACAAGGATTTTCTTCATCTTTTTTCTCTTCTCCCCTTTTGTCATCAACAAAGGGGGTGTGTTGGAACCCAGGTAATACCATCATTAACCTCTTCTCCAAAGTTCTTGAAGAAGCTAAAGTAGTCTTCATGTCTTTTGAGTTATGCACCAATCTCCCTGTTGGAGGCTTCAACCCTATCCAACCTTGAGGCCGTATCTTTTTGATTATTCAAAAAGAAGTTGGACCTCTAGAAAACTTGGTGAAGGCCTGGATGGAGGCTAGTGATGAAAGTTGATTGTTGTTGGTGTAGGTGGGGCAACATCAAACTTGAAATGTGTGTAGGGATTGGTCAAACATCAGGATAGCAGGAGCAGATGGTAGCGATTCAAGAACAAACAAAAACATGAAGGGGAGTAGAAGCAGGAGTAGGGGCAGAAGCAAGAGCAAAGGGAGCAATTTCAGGATCAGGAGAGCGTTTCTGAGGCCTTATCTTCTTCCTCTTCCACTAGAGTTATTCTTATGGAAGGAGAAGGTTGAGGCACCATCAGGAATTACAACAGTCTGGTTCAGTTGCTTCCTCAACTGGTTCTTCAAAATTGGCTCCAAGGTTTTAAAGAGCTCATTCACAAAAAAATTGAGTTCTTCTAGACCTTCTTCCTTTGGCAATTATTCTGACTCCATAGCTTTGGACATGGACTTAACATTTGCTTAATGGTCATGGAGTCATCACTGGTGCCTTGGGAAGCTATCCCATCCTCAACTATAGCTGTTCTTTTTGGAGTAGTGGTTGATTATGTTATGGAGTAGTTTCTGAAGGCATTTGACTTTTGGGAGGTTTAGCAGAGATTAGAAAGGAAGTAAACTTGAATTGCTTGGGTCATAAGCCTTGCAGGTTGTTCTTTAATGACTATAAAGGGTTCAGGAACTATAGGTCTTTTTCTTCTTTTGCTAGAACCTTGAATCCCTTTTGCCCTTTTTAACTTTCTGGCTTCCTCCAATTTTCTTTTCTCTTGGAGAATTCACTGCTCTTTAAGAACATGTTCTCTTCCTCTTCATCTTTAGAAGAATTGGTGTCCTTTGCAGCAACCCATGCCCTGCAGCATCATATATATCTTTTAATATTAGAGTTGCCCTAGGCACTCACTTAGGCAGATTCCTATATTTATGCTCAATGTCTTTCCTATGAATCGAGAGTTTGTTAGGTCTTTCTTAGGAAGCTCGCTTCCTAAGGTCTCATCTCAGCTTCTAAAGGTTCTGAAGGTTTTGGGGTTTCAACTCTCTTTTGCTTCTTGTCCTATATCTTTTTGCTTCTTTGTTCTATTTTGAAGGGACTTCCCCAGACAAATTCTTCTCAAATTCTTGCTTTACTTCTTCAGAGCTTTTGAACTACTCTCAGAAAGATTATCTTTTGTCCATCCCTTTTCCTATTTCTTTCTTTCGCTTTAGTAGTAGACTTCTTAGTTTTAGAATCCTTGATTTGAGAGCTTTGTCTCCTAGAGTTGGTCTTGGCAGCCACATATTTTGTTCTCTTCATGGTTTTGAAGGAGAGCATGGTGTAATCTATGCTTGTAGGATACTCTAACCACTTTTCAGCAACAGGATATCAATGTGCTGGAAAACTCTTGTCAACATCCCATAGGGAATCCAAGTTTTCTCTTTCCTTAGTGATAGCACTAAGCATGAAGTCCCTAATCATCCTTGGCAGATTTATTTTTTTTTCTTTGCCATCAGGTAAATAGCAGCTTGTAGTCCATACCCAACAAAACATCAATACTATCTAGCCCATGGGGAATGGTAAATTGAACAATAGTGAATACCTTTCTCACCCTTGAGCTTAGCATGGCAGTGGTGATGTCAATGGGCTTGTGTTGTAGGGAATCAGGAAGACACTTGGAGACCTCTTCAATGCTTACTCTAAGAGACTTGAACCAGTCACTCTGTAGCAGTCACTCCAACAATAGAGCCCTAACTACTATAGAAAGCTCAGGCCCAGTCTCCATGTAGGTGTCATGAATGGTCATTTTGAGTGTGGTGCGGTTCTTTGCCTCTAGGTGGGAATAGAATGCAGGAACTAATCCTGAAACACCCTATCCGAGATGTCCAAAAATTCATCCCAGCCTTGGAAAGTGAACATTTCCTTAACAATAAGAACTTGGTTCATCAAGGAGTTGCTTAATTTTCCCGAGAGCAACCTTTCTCTGAGAGAAGTTTTCCACATAATATTCCTCATCAGTGGCTCATTGTACATGAGAAAGGGTCCCCTTTTTGACGAATTGGTCGATTTGCTTTCCTTCAATCATGGTAAGTTAAGATTTGAGAGGATTGAATGAAAAATTTTAAGGTGTGAGGAAACAATGAAGGGTACATATAAGAAAGTTTTGTGAGAGAAGATGAAACGATTTTGGGTAAAGGTGATAGTGTTTGAGGTTGAAGACGAAGAACTAAGGTGTAATATGTGAGGAGTAGGGAGTTATTTAAGTGATGAGACATAAAGTTTGAAGGTAAGGCGATGTAGGAGAGACAAACTCAAAAAGAGTGGGAATTATCCCGCGTTTTTCATTCATATATGATTGATCTTCCATATTCTGAGCGTGTATGACTTTCTAACCTTTGTTCTGAACTTTTGACCCACTCCTAACCTTGAATATTGATTTTCTAATCTTGCCTGATCTTAGGTCTTGCAAATTGATTTCTTTATTTGGGCTTCAGTTTAGAGCCATGATGAGGGTGTCTAGAGATATTTATGCATGAATGCTTATGCAGGTTTTAAAAACTTTTAAGATTTAAAAGCATCTTCATGCAGCAAAAACAATATTCAGCTAATGGCTTTGTGAATATATCAGATACTTGGTCTTCAGGATTTAGAAATATTAAGTCAACATATCCTTTTGGAACATGATCTCTAGTAAAATGATGTTGAACATCAATGTGCTTGGATCTAAAATGTTGGATAGGATTCTTAACAAGAATAATAGCACTTCTATCATCACAAAAGATAGAGATTTTGGAGTACCTCAGGTGATAATCTTCAAATTGGTTCTTTATCCATAGCATTGGTAAGGAGCTTGCAACAACTACATATTCATCTTCAGCTGTAGAGAGAGTAGTAGTGTTCTACTTCTTGCATGACCAAGTGATGAGGCTCTTTCCAAAGAAACGGCAACATCCACTAGTGCTTTTTCTCTACTCTATCTCTAGCAAAGTCAACATCACAATACCCTACAATCTCACAAAATTTATCTTTCTTGTACCATAAACCAAGATTAGTAGTACCACATGGATATCATAAAATTCTTTTAATAGCATTTAAGTGTGATTACTTTGGGTTAGATTGAAATCTAGCATAAATTCCCACACTTAATTGAATGTTTGGTCTACTTACCTAAGATACAGAAGTGAACCAATCGTTTCTCTATAATTGCTTTCTGATATCTTTTCACCATTCTCATAAGCATCGATGGCTTGAGATAGATACATAGGGATACTCATGGGTTTTGCTTGATCCATATTAAACTTTTTCAAAAACTCTTTTGTATACTTTTCTTGATGGATCAAAGATCCTTCCTTTTGTTGTTTTATTTGAACTCCAAGGAGAAACTTGAGTTCACCCATCGTGCTCATCTCAAATTCACTTTGCATTAATTTTGAAAACTTTTCACAAAGAGAATGATCAATGGCACCACATATAATGTCATCAACATATATTTGAACTATAGAAATTGATTATTTTGTTCAAGAGTAAATAGGGTTGTATCAACTTTACCTCTTCTGAACTCATTCTTTAGTAAAAAGTACTTATCCTTTCATACCAAGCTCGGGGAGCTTGTTTTAGACCATAAAGTGCCTTTGTTAACTTGAAGACATGGTTGGGAAGGTTTTCACTCTCAAAACTAGGAGGCTACTTCACATAAACTTCCTCAGGGATCCATTTAGGAATACAAACTTGACATCCATTTGGTAAAGAGTGAATCTCTTGAAGGAAGCAAAAGCAAGTAGCATTCTTATGGCTTCAAACCTATCTACCGGTGCAAAGGTTTCAACACAATCAATTCTCTCTTGTTGATTATAACCTTGTGAAACCAACCTTACTTTATTGAACAACCTTTCCAGCTTCATCAAGCTTGTTTCTGAACACCCATTTGGTTTTGATGATGGTTTTTCCTTTAGGCTTCTCCATGAGTGTCCAGACTTTTTCTATTGAACGTTCAGCTACTCTTGCATAATGTAACATCCCTTGCTGCTTTATGTATTGACCACTGTCCCCACAAACCAACACGGGTTTTTCAGTGTGCTTTGTCCTCACTCACGCTTCCTGAGAAAATTTCCAGGAGGTCACCCATCCAGAATTGCTCCAAGTCAAGCACGCTTAACTATGGAGTTCTTTCGTGACAGGCAACCAAAAGAAAATGCATCTTGTTGGTATAAGTAGTACAAATCAATTCATATAAGCCTTCCTTAACTATATAGTCCCATCCCTACACAGTCTTAAGATTCCTCTCATTCGAGTGTGTAATCAGTTCATTCATGTACCCTCCGCTTGAGGTCTAGCCACTCCTTTCCGTCCTTTTGTACCAACGATCACTCCCGACTTCGTCACCGAGCATTACATGCCTACCACTTCCGCTTGGTTCATCCCCAACCACACCTAGGAGAGGTGCAAGCTCTGATACCATTTGTAACATCCTGACTTTATGGATTGATGGTGTCCCAAACTAACACAGGTCTTTTCAGGGTGCTTTGTTCTCACTCACACATTTCTGAGAAAACTTTCCAGGAGGTCACCATCCCAAATTGCTCCAAGTAAGCACACTTAACTATAAAGTTCTTTCATGATAGGTTACCGAAAGAAGATCCATCTCATTGGTATAGGTAGTACAAATCAATTCATATAAGCCCTCCTTAACTATATAGTCCCATCCTACAGGTCTCAAGATTCATCTCATCAGTGTGTAATTTATTCGTGTACCCCTTCCTTACCAGGAGCTCCTTATCCGTGCCTTTGTAGCGATTCTCCTTCGTCACTGACATACGTGCCTACCAGCTTCTCTGGTTCATCCCCGAACCACACGTCCTGGGAGAGGTGCAATACCATTTGTAACATCCCCCTTTATGGATTGATGGTCCCCACAAACTAACACGGGTTTTCAGGTGCTTTGTTCTCACTCACACACTTCCTGAGAAAACTTTCAGGAGGTCACCCATCCCAAAATTGCTCCAAGTCAAGCACACTTAACTGAGTTCTTTGAAATGGGCTACCAAAGAAGATGCATCTTGTTGGTATAGGTAGTACAAATCAATTCATATAAGCCCTCCTTACTGTATAGTCCCATCCTACACCTCAAGATCCTCTCATTCGAGTGTGTAATCGGTTCATTGTGTACCCTCCGCTTAGAAGTCTCCAGGAGCCACTCCTATCCGTGCCTTTGTACAGTCGTCACTGAGCATTACATGCCTACCAGCTTCTACTTGGTTCATCCGAACCACACCATACTGGAGAGGTGTAGGCTCATACCATTTGTAACATCCCCGCTTTATGGATTGATGGTCCACAAACTAACACGTCTTTGGGTGCTTTGTTCTCACTCACACTTCCTGAGAAAACTTTCCAGAGGTCACCCATCCCAAAATTGCTCCAAGTCAAGCACACTTCAGTTCTTTTGAAATGGGCTACCAAAGAAGATGCATCTTGTTGGTATAGGTAGTACAAATCAATTCATATAAGCCCTCCTTAACTGATAGTCCCATACCTACATAGTCTCAGGATCCCTCTCATTTGGGTGTGTAATCAGTTCATTCATGTACCCCTCCACTTAGAAGTCTGCCAAGGCTCCTTGTCTATGGCTTCTTACACAATCACTCGGACTTTGTCACTGGGCATTACACATAACATCCACCCAACTTTGATCATTCAATGCATCTTCGACATAGTCAGGCTCAATGGTGGAAATAAAAACAGTTGGATACATTTCAAAGGGAGGATCTTATTCTCACACCTTTTGAAATGTCCCCTAGAACTTTGCTCTAAGAAACTACTTTAAGATCAGAAACTCCTCTGTAGTTCCTGTAACCTTGATGTTCTTTGATTTCTCTTTCATCCACATATTCCTATTCATGCTAGAAAATATCACTTTCTAAGGGTTTTAGAGTTCCAGAAGCTTTCTGAATTGTCCTTGTTCTGGAGCTTACTTTCTAAAGATTGTGCTTTCATCTGCTTGCTTTCTGAGGGTTTCTTGAGATTCAGATTCTCAAGGTTTCTTCTAGCTTTTCAAGATCATAAGTAAAGTCCTTTTTGAGCTCCTTGAGCTTGATATGGATGGTCTCTTCAACATATAGTGTTCTCTTGTTGTATATCCTGGAAGTTTTTGAGACTGAAAAGTATCTTAAGAAAATACAATCATCAGATTTAGGATCAAACTTTGTGAGTTTGTTTTGTAGGTCAAAAAGTGTATGAGAAGAGGGGTTGAATTGTGCTTGTACTTTTCTTTTTTTTTTTCATTTCTTAAAAACTAAAATAGATACTATCAAGTATGAACTTGAAATGTAGTGGAAACACAAGTCAGGATACTTCATAAAGCAACTTTCTGAACTATTAAGCGCATTAAAAAGAAAAGGGTTTTCCAGAAAAACACAATATGAAAGGCATAAAAAGGAAAGAGAGTCAAGAAAAGAGAAGATATTGCATAGAATTTTTATATTGGTTTGGCCAACCTGCCTACATCTAGTTCTCAATTATTATTGAGTTCCACTAAAAATCTTTCTAAACCAGAAAGTTAGATAGTCTTTACAGTAGCCTTCTCAAGCTCTTATTAGTGACTAGCATCTCACTTTATTATCACTCCCGAGTAGTGTTTTTTATCAGCTTTTCCAAGCTAACTCAGTGACCAATAGCTTACTCTATTGTCACCTTACAAGTAGTTTTTGTTTAGCCTCTTCAAGCTAACTCGTAACAATCACTATCAGATTAGGGTAATAGGTTTGTGTTCGGGTTGTTTCATTTAAACTAACTAACACTCAAGTTTTTATTGGATAAACAGGATTCAGAGTAGGACAACTAAATGACTTCTTCTTAGGAAGAATGATATTATCTAATAAGAACATAGGAAGAAGATTTTTACAAAGAAGAAACTGATTACAAGCTATAATAACTTTACATAGGATGAGAGGAAATTTGTTCATGTTTTAGCACTCTTGATGATATGCCAAAAGTTCTTCGTTTGAAAGCACATCATCTCCTTTTATACTTGATCTTTATTTTGTGACTATTGCCCTTGATCTATTTTCCCAATGACATGTGTTGATCTTCTTTTTGTGTCTTGGCAAAGAAGTCTAGAGGAGTCTGTGTGTAAAGCAGTTCAGAAGTTATTGTAATAGAGGTTTCTAAGCCCACCTTTAGAAACTACTTTTTAATTTTTGAACGAGATTTTTAAAATTTTCCTTCTAGAAGCTGGATTAGTTGACCAAGTTAGTAGAAGAGATTTCACGTCAGTCCTTGACTAGGTTTGACTTTAAATTTGAATTTTAAAATTTCCCTACTATACCTGCAAAGTGCATCGTTTATAGTGAAACATGCTTTTTGACATGCCATCTCAGTTTGGACTTCTCTTTAATCTTCTACTATTCAATCAGAGCTTGTTGTTGATGATATGATTATGATCATGATGATTGAAGATGGTAGAACACACTTGCTTCAGAGTTGAATTGAAATCTTCACTCTAACTACACTTTCTAAAGTTAAGTGATACTTTCTAAAGACCAAGTCTTAGTTTCTTGTGTTTGATAATTTTCTTTTACCATTGAGCATATATATGTTCATTTCATGATATATTTTTCACTTTCATTAACTCTCAATCTCTTCAAATGAGATTAAACATGTTTGCATGTCATTGTGAAAATATTCTCGCTTTAATTGACATGTATGCTAATATAAAGGACCTGTTTGTTGCTTCAAGAAACTTAATGAAAAGATAATTCCTTCTTCAAAATGTTTTTATGAAATTGGTTATGTTATCACTAAAAACATTAAGCGTTGGATTTTTCTAAAGGATTTTAGAGCAAACAATATCATGCATCATCATAATGAGCATTGAAAATCAATTAAGCACTTTACATCATGTCATTAACATACTCTACATGCATTCTATACTCTTATCATGTGAAACAGTTCACAAAATAAATCATGTAGCAATGCATCTTCAGGGACATGACGTACACGATGTTCATGGTATTAAAGATTACTTCAAATAATTTAACACATCATAAACAAAGCATCAATCCTACAATATGCCTATATGCATGATTCGTGCTCTCATCAGGATTCAACCTACTAACTCTAAGTCACTCTAGGGTATCAAGTTTTTCTACTTCCTAGCTTATAACTCTCTAAGATAACGAGCAATCATTCTTGTTGCGCCTTTCTGATTGCATTCATAGCATGTAGGTGTGCCTGTAGGCACGACCTCCATGGGTGTGATCAACTGGTCCACATTGAACTCTCCATCTGGCTGGCTCCTGCCTTAACTTGTTGGTTGGCGATAATGGGACATGCCGAGGAGGGCACTAAAAGGGGTGGCCTTGGCCAACGTACTCTGCTGACCTCTATTTAAGCTAGTCATTCTTGCTTATGCTCCCTTTCATGCACTTCAGCTCAAATGCTCACTGACCACCTATGACATGTTCAAACACTCCTAAAAATGCACCTTACCGAGATTTTACGACGGATTTGTGTTACCAGCGAAATTATTGACGGATTTTATACATCGGTAATATCGTAAGAAATTATTACCGCAAAAATCGAAACAATTACCGGATTTTTGATGGATTTTTTAAAATCCGTCGATAAAGGGCAACCCAAAAATTCGCCAGGAAATTTGTCACCCTAAATATATTCCTCGGATTTTAGTTTAGTTACCAGCGGATTTTTATGCCAGAAATTTTAATCGTATTTTAGTTAGCGATGGAAAAATCCGCCGAAAATATATTTTTTTATTTTTTCGCTAAAATTACCTGTTTTTTGCAAGAAATATGGTTTTTTATTTTATTCGCTAAATTTACCAATGGATTTATTTCCGAAATATGGGTTTTTTTTTAAAAAAATTTTTCGTTAACTTTATCGGATTTTTTCTCCGAAAATTTTAATTTTTAATTTTTATTGTTTAATTCTTTTTTTTTTTTTAATTTACTACGGAAAAATTCGTCGTAATTAATTTTTTTAAAAATTATTTTATCTAATTTCAATGTTCCCTGATTTTATCAACTTATATTTTATTTAAAACTAATTATATATTTGTAAATATATTTAGTAATAAAAAATTATTAAAGAATACTTAAATAAATAGAAAATGCAATAAATTTAAGTCCAGAATGTAAAATAGATAAAACTTCAGAAAGTCTACAAACAGAATTATAAATAGTTCAACATATAGCAACTAAAGAAAAAACAACAACTCAAATCATGAGAAGTCTCAGCATCATCGTCAGGATCACCGTTCACCACCACCACCACCACCATCATCATCGTGTCTGCCGGGTAGAGGAGCCAGCCTCCATCTTCTTCCACAAAGAGACTATCTCTTTCTTCATCCGCTTTCTTAATCTCGTCTCCTTCTCTTCATTTGCTTTCTTATTTTTGTCTCCATGGCCTTTTCGTTGTCCTCCATCTTCTTTTGCATCTTCTGAACTGCGTTGCCTCTCTCATCCTTCTCTTGCATACGATGAAGTTCGCATTGAGCAGGTGCACTTGCTTGCGGACTTCACCATGTTTGGCGGTAGACCCAGTGCCTAGAAGCCCTAGTGAGAGGCAGAGGACAAACTACTATCATAAAATGACCCCATGCCATAGATGGGATTCTTGTAAGGATCGCCGACTACCTCTTGCTCCAGTTGGTCCCCATCAATCGGTGGGCACTCCTCACCTCCTGCAATCCTTTCCTCCCACTGGGTCATAGCCTCCTGATAGCACTACTCATAGGCATCCTATAAGAAAATAAAATTAATTAAATATCTATCAAATATATGAAGTAATAAATCAAATATATATACAAATAATAAGTGATCAGAACATATATACCCAAATATTCTTGAGTGAGTATCGACCCATGTCTTGTTTGCCTTGCGCATGTGAGTCTTTGAATAACTCACTTTGTGTGGGTGGCCTCTTCAACTCATTAGCCTACATTTTGAGTGAACATTGACGACATTAATATAAATTTAACAGGAATAAAAAATGTTTAAAATAATTATTTTATTTACCTTCCACTCGTAATCCACACAACTTTTCATTCTTCGACAGCTTGCAGATGACTCAATCAATCGTTCATATAGTTTTTGGATGGTGTGTGTCACCTCGTGCATGGCCTATGTGGCTGGATGCCAGACTGCATAGCAAATAATACAAAACAATGTTATTATATATCAAGAAATTGTTCAAGTTATTACAACAAGATTCATGAGTTGAACAATTAAATTACTTGTTCTTACTGAGACGTACAAGCGGTACTTGTTGCTCCCTGTGGACCCATGTCTTGATTGCCTTGCCTCGAAGCCACCAGCTGCCTGCTTTCATCACCCCTTATGATTCGTGTAGGGGGTGAGGATATGATCTACCGGTGGTGGTGGTAGTGAAGGCACGACTCTAGTCACATGCCTCGGAGTAGGGACCATGGTAAACTCCATATGGGCACGGGGTGGTGGCATGGAAGGGCTAGACGTGGATGTGTGAGTGGCTGTGGTAGATGCCTATGTGGGAGGGGTGATTGTCTGATTATTTGGAACATCCTTACCTTACCCTGGCCCTTATTTTTCCCTTTAGGTGCCATAGCTGAAAAAGAAACAACAATGTACTAAAAACCAAATAATATGATAATGTAAAATGAAAAGATGTAATAAGTATGAGACTAGTAGATACAAAACATTTAATCTGAAAGTTGAGGACTATCTTTATCATTCTCAGTCTCAATATCATCCTCAAACTCATCTTCCTCTTTGTCCTTATCACTACCATCACTTTCGTTGTGTTCACTCATTAATTGATCACTGGAAGAGTGAATTATCTCAACCTCACTCGAATCGAAACATAAACTTGGCAATGTTCCTTATCAATGACTACCTGAGAGGATTGGATCATTCACTTGAAAAGCATCGTCAGGAAGGTTCTTCAACCTCAACTCGACCCCTAGGTTTAGTTTTCATGACCATCTTCCAATCCTTTCTGCACTTACCAGGGTATGATACATAATATACTTGTCTTGCATTCTAAGGAATAATGAAAGGATCATATGCACCGTATCTCTTCGTATGATTCACCTCGGTAATTTTATATTGGTTGTGTATGCGTGTTCTGTAGGACGTTTTGGGTCATACCAATCACAACTGAACAACACTACCAATTTTTAGGTCCATCACCCACATATTCAATCTCAAGTATTTGTTTGATGACTCCATACCAATCACCCTCCCCACTGCATCATCCTCTCTGACACAAACCCCACTATTGTTTGTTGCTTTCCCTCGGTCCCAATCAAATGTATGAAACTTATATCCATTCACATAATACATTGGCCAACTATTTGCTTTGTTAGCAAGACCCCAAGCCAGACTTTGTAAATAAGTACATGAAACATTATTGTTTTTATCAAACACCTACATGAATAATTGAAATTCAAACATCAACACAAAAGATGACAACTAGAACATGTGTATATGGTTTTAGATCAAATGGTTACTAGATAGTTAGGTCACATACAAATGATCTGAGCCATGTTGGAAATTGTTCAAGGGTGTGCCGCTCATCAACTTGTTCAAAATACATGTAAATTAAATATTGCAGGTAAAATAAGATTTGATTTATGTTAGGGCATCAACAATTGAAAGTGATACATTGATATCACTTACGTTTTAAATGGTTGCACTTCATCACAGTTGATTAAGATATGCAAATGCGCAACATGTTTCTCTTTCTCTGATAGCCAATGGGGTTTGGATTTTCCAGCCGCACGTCGGGCTAATTGAATATAGACAAAGTATGTTGAACTGAACTTTCACCCCCATCATCATTTCGACCAACTGTGTTCATCTAGATTGAACATGTGGCTCAAAGTAATAGGAACAAAAGAAAGACGTCTCCTTGGAGATA